>CM066246.1:9720402-10135402 GCA_033675135.1 Frankliniella intonsa | reverse complement strand
CCCGCCCTTTCACCGACTGACGGGACAAGGCGCTGCTAGAATGACGATGCTTCTCAGCAGTTTAGCTGCTTGTTATGAGCACCTCGTCCTTTCTCTCCCTCTCTCTCTCCCTCCCTCCCTCTCTCTCTCTCTCTCTTTCTCACTCTCTCTGGCTCTCGCTCGCTCTCTCGCTCCATCGTCGTGTCTTCCGTTCGATTTCACCCGTGACAGCAGGGCACGTCTGTCTCAGTGGCAATGGCCCACCTGTCATCGACAGACCGCCCCGCCCCGCCCCGCCCTCGGCGTAGCGGGAGGGAACCGACCGGCCTCGGCCGCGGCCTCGATCCTCCCCGCCCCACCCCGCCCGGCCAGCAGCAACGGGACAAGTTTGGCAAAGGGCGTTCCCTCCCCCGCCCCGCCCCGCCCCGCCCCGCCCCCGCAGTGGGGGTCGGAGCGCCGCGGGAGCAGAGTCGTCGGCATTCAGCTGTTGCCCCGGAATGGATGATGCGCCATGCTTTCTGGTCGTGTTGGTCTCGCCGCCACCCCAGCAGCTCTCTCTCTCTCTCTCTCTCTCTCTCTCTCTCTCTCTCTCTCTCTCTCTCTCTCTCTCTCTCTCTCTCTCTCTCTCTCTCTCTCTCTCTCTCTCTCTCTCTCTCTCTCTCTCTCTCTCTCTCCCTCTCTCTATCCCTCTCTCTCTCTCTCCTTCTCCCTCTCTCTCCCTCCTCTATTTTTTACTGTCGTCACTTTTTGCAGCGCGCACATTTCTACCCTCATCGAATCCATTCGAAGTATGTTATGGCGACTCGTAATCATAAAAACACCCCAGTAACGATTTTTTCGAGATTTTTTTCCAACGCTGATTATGTACAGGCGCGTTTTGCAGGTTGTACGCGTGCTGTGGTAGCAGCGGGAAATGTTGTTGAATTTTTTATTGTTTTTCGTAGGGAGTATCTGCGGCGATATACTTCTTTTCTCGATATTCTTCTCTCAGATTTAGGTTTACGTTGGCTCGGAAATGCGACTGCCTCGACATCAATCAAGTTCCTTTTCGCGTCGGCTGCGCTGTGCGCTGTGGCGGGGCGGGGCGGGGCGGGGCGGGCGTTCCGTCCGTATCGAGTACTGAAGTGTGTCGGGGCGGGGCGGAGCTGCCAATGGGCTGACTGACGGCTGATACACGTCGTGAGGCGACGAGGAGGAAGAGGGAGGGGGCGGTGAGGGGGTTATAATTTGACCGAGGGGGCGGTGGGGGAGGGGTAGCCTTACACCGGGGCATGATTTATGCATCTACTCGATCCGCTTTTGGCCCTCTTGTAGGTGAGGGCAGGGGGCGGGCAGGGGCGGGCTGGAGGGGGCACAAACTTGCCTACGAGGCGGACTGGCGCGAGCGGTGGGGGAGGGGCCGGGGACTACCTGTGTGTGAGGTTTCGCCGTCGCCTTATAGCAGGTTTGTGAGGCTTGGATAAAAAAGAAAAAAAAGGATGGAAGAGCGCTTCACCCCCAAAAGAGTGTGTGTGTGTGTGTGTGTGTGTGTGTGTGTGTGCGCGCGCGCGCCATCTGTTACGCACATTCTGCCTCGTAACAACTCCTTACGGACTTCCGAGGTCGCGTGGGGTGGCTTCAGAGATGTGGAAATTGGAGGAGGAGGAGGAGGAGGAGGAGGAGGAGGAGGAGGAGGAGGAGGAGGAGGAGGAGGAGGAGGAGGAGGAGTGGGGGAGGCGCGCCGTAGCAAAGTTTCGCTTGGAAACTTGTAGGGTTAATTATGTCCGGTCATCGAAATGGTACAGAATGGAAATATAGAGAGGAGAAGGGAGCGTAAGTAGGAGGGGAAGGAAGATATCTAGGGCTAGCAAGGGACGCCCCCTGCTTCTCCAATCTGCAGATGTAAACAGCGCCGCTGTAGTGGGGGGGAGGGGGCGGTGGTAAACCACGTGCATATGAATATGGAAGCGGCGGCGGGTTGTGTGAGGCTGCTGCAGAGGCTGTGCGAGGTTTAAGGTTTTTTTTTTTTTTTTCAAAGTGGCGGAGGTTAAATTATTGGGACCATTGTGTTTGTGCGCTATACGGACAGGGGGTTGCAGCGGGGTTGGACGGGACGCCCCTCCCCTCCCCCCTTTCTCCCCTATCATGACTAGAAACCTTATGAATTCGCAATGGCCGCCTGCCTCGACGCACGGCCCCTCCTCCGCGCTCTGCTGCCACCACTCCCGCCCCGCCCCCTCCTCTCATGGCACTTATTGAATAGTAATGCAGTCAACCTCGACTCGGCTGCTGGCTGGTCGGGCTCGACTGATTTTACCCACTCTGTCTGCTGGTGCCGCTGCGCTCTGCGCTCTATCCCCAGCAGGGTCAGCGGGCGAGCTAAGTGGAAAGAGCTAAGAGACGTTCAACTTTCTTGCTCTCTCGCTCTCTCTCTCTCTCTCTCTCTCTCTCTCTCTCTCTGTCTCGCTCTCGCTCACTCGCTCGCTCCGCGCCGCTCCTGGAGGACGACTTAGTGTACTGTCGGGAAAGTTTCCGTCTGCAGTGGCACTCTCTTGACCGGACCAGTCGGTATGGGTGACGGCGAGCCGGAGGAGGCGCCATGAGAGAAGGACACCGCATGTGGAGGAGTGGGAGCAGGCGCCATGAGAGGAGGACAACACACGTGGAGGAGTGGGAGCAGGCGCCATGAGAGGAGGACAACACACGTGGAGGAGTGGCTGTGGCGCCATGAGAGGAGGACACTGCATGTGGTGGAGTGGGAGCAGGCGCCATGAGAGGAGGACAACGCACGTGGAGTCGCAGCACCGGGCTGTCATCGCTCGCGCTGTCGTCGCCCACAAGGCCACCTGCACAGTGAGTGCGCCCCTACACCGAGCCCCGCTGACGAACCCCGAGAAAGACGCCCTTCTCCCCTCGTCCCGGCCCCCTGTCGGAGCGGGCGGCTTAGCACGCCTGTCTCATTAGCCATAGGGGCCTAATCCTTACCCCCCACCCCTTTACGGCAGACAACCCTTCCTGAACCAACCCTCACTGTCTTCCTCCCCCCACCGCGGCCCTCTCCCTGCCCGCAAGTCTCGTAGTAGTAGCGGAGGCCCCCCAGAGAGAGAGAGAGAGAGAGAGAGAGAGAGAGAGAGAGAGAGAGAGAGAGAGAGAGAGAGAGAGAGGAGTTTGAGCTGTAGGAAAAGGGGGAACAGCTTGGCCGCGGTCCTGTGGGTGAGTCGAGTCGGGTACCGTTGCGACCAGATGGCTCCCCGCCCCGTGCTCTCTCTCTCTCTCTCTCTCTCTCTCTCTCTCTCTCTCTCTCTCTCTCTCTCTCTCTCTCTCTCTCTCTCAGTCGTGCTTATTTGTCCAACTAGTACTGTCCAACCCTTTCACTCTCCCCTTTCACCATCAGTTCATTCTTTACTTTATCGTAAGCACTTGACTTTTAGATAAAACTGAACCCCCGCCTTGGTAAAACTTTTTAGCCTGCTTGACAAAATTTGTGTTTTCCAGTGTATAATACTGCGCGTTTTTGGTTTAAAAAATGCCCTGGTGCAGAATTTCCATATACCCTCTAGTTTCTCATGTTAGCCATTTCTCTGGAGGACGTTTGTTTTCTTATTTCTTTAAAACGACTATTACTTTGCGAAAAATAAATGTTTTGTCTGGCTGTCCTGGGCGGCGCGGCCGTGACAGGGAGTAGGGCCCTCGTGACATTAGCCTTGGGAGCCATTGCGCGCGCCACGCCACGCCACGCCACGCCACGCCACGCCGAGGCACGCGAACCATAAGACGATTAAAGGAAATCCGGTGCGGCCCGGAGGGGTAGGGGGTTGGTGTCCGACCAGGACCCCCCCGCCGCCCCCGCCGCCCCCGCCGCCCCCGGAGGGGACCTAATCCCCGGCTTCCTTTACGACGGGCCCGAGTGTCGTCTAGCGACGCCCTGGGACCCTGTTGGGTGACCCTGCCCCAGCCTCCCTGGTCCGGAGCGACCCCGAAACGGACGGACGGACGGACGCGCTTCAAGTGCTCGGAATTCTTAGGAGGACATATTAGAAAGTAGGGCACTTCACCTGTGCGACTACACGTGTTTAAAACGAGGGGGGGAACAACTCTAAAATTTTTGTACACGTAGTAATTCAGAAAAATTCAGAGAAATTCGAAAAGTTCAGAAAAAATTCAGAAAACTTCAGAAAAATTCAGAGAACTTCAGATTCAGAAAAAATCACAAAAATTCAGAAAAATTCACAAAAAATTCACAAAAAAATACAAAAATTTAGGAAAAGTTCGAGCAAAAATTCACAAAAATTCAAGAAAATTTCACAAAAATTCACGACATTTGTACACCAAAATTCAGAGTTGTTTCCCCCTCGGTTTAAAAACATGAAAATAATAATTATGGCGCATGGGTGAACGAAATGTTATATTCTGATAGGGATTGTGTGATGATAGCCGGCTCTCTCACTGCAGCCCCACCCGCTCTCCCCCCGGCGCGGCGGGACGAAGGCCAGCTATTGAAACAAATCTGTTTTCGACCCTGTTTTCCTCTCTTTTGGATGAAAGCGAGACCTCGGGCAGAGAGGGAGAGAGAGAGGGAGAGAGAGAGAGAGAGAGAGAGAGAGAGAGAGAGAGAGAGAGAGAGAGAGAGAGAGAGAGCAGGGGTGGATCGTGCCCCTGCATTTTGTTTATTGGCCATGCAGATGGCGGCCCGTCAGTGCCCCCCGGGGTCCACTTGGCAGTGCCAAGCTTTGAGCGTGCCCCCCTCCCCCGCGCGGAGCTCCAGCGTCAGCAGCTGTTGCAGCAGGGTTGAGATGTTCAAGTGGTGGTTTTGCCAGAGTCAAAACTCACCTCGACGACGCGTCTCCGACAATAACCCCACTACGCCCCTCCTCCCCCACTCTCTCTCTCTCTCTCTCTCTCTCTCTCTCTCGCCCCCCTCCCTTTCCCTCCCTCTCTCTCCCTCCCTGTTCCTCCCCGCTGCCTATTGCCCGGGTCACGTGCCCAGAGGACGACGGCGCTTAATTTGAATTGTGCCGCGCAGAGATGTCGAGGGTCCTTAGTGTGTTGATGTACCTATGCGGCTAATTAAATTCCAGTCGCTTCTCCTGTAAAACACGTTTTGTATCATCCTCCCCGCCCGCTCTCCTGCGACCTGACTCTGTCTTATTCATCTCAAGCCCTAGGACTGCCTCTCTCTCTCTCTCTCTCTCTCTCTCTCTCTCTCTCTCTCTCTCTCTCTCTCTCTCTGTCTCTCTGTCTCTCTCTCTCTCTCTCTCTCTCTCCCTCTCTCTCTCTCTCTCTCTCTCTCTCTCTCTCTCTCTCTCTCTCTCTCTCTCTCTCTCTCTCTCTCTTGTGCGGGGCGCGCTCACGTAGTCCATGTTGGCCAGAGCGGCGTAGGAGAGGTCGCCCTCCGATGCGAATGGAGGCATTTACCAGCGCGGGCGAAGAACGCTCGGGCGGCCTTTCGTTCGTTTCGGTAATTTATTGAGTACTGGCACCAACCTGATGCCGGCAGAGGGCCCTCTGGGCTGTTTTTAGCCGCAAGATTATTTTTTTTTGTCCTCAAGGTACCTGTCACGATTGGTGTAGAGTTCTGTAGGTGCGGGACGCCCTTTGGATTGTAACTCTCTCGCTCTCTCGCTCTCTTTCGCTCTCTCGCTCTCTCTCGCTCTCTCTCGCTCTCTCTCGCTCTCTCTCTCTCTCGCTCTCGCTCTCTCTCTCTCTCGCTCGCTCTCTCTCGCTCGCTCTCTCGCTCGCTCTCGCTCGCTCTCTCTCTCTCTCTCTCTCTCGCTCTCTCTCTCTCTCTCTCTCTCTCTCTCTCTCTCTCTCTCTCTCTCTCTCTCGCACAGACGCCGCCCAGGGCCCATACACGCCCCGCCATTTGTAGTCATCCCTTCTCTCTCCGTCTCAATTATCTCGCAGTGACATTACGCGTGACTGTGAGGGGCCCCTGCCCGCGGGGCGGGGCGGGGCGGGGCGGGGCGGGGCGGGGCAGGGCAGGGCAGGGCGGGGCGGGGCGGGGCGGGGCGGGGCCGTTGTTCTTGAGGGGCCCGCGGGGATGCTCCCGCTGCCGCCGCTGCTCGCTCACCCGTCTTCCATCGCTTCGTACAGCTAGTCAGACCCCCCCCCCCCTCTCTCTCTCTCTCGCTCCCCCTCTCTCTCTCCCGTTCTCTTTCTCGCTCTCGCTCTCTCGCTCCCTGCGCACACCTCGGGGACGCCCTGGTGCAGCGGAGGGTCCTACATTAGGTGACGTAATGTGGGGCCGTTCTGAGGCTATTTCCTCCTCGGCCGCCCGTTTTCCTCCGCTCCCGCCCTTCACTTACCTCTAGCGGCGCGACGGTCTCCCCCCTCCCCCCCCCCCTATCTCTCTCTCCCTCCAGCTCACACGCGCTGCTTTTAAAAAAACAAACCAGCACTAAGAGATGAAAGAGCTTGGAGCGTTAAAAAAGGCGCTTCTATAGTGCGCTAATTGAATATTACGGAATAGGAATGAGTTTTACAGGTACTGTTTTTTTTTTTTTTTTCAGACAGTGTGTATTTTTTATTTATTTTCTTTCTTCCAACGAATCGATTTAGTTGTTGAAATGAATGCCACCTCTCCTTCTCTTTCGTACTCCAATAAAGGTTTTCCCGGTAGGACGGGTCCCTACGCCACGGGACACCTTGTCTGAGCGAGCCCTTCTCGTGCGCGCGCCCCCGGGCCGGACCGAACTGAGCCGGCAGGCGTTCTCAGAACTCGGTGCTCTCTGTCGTACATCCTCTAGAACGCCGTTCTAGGAACGCCCCCCCCCCCCCCTTCCTGCACTGTTAAATTCCTACCAACAAACAGTTTGTAAGCTTGCAAAGCATTTGGATGCTTTGTATTACAAAGCATTTTGTTTGTAATACAAAGCATTTCGCGAATGCTTCGCAAGCTGCGAAGCAAATGCTTCGCAAGCTACAAAGCAAAAGCTTCGCAATACAAACAAAATGCTTTGTATTACAAAGCATCCAAATCCTTCGCAATTGCGAAGCATTTTGTTTGTAGTTGCGAAGCATTGCTTTGTAAGGTTTTAACAGTGTGCTCTACCGGCACCCCCTGGAGTAGTCTGCCCATCATCCTATGTATCGCCCCCCCTCTCTCTCTCAAATCAAAATCAAAGCTCTCTCTCTACCTTACTCTCCCTCTCTCTTTCTCGCTATTCTGAGAGAGAGTGCCGCCGGTGTATGCCGCGGGTAACGGCTGGGCACGCGACGGCACGGCACGCCCCGCCGTCTCTCTCCGACTTATATTTAGACGCAGAACGCCCCGCCCCGCCCGCCCCGCCCGCCCCGCCCGCCCCGCCCCGGCCGGTGCATCCCCGCCCTGAGGCTGGCACTGCAGTGGGACGCAAGCACCCGGCCGGCGCGGTCCATCTGTCGCGAGGCGTGCGAGGCTGAGAGACGCGGCGCGGCGTGGCGTGGCGTTGCAATAGTCGTTTGCAAATTTTCTTGGCGTATTGGAATATTTTTTTTATATATAAAGAAATTGTATTACTGTCCCTGTGTGCGTCGTGATTTTTTTTTGTGTGTGTGATTCAAAATGGGATTGTCCACGTGGAAAATCGGATTTTCGTCCTGCTTAAATGGTAAGGTAACTATCGGCATACTTCGGCTGTGATAAGTAGTATACATGTTTATTAGTTCCTATCAATTCAGGCTTTTCCAGATTTGAAAAAAAAAAAATTGTATTTCTTTAAAAAGTGGGAGTTTTATTTTTCTGCAAAATTGCAAGCATTCTAGTCGTGTCTGTCAAATTGCACATGCCCACGTGTTTCGTATTCGAGTACCGCAGAACAGCACTTTTAGCGCAGAGTTTTCTTTCCTTTTTCTCGGTTTGAGCGCCCATAGGTGCGACTTTGTGGCACGTGGCTCGTTCCATGCGGCCACGTGGTCGTACACACCCGGACATGGCTGCTCGGCGTACACTGTAAAAAAAAAATTGAAATTGAGCAAACAGTTTGAAAAGCGTTAATTAAAATCACACATGAAAACTGATAAATATTTATTTTTGTAAACTTTAGGGTCAGCGTCGCGAAATAACAGTATTAATCTGTTTATTTTAAGTGGGGCTTCGTTTCTATGGGTCCCTTTTTTACTGTGTACGGGTAGTGGCGATGCCGAGTCGATAATTACCGTACGTGATCAGTTTCCGGGTGGTGGGACTTCCTGTTTGCGTTTGGATTTCCCTTTACGGTGGTGGCAGTTTGTTCTGGATGTTAATTTTTTGCAGTGTTGCGTCAGCGTGGTGGGTGCGCGGGACACGTGCCGCGAGGTCCGGCATCTTTCTCCTCAAATATTTGCGGCATGCATTTTATTATTTTTCCTGCTGCCCCAAATATTGTGCCGTGCCGGTGTCAAATTGAAAAAAACAAAAAAGAACTCCTGTTTCGGACGCACTATACACTGTAAAAAAACACGGTTTTTTATTTTAAAAAAATACCACGTAAAGAAAAGTATGTTGACCATCAATTTAATTTTTTAGGTAAACATTTCAAAAAGCTTCAGTAAATTTGAAAAATAAAAACAAATTGAGACATGGCTAAAAGTGTCCAACAGAAAACTTTTTAAGAAATGGTCATGGAATTTAATTTATATAATGTGCGCGACAAAAAATGACGGACATGTGTGCACATGGCAGTCTGCTTAGCGCCTTTTTTTTTCATTGCACGGGCTAGCCGCCGGCGGGGGAAGTGGGGAGAGGGGGAGGGGGGGGGGGGGAACCGGCATGTGGGGACACTCTAGACGCAGGTCGAGGCTTGTCGCCGCCGCCGCGCCCTACGCGTGGCAGGTCGCCGTCGCGGAGAGAGAGAGAGAGAGAGAGAGAGAGAGAGAGAGAGAGAGAGAGGCGGGGTGGGGCGGGTACCGATGGCCCCCCGCGGACTAAGCCGGATGTCGGGATGCGTGGCTAAATCCGTCCAGACCAGGGAAAGGGAGCACGAACGGAGGCGACGTGTCCGCGCCGCCGCGGGGGTCGCCGTCGGGACGGTCTGGGGCAGAGGCGTCGCGACAGCAGGGGGAGGGGGGCGGGGGGCAGGCCGCGGGGGCTAAGTAACGCGTTAGAACTTCCTGTCTTTGTCGGGGGGAGGCGGGCGCGAGGACTGTACCGCGCCGGCCGGTCACCTGCCCCGCCCCGCCCCGCCCCGCCCCGGCGTGAGGGCGTTCTTTATGCGGGTCGTCCTGGTACGCCCCCGCCCCGCCCCCGCGCTGCTAAATGCGACGCGCCCCATTGTCGCGTCGTCTGCTGGGCGGCCTTAGTCTTGACAATGAGCAGGAGGACTTTATCTCACGCGCCCTTCCCGTCTGTGTTTCACCGCGGTTATGTCTTTCGGCGGTCGGAACAATTGCAACGAATGCACTGTAAAAAACGTTTCTTGAATTTCAAGACCTGGTCTTGGATTCCATTGGCGTTTTCCATAAGATCCAAGACCGGGTCTTGGAATTCAAGAAACTTTTTTTTGCCGTGTGTCGCGCTCAGGTGAGTGTCCTTGCGCGCTGGCAGTCGTAAGTTGCACTGCAAGAAAAAATATTTGTAAATTTATGCCCTATTTTCATAATTTTGGATTACGACACGGAATTGTAAATTTACAATCGCAGTTCGTAAATTCATGAGAGTAAATTCTTACCCGTTGAAGAAAATTAAGTCGACATATGATGTCAAAAAATACTCTTGACTACAAAGTCGTAACTTTACGACATTTGTCATGGAAATTTTTTCTATAACCCTCACGCTCACGACTATTTTTCACAGTGTGCGGAAGATTTTTAGCTGTCAACTTCTCAAGAAGTGTTAACAAAAATATCTTTACTGAAACAAAATAAAAAAATTACGAAAGCAAATTTAGTATACCGCAGGTGCTGGCCAGCGGCGGCGGCGGGCTGTGGTCAAAGGCCCTCGTTGACGTACAGAGAGTGCGTGGCGTCTAGGCCTGGGCGCCTCCTAGACTGATTAAGAGCGCTGTCGCCTAGTATGCGTTGTGTGTGTGTGTGTGTGTGCGTGTGTGCAGGAGTCTGTCTCCACTGCACTTGTGCCGGGTAGTGTGCGGGTACACTTAAGTCCAAGTGGCTTTGTGCGCACCGCCTCAGTGTCTGCGCGTGCGCGCGCGCGCGTGTGTGTGTGTGTGTGCGTGTGCGTGTGTGAAGTAGGTTGCACTCGTGTTGGCGCGACTCGCCTGCGGGCCTAGGCGGCGGCGCACGGCGGTAGTTCTCTCTGGCTTTAATTTGAATGGCTAAATATTTGCCAGTGTGTGACGTGCATCTGGAAAGGGCCCGGGCCTGGCTCACAGGCTGGCTGGCTGCGTCGTCTGGGCGGCGCCGGTGCGTAGCTGCCTGCCTGCCTGCCTGCCTGCGTGGGAGTGCCGGCGGCACGCTGTGTTTGCTTTGCAATATAGCGCCCACGAATACCGGCTTTCGCGCTCAGACACACACACACACACACGCAGCAGGGAAATGCATTGCCCACATTATCACTAAATATTAGGCCCGCCCACACACACACACACACACACACACACACACACACACACACACACACACACACACACACACACACAGCACGACTCAGCTCACGGTATGAGGTTCCCCAAAAGGCGCCTCTCAAGACGCAAGTGATTCACAACTCGAGGGGCGTATGCTTTACTACTAGCTCCAGGTTTCCAAGCAGTTTTGAAAAAAATCAGAACTTTTCAATGTATTCTCCCCGTAAGAAAATCCTGGCTGCTCTGAAGTCCTGGACAAAGCTTTTAGCGTGCCACACATCCTTGCCTCGGGTGCGCCTTACACGGTAAAAAAAGTTTCTTTTATTTCAGGACCCGGTCTTGGATCATATGGAGAATGCCAGTGGTATACAAGACCGGGTCTTGAAATAAAAGAAACTTTTTTTTCCCTGTAGGGCTGGAGCGGGGAGGCAAGCCCGCACACGTGTTCTCTGAAACACTCGGTGCTTGCACTTACTGCAAAACCAGTTTCAGCGAAAATCTCGTGACAAACTCAGCGACGGTGGCGCACTCCACGCGTGACGCGGGAGCAGGCGAAGAGAGACACTACCCCCCACCCCTTACCCCCAGAGAGGACCTGGCGGCAGAGGCAGTGTTTGGGTTGCCATCGTAATCCTATCCTGTACACAGAAATCCCATTCGGGAGGGAATAACTTTACGGCCATGCCTGTCCATTGCAGTGCGGTCACCCCGGTGGGGGCGGGCGGGGCGGGGCTGGTGGACGCGTGGTGCGGGTCTCTCTCTCTCTCTCTCTCTCTCTCTCTCTCTCTCTCTCTCTCTCTCGCTCTCTCGCTCTCTCGCTGTCCCTCCCGCTCTCTGGTGATGGACTGCTCCAGTTTCCGGACCCGTAGGGTACAGCAGGGGTAGAAAGGGGGTGCGTAGGGGTGCGCGGCCGCCGGCAAACGGTCTGAGAGGGCGAGAGAGAGGTACAGGGTGAGAGAGAGAGAGAGAGAGAGAGAGAGAGAGAGAGAGAGAGAGGGGGGGGGGGGGGAAAATCACTGATGGGGTTGGTGTCCATTGATTTACCTGGGCCGCCCTGCCGCGTGCCGCCGTTAGGCGCCGTACGCCGCGCTAGCGTACACTGTAAAAAATATATATGTAAATTTACGACTTTTTTCATAATTTGTGATTTACAAACGGTGTTGTAACTTTACGATCGAAATCGTTAATTTACGAAAGCCTGTGCTCGTTCAAAAATCACGAGTCGATATCAGGTGTTCTTATAATTTTGTAATTTTACAATGTGACATCGTAACTTTACGATAATTCTCATGGAAAATTTCCCCGTAACTCCAACAAACATTTCTCACAGTGTAGCGTTAGCGTGATAGACTCGTCACGGCGCGTCACGCTTCGCGAAATCCGACACTGCGCGCGAATGCCTCTTTCCGTGACGGCCTCTGTTGTCCCGGGGCACGATAAAAAGTGACCGCAAAATGTCATCTCATTCAACGTGAATATTACATAAAAAAAATATATATTAAAAAAAAAAAAGAATTGTGGTGGAAAAAGAGAATGATTCTGCCGAGAACAGTTGATTCTGCTCGTGAAAAGACGGGAAGGGAAATCGCGTGTTCCACAAACTGTCAGGAGGTGGGTTAGCCGGTAGTAGAGGGCAGGATACGGACGGTAGGGGCCGCGCCGTACAACACAGCCAAACGAGCCCCAGAACCATTTCTGTGGCTCTGTCCACACACACACACACGCGCGCACGCACGCACGCGCCCCTACACGAGCGTAGGCGTCCGGCTGAATATGCTCTGCGATGGGCACAGAGCGTCTCCGTGCGGGACGCGGGGTCTGCTGTCCCGCTCTGTCTCCCCCCCCCCCTCTCTCTCTCTCTCTCTCTCTCTCTCTCTCGCTCTCTCTCTCTCTCCCTCCGTGTCGGCTCCCTTACGGTGACGCTTGGAATTCGTGATTTACTGTCTCGCCGCCGCCAAGAGGGTGAACCCTACCCGCTCAGCTGCACATAGCCGTGGTGTGGCGGGGCGGGGCGGGGCGGGCTCGGCGAGGTGATCCACGCATATTGATTCCAGGCGTGCGGTTGCTTCAGGGAGCGTTTCTCTCCTTCCCTCTCCCTCTCCCTCTCCCCCTCTCTCTCCTTCTCTCTCTCTCCCTCTTCCCTTTTCCCTCAGTGGTTAAGCCACGATACGAGGGCCGGAGAGACAGAGACAGAGAGAGAGAGAGAGAGAGAGAGAGAGAGAGAGAGAGAGAGAGAGAGAGAGAGACTGGTCCCCTCGGTTTTGACGAGGAGCGAGGGAGCAGTGGGGCTTTTGTCTCTGAGCACGACCAATATCGCGCTCCCCTACCACATCCCACTCCAGTCTGCTGGCCTGGCCTCTTCTCACACCCACACACCGCCCTTGCGGTTTCCCTCTCTCTCTCTCTCTCCTCCCCTCCCGCTCTCTCTCTCTCTCTCTCTCTCTCTCTCTTTTTCTCTCTCTCTCTCATTCACTCTCTCGCTCAATCTCTCCCTCTACGATTCCCTGTTTTGACCGGAACCTCCGCCTGTTTTGATTGAGTTTGCCAGAGTAGTTATTGATGTTTCGCTAAATTTGTCATACAGCTCTGCTTACCAATGCTGTTGGAAACCATGTCTGTAATCAGCTCCCCATGTTCTGCCATAGCTACTGCGTTTGTAATCACCATTTTTTTTTTTTTAATAAATTAGTTTCTTTAAAACTATTTTTTAGAAATAAATACATTTTGGAAACGGGTGATCTATTTTAATTTATCGTCCCTCTTTTTTTTTGCGGTGTGCGCGGGTGGTGCGAGTCGTGCCGCGCATACTGAGGTGGTGGTGTCCCTCCCACCTGGCCGGGACGGCTCCCTCGCCTAGCCTCGCTCCGGGCGGCGTGCAATCACATTTTAATCGGATAGCAGACGCAAATCGACCCCAACAAGACTGATTGCTCCCATTTCGAACGGGGGCTCTGTTCGCCGGCAGAGAGTTTGTGGCTGGCTGGCGGGAAATGCCTGTGCGCGTGTGTGAGTGTGTGTGTGTGTGTGTGTGTGTGTGTGTGTGTGTGTGTGTGTGTGTGTGTGTGTGTGTGTGTGTGTGTGTGACGTGGCAGTAAAGTAGCTACCGGCAACTATGCTACTTTAATTGTGCTCTTGTATACGTCTTCTCGTGTGCTCACATTTGGAAAAAAAAATGCCCCCTTATCTTATGAAACCAAAACATTAATGAACTTCGTGCCTACCAGGATTTCCTGAAATCGTATTTTTTTTTTTTTTAAATGAGCTGGTAGTTGTCTTGTAAAAGAAAAAAATGTTTAAAAAAAATACGCAAACCTGTTTTAGTTGTGAAATTTCCTAATTTCCCTGTGTAAAAATTTTCTAATTTTCTCTTTGTGCAAATTTTCTAATTTTCTCTTTGTGATGAAAATATTCTAATTTTCTCTTTGTGAAAACCTTTCTAATTTTCTCCTTTGTTTCCCGCTCTGATTACAGGTGAGTCTGGGTGGCACGACAACAAAAGGGAGAGGCGGCGAGAATACTGGTGGCGCCTCTGCAGGTATGGAGAAAAAAATAACAGAGAGAGAGAGAGAGAGAGAGAGAGAGAGAGAGAGAGAGAGAGAGAGAGAGAAGAGTTCTGCGGGGTTTAATGCTTTGCCCGCTACAATCCCCGTTTTCTGCCCCCGCCCGTAATTTAACGCCGTCCTGCCTCAGTCTGAAGGTTCTGGCGGGAAATCCCCGCAGCGGTGTAATCAATAGCGCGCGGCGAGTAGTCTGAGGAGACATAAAGTGACTTGTCGGGCCGTCACGTCACGTCACGTGACGGGCGCTAGGTGTTTCGTCACATCTGAATTCATTCATTTTTTATTTTTGGGGGGGACCGTCACTTCCCGTGCGGCTCTGCTATGCGAGAGAAGAGTCCCCCCACGCTGCTGCCGGGACGCGCGCGGCCCGCGGGGCGTTCCTGCTGGCGGGGCGGGGCGGGGCGGGGCGGGGCGGGGCGGGGCGGGGTGGCCCACCGGGTGAAATGAAGGCTAGGCGCAACTTGCAGAGGGAGTGGAGCGGCGTGGCGGGGCGGGGAGGGGGTGTCCGAACCTAATTGGGTTTTATGGTGAAACCCCATTTCGGGGGCCGTGGTGCGCAGGGCTGCGGCGGCGGCGGAGGCGTCCTCACCTCAGCACCACCACCGTCATAGCCAGAGAGGAGAGCAAAAAGATTCCCAGCGAATGCCTTTCTCTCACTCTCTCTCAGCTCTCTCTCTCTCTCTCTCTCTCTCTCTCTCTCTCTCTCTCTCTCTCTCTCTCTCTCTCTCTCTCTCTCTCTCTCTCTCTCTCTCTCTCTCTCTCTCTCTCTCTCTCTCTCCCTCTCTCTCTCTCTCACTCTCTCTCTCTCTCTCTCTCTCTCTCTCTCTCTCTCCCTCTCTCCCTCTCTCTCTCCCTCCCTCTCCCGACAGGCTACCCTATGCACCCCGGGCGACCGCTCACACCATTCGCAGACCACCGCGCGCGCTGCGCCGTACTGAGGCTTTATACATTAAAAGTTTAAAAAAAAATTGCACGGAGGAGAGAGAGAAAAAAAAAAGAATGTGGGAAAAGGAGAGTATATTTATTTTGGGGTTCCATATTACGCGGGCGGTGAGCTTTGCTGCTCTCCCCGCGCGCGGGATATGAGGAATAATGAGCGGACTCAAATCCCCGCTCACTCACCAACGTCTGCGCCGTAATTTTCATAACCTTCTCGTGTTTTACTTTTTTTTTTTGTCGAAAAATTATTTAATAAAAAAATTCTACGTTGTATACTGACGAAAGGTATTTTTATTACCTTGTGTTTCCTGGCATAGTGCACACTAAACCCTTATGCATTTTGTTGTGCATAAACATGCAGAATTTTAAGCAACCATAATTATGCACAATTTTTGTGCATAATTATGCACAAATTGTGCATAACTATGCACAAATTGTACATAGTTATGCATGAAATTGTGCATACTCTTATGGTTGCTTAAAATCCTGCATGTTTATGCACAATAAAATGCATAAGGATTTAGTGTGTGGCTTAGTTGAGCGTGCACTACTTGTCTTGTTACACAAACTCAATTGCTGGCCGTGCGACACGTTCCTTACCTCCGACTGCTAGAAGAGGATTTTTAGTTTTCTTTTTTTTCTTTTTAAATGAAATATTTATACATGTCTGCGCTCGCAGTACGGGAAAAAAATGTGATAAATGTCTAAACGTTAATGCGGAACGCGAAGCATGAAAAATCGCAGAGACAGGAAAAAAGTGTGTGAGAGGGAGAGAGAGAGAGAGAGAGAGAGAGAGAGAGAGAGAGAGAGAGAGAGAGAGCGAGCGAGCCTGGTCCGGTATTCATTAAAGTGTCGTCACGTGGCCTGGCAGCCCTGCAGCCCCAGCCCGCGGGGGGTGATTCCCCCCGACACGACGCCAGTCACGACCCTAATTGATACCCCCCGCTACCCCCTCCTACCCCCTCCTACCCCTCCCCCCTCCGACCCCGACTCGTCACCACGTGTCCTATACCGTCCGGAGGAAACCATAATTGAAACTGGCGGCAGTTTGCGACGATTACGATTTCATCCCCTTTTTCCTTATGGAACGCCACGGGGCCGCGCGGGTCGCTCGCGGTGACGAAGTGACGGCGCGGGTGACGGCCGGGGTGACGACTTCGCGACGGCCTCACCTCGCAGCCCTGCACTGACTGTGGGAACGAGAGCGATAATCGCTCATTTCCGGTCTGAATAAGAAATCTTCCTGTTATTGGGTTCCCACGGAGCATTTTGCCTTCCATTTTTCTCCGCTTCCGCGCGATCCCGTTCCCCGCCTTCAAAGGCGGCGGGGCGGGGCGGGGCGGGGCGGGGCGGGGCGGGGCGGGCAAGACGACAACGGAAACGGAATGCCACTTGTCCATGGAATGTGGTAATATGATTTGGGTAGCGGGCGCGCTGGGCTGGTGCGTGTGCGAGCAGAACGGACGGTGTGCGGCTGAAGTTACAGTTCTCGTACCGTGCGAGAGAGAGAGAGAGAGAGAGAGAGAGAGAGAGAGAGAGAGAGAGAGAGAGAGAGAGAGAGAGAGAGCAATACAACCTGGGCGAATCCATCACGCAATGTCTGAAGGCCAGCCTCGGGGGGGGACACAGAAGCGCGCGCGAAGGACGGCCAGGAGGTGGCGGAGGTACAGCAATCCCACCATTCCCTCCTCCTCCTCCTCCTCTTCCTCCTCCTCCTCCTCTTCCTCCTCCTCCTCTTCCTCCTCCCCCTCCTCCTCCTCCTCCCCCTCCTCCTCCTCCTCCTCCTCCTCCTCCTCCTCCTCCCCTCCTCCTCCTCCTCCCCCTCCCCCTCCTCCTCCTCCTCCTCCTCCTCCTCCTCCTCCTCCTCCTCCTCCTCCTCCTCGTCCTCTTTCTCCTCTACCACCCCGACACACATATGTAGCCAGCAAAACCACAAGCTCCGACACCTCGGCGAGCCACCCGGGCCGATACAGCTCCCACTACGGCCCACCACGCCCCGCCACGGCCCGCCACGCCCTGCCCCGCCCCACCACGCCCCGCCCCGCCACACCCGGCCCCGCCACGGCCCCGTCTCCGGGCGCGGCGGGCAGGGCCAGTCCTTTCCGGTCCCACCCCATTTGGGGGCAAACGCGCGAACTGGGGATCTGCCACCGCCGGGTTGGGTCGTGCAGGGCCGAGCCAGGGCGTAGGGTGTTTGCATCCACCCGTCTCTCTCTCTCTCTCTCTCTCTCTCTCTCTCTCTCTCTCTCTCGTGGTACGCCCTAGCCGGCTGTCCAGCACCCGCGAGATGGCCCTTTGTGAAGCCAACCTCACAGATTTATAGAATCAGACTGGCTCCCGCCACGATCCAGTCCATCCTCTCTCTCTCTCTCTCTCTCTCTCTCTCTCTCTCTCTCTCTCTCTCTCTACTCTCCCCGTTCCCTCTCTCTCTCTATCTCGCTCTTACTCCCCCGCTCTCCCTCTACTCTCTCCTTTCTGTTGCTTTTACGAGACCTTCTGTTGAACCAGACTTGATTTTTGCTATCGTTTCAAAACCATATAACGTTACCAAATCTCCTCCGTTATACCAATATTTGTTCTTTACTGCCCTTGAGGAAAAGCCTCTCTGGCCGCCGACTGCGTTAGCGTCGCTCCGCAAACAACTCGACGGTAACTAATCGCCGCGCGGAAAACGCGTTACTGATAACGGAATTAGAATAAAAAAAATAATAACAAGACGGCGCGACACGGCGCCTGGCGGGGCGTATAACGCGCCCGATAGCCGCGCCGGCCATTTGTCACGCGGATACCCGCGTCGTGACGGCGGGCCCGCGACTGTCACGCGTTACCAAGTGTGTGACAGTCGGAGATTAATAATAACCACCGCTGTGGTAGCGGGAAGCCGGTAACCAAGAAAAAACGTGAGAATTATAAAAGGAAACGTCAGATTGCGGAAACACGTCGCCTTTATCGTCAAATTAAAACTCATCATTCATGATTTTTTTTTTATTATCAAACCTAGCAGTGCTGCGACCCTGCAGGGTTGTATCGGATTGCGACCATCCCTGCACGCGGCTCCGCTCCGGTCAGCTGTTGTCGTGCTTTTAAGTCCTACGCCTCCCGTTACTCGCAGGGGCGGGCCGTGGGGTAATAAGGTTAATGAGAGCCCGCCCCGCCCCACCCCGCCCCGCCCCGCCCCTCACGGGGTACACCGCCAGGCCGGTGAGGCATTTAGCCGCCCAGAGTCGTTCTCCTGCGCGCGCCCCTGTCGGAATTTACCTATCTAGCGGGATGCGGAGGGGCGGGGCGGGGCGGGGTGGGCGGGGGAGTGCTCTAGGGGGTTATTTGCCCCCGGAGTTTTCATTATATTCCTGGGAGCAGGCTAAGGGCGGCGGCCGGCGGCGCACGGACACTGTTCAAAAATTATTATAATGTTTTTTTTGTTTCTTTTTACCTTGAGTCGCGTATTAATGCATTATTTTTCACGTTGCACCACGTGTGCTTTTTTTAATTGTAAGCGGCACTCATTTGGTTCGGATACAGCGTTGTGTTTTGCTGTTGTGTTTTTTTATCGGCGCTGTCGTATCTTTCACGTGGAGCGGCAGGCGAGGTGTTTCGCTTCTCTATTATGCATCGTTCTGCCCTTACTCCATTACGACGGACGTGGCGTGGCGGCCGGGCCGGGCCCCGCCGGACAGCCGGCCGCGCTGCCCGTTCGTTTTGTTGTTGTTGTTGTTAATGTTGTTGTTAATGTTGTTGTTGACTTTGTTTTCCTTCTGTTGTCGATTTAAAAAAAAATGTCTCTGCTGAGGTGGGTGTAAGAGAGTGTGTCTCGCTGTAGGCACGAGGAGAAATGCCAGTAGGTGTGTGTGTGTGTGTGTGGGGGGGGGGGGGTTGATAGATAGATAGATAGACTGCGTGTAGCCTCTATCTGCCCCACTCAGGTTGATACGTGTGATGATACGTGAAAAACACGACTTTTTTTTCCCCCCTCCAATTTTTTTTTCCCCGCCCGGTAGGGCAGCAGCGCGAATCCGCCTTCCTGTTTCTCTCTCTTTTTTTTATGTTTTCTGTAGCTTTCATTTTATTTGCTCCCGGGAGCAACGGTGGGCAGGCGGGCGGGCTAGGGCCCCGGAGCCAAACACTGTGCGTGTGTGTGTGTGTGTGTGTGTGTGTGTGTGTGTGTGTGTGTGTGTGTGTGTGTGTGTGCGTGTGTGTGTGTGTGTGGCTGATGTTGAGAGTGACCGATGGATCGGGTGGAGAGATGACTTACTGTGTCAACCTGTGCCCTATACCCTCCCTCTCCGCCCTCCAGGCCACCCTTGTTGACCCCCTCCGGGTCGCGACCGCCGCCGGCCGCCCGGCCTCCTGTCCCTTCACTTTTTTTTTTCCTCGTCCCTTTCCCTTCCCTTCCGGCACTTGGCGCCCTCCCTTCTGTTTCTCGCGATCACACAAAAGCCACGCCGGTTTTTTCCCTGGTCTTATTTTTTTTTTTTTTTTTTCCTGTTTTGCCGCTGGCAGATGCAGCACGTTTGAGCCGCTACTGGTGATGTTTTGGACAACATTTATAAATATATATAAATTGGAAAAAATAATTCAAAAATCGAGGAGAAAATATCGTTAAAAGCGTATTTGGAGCGATGGCGTGGTTTTCGCCGCTTTGCGCCGCCATGACTCTCTCCTTCTCGCTCTGCGGCTCATTTTTCTTCTCCCAGTTTTGTCTGTGTCAGGGAGTGGTCAGCCAAAGAATCGTCGCTGGGCGCGCCCGCGCGGGTCGGGGCGGGGCGGGGCGGGGCGGCGCCGAGGGGTCCGCAGGGTCTTATCAATATGATGGTGGCTGCCAAGGCTGCTCGACATTTTATCAAATCAGCGGTCCGGCTGACTCAGCGAGCGTCGCTCACATTTCTCATAAATTTTCGCGTCGCCCTCACACGCGCGCGCGCGCCACCCCACCCCGCCCCACCCCGCCCCACCCGCCCCCCCACCCCACCCCACCCCGCCCCACCCCGTCACGTCCTCCCGCGTGACCCCCCTTCTCACTATATACCCCCCCGCACCACCCCTCCTTTCCCTTTTTTTTTTCTCGTGTTGCATTTATTTTATATTTTATTTGCTCAGCGGCGCTCGTACGGTGACAGAAGCGGCCGTAATAAAATAAAGAATTGTCAGTGTCGCATAAGAACCGAGACCAAACAAGCAGTGGGGGGCAGGAGGTGAACTCGCGATAGCGCTTTGACCCTTTAGAGCACAAGATCTGTTTGGGCACGGCGTGGGGGAGGAGTCTTACATTTTTTGAAATATCCAGAAAGCTACAAAAAATATTTATCTGCAAAAAAAAATTAATAATAACTCCTTAATTTTTTTAAATTTTTGAGTCTTATTTTTTCATATGAATTAAAATAAATACGCTTGAATTTTGCATTATTTCTTTTTCGCTCGACGCTTATTTGCTGTGTACTGCGTGCTGGCTTATGCTCTCTCTCTCTCTCTCTCTCTCTCTCTCTCTCTCTCTCTCTCTCTCTCTCTCTCTCTCTCTCTCTCTCTCGGAGGGGTCAGGTCAGAGGGGGAGCGATACACTCATCTTTATTTTATGAAGGCGCGCGGGCGGGCTGCAGTCGCCTCTCTCACTCTATCCTCTCTAGAACTCTCCGCTCTGCCTCGCCTCCCCCCCCCTCTCCCCCCTATTCTGTCCTCTCGGACCGGCCCTTCACTACACATATGTTGGAAGACACTCTCGGTCTCCACACACACACACACACACACACACAGTGTCCTCATCATTTCTGTTCTTTTAAAGAGCAACATTTACCCCGAGCACGTGTTGTGTGTGTGTCCATGGTGAGTGTTGGTTCTACCCCCCCCCCCCTCCCCTTACGGTTTCCCCCGGCGCTGCTGAAGCTCGAATAAGTAAGGGGGAGCTGTGAGTTTGAGTTATGGGGAAAATGAAGGGGACTACTTGTTAAGGCTCTCGACGCCCTGTGTCCACACGGCCCTAAGAGAGAGAGACTTTCAAGTGCCCTTCGTTACACGGTGTGCCCGCCGCCGGTGGTGATCCGTGTGTGAATGGCCACTTGGGTGTAGTGCACACTCTAAATGACAATGGACATTTTTGTAACTAGCTCTGAACGTTTTTGTACGTCACTAAATAAGATGCAATATTGTGTGTCAGTACAGTTACAATTTTAGATAAATCGTAACTAATGGCAGACAATTAAGAGGTCAAAATTGTATCTAGGTTAGTGACGTACAAAAACGTTCAGAGCTAGTTACAAAAATGTCCGTAGTCATTTAGAGTGAGTGTGCCAGTGGGCGGGAGTGTTCGAAATGAACAGCAGCAGCAGCACACTGCTAAACCAAGTGTGCAACTGTTCAACACTTGAATGTGTGCAACTTCCAGCCTTACACGTCCAAGTGTACCACTCGGTATTTGTGCAATTCCAAGTGTCAAACTTGCCAGTTGTACACTTGTAAGTGTTTAACTCGACATTTGTACACTTGCATGTGTTCAACTTCCCCGTGCAACATTTACCTTGTTGAACACTTGCAAGTGTACAACTGTCAAGTTAAACACTTACAACTGTACGACTGGCGAGTTTGACACTTCCAATTGCACAAATACCGAGGTGCGCACTTGCACCTGTTATACTGAAAGTTGCACACTTTCAAGTGTTGAACAGTTGAACACTTGGTTTCACAGTGCAGCGAAAGGAGAGCGGTCGTGTTCAGAATGGAATGTATCATCGCTAATGCGCTCTCTATCGGCGGAGCGTGAAAGTGCAGGAAGCCCCCCACTCCCCCTCCCCCCCCCCCCCCACCTCTCGTCTCCCCAGGCGCGGCAGTAGCAGCTCCCGTGGAGAGATGGATGGGAAATTGTTTGCCAAATCGGATTATGTACACCACTACCACTTAGAGGTAATTGATTACACGTCTTTGTAAGCAGCGCGCGGGGGGTGGTGTGGCGGCGGGGGCCCGGGCGCTGCGCGTAAAGAGAGCAGTGCAGTGGAAGTAAAAGAAAAGGAAGTGGAAAAAAAAGTTGACGCCCACTAACCTCTTTAATAGTGTCTAAAAGTCGCAAAATTGCAGCCGTGGGAGTTTCCACACTCGCATACTTTTGGGAAAGGTGAAAGTTTGCACAGGCTCTACACTCAATGGCGACGACAGTAGTAGTTTTCCCGTTTTTCTCTATGGAAAGGTTCCGACCGTTTTTGCGGTCATTCGTATTCCCCCCCCCCCCCCTTTTTTTTAAAAAAAGGCTTACTCTCCGGCTCATTGCATCTGATTCTTTCGACTTTTTGTTTTCGTATTGTGTCTCTCTTCTCTTCCTTGTCGGCGTTCCTTCCGTAGACCCCCCCCCCCCTCACATTTTTGTATTCACTGCCACCTATCCCCGCCTCCTCCTTCACCCGTTTATGACTAACGACGCGGAAAATTGAGCTCCGGGACTGGAAAATTAAAAAGAAAATGTTGCTCTTCCCGGCTGCTTTACGGCCATTGGGGCGAGGCGCGTTCTAGATGCGATGGAGTCTAGGAGGCGAGGCAACAAACAGCGACAATGTCTCCAGGCGAGAGAGAGAGAGAGAGAGAGAGAGCATCACAGAGTGACACGGCCAATCTGAAAACGAGAACCCAACCGTGTAATCCGCCTGCGCATATGGAAGCCAGCCGCAACCCATTGGGAGAGAGGGCAGGAGGTTTCGTCTCCCCATTTCCCTCTGCCCCTCTCTCTGTCTCTCTCTCGCTCTCGCTCTCTCCCTCTCCCTCTCCCAGAGCAGGACCGCAGGGGGCGCTGTGGTTAGCCCGCGACGCTTGTCTAACATCCTCCCCTCGCTGTCGCACCCTTTGTAGTCGTCTCTGCAATTTTTGAGGGTTTCACTTCATTCAAGTCTCTCTCTCTCTCTCTCTCTCTCCTTTCTCTCTCTCTCTCTCTCTCTCTCTCTCTCTCTCTCCTTTCTCTCTCTCTCTCTCTCTCTGTCTCTCCTCGCCCGCCTACCTTCTGTGGCGGCGCGCCGCAACAAGGCTTTTGTACCACTCCATGTCGCGCCTACACTGAAAAAAAAAAAACATGTTGAACTCCGCCCTCGTGACTGTCCTCAACAACAACACCAACGCAAAACAACAACACCAGCAGCAAAAACAAAAAGTTGCGTGTGTACCTGTGTGAACCCGACGAGCAGCAGTCGCCTTGAGCGCCGCGGAGGTAGGCAAACCCGCCGAGCGCGCGAGTCATGCGGGGCGGTGTGTCGGGCCTCCTGTCTTCTTTTGTCCGATTCTCTCTCTCTCTCTCTCTCTCTCTCTCTCTCTCTCTCTCTCTCTCTCTCTCTCTCTCTCTCTCTCTGCCTCCTTTATTGTTACCGGGGTCCTCGAAAGTCGGCCTCGGCCTGGTCAAAGGCTTTTGGAAGTGGAAAATGAGACGTAAAATAGCCGGGCTAGGTCGCAAGAGAGAAACGTCACATGTAAGGCGAGCGAAAGCGACCCCTTGAAGGAAAAAAAACTATAACTATTTTCGTGTCGTTTCATCTTGGGAAAAAATATTGTGACTGAAAAAGTCTACACACTAAACCCTTATGCATTTTGTTGTGCATAAGCATGCAGAATTTTAAGCAACCATAATTATGCACAATTTTTGTGCATAATTATGTACAAATTGTGCATAACTATGCACAAATTGTACATAGTTATGCATGAAATTGTGCATACTCTTATGGTTGCTTAAAATCCTGCATGTTTATGCACAATAAAATGCATAAGGATTTAGTGTGTATGCTTTTTAATTAGACGCTTCTGTACGTGTTTTTTGTACCAAACTACGGAATTGTTTTGCAGTGTCGGCGGCGGTCGAGTCTGCTCTGCGTTGTATGGACAGCGTCTTCTTTATTTAGAACCCTGCGACCCAGGGTCCCAGAGGACCCCTCTATCCTGGGGGACTGAGCGAGAATGTGTGAGGGAGAGAGAGAGAGAGAGAGAGAGAGAGAGAGAGAGAGAGAGAGAGAGAGAGAGAAGGGATGGGGTGTCGATTTGTTGCAGCGCTGCCGCCCTGGCGCAGGTCAGGTGGCTTCGTCCCCATCGAGTTTGGGCGTCACTATCGGGCCAGACACCACTTGGACCCGGGGCGGGGCGGGGCGGGGCGGGGCGGGGCGGGGCGGGGCGGGCAAGTCGAAGGGTCAGCTCCGTGCCGTGTCCCCGCCTCCAGCTGCAGTGGCACCCCCGACTTACCCCTTCCCCCCCCCCCTCCCCTCGCCTCGGTCCCGGCTCTGCTGTGCTTCCATACGTTTTATAGGTTTTTTGCAAATGAGGTCTAGTTCTTGCTTTTAGTGTATTATCTCCGACGAGTTTCTTTCCCTCCCAATTCTACGAAGCCCTATTGGGTTAAAAATAAAATGCTCCGAAAAAAAAATAACCAAGCCAACAAATTGGTTCATTATCATATGGAAGTTGAGTGCTCATTGCACAATGCGACCGGGGCGGGGGCGGGCTCTCGGCGGAGGGTACCCACCCAGTGCCTGGTCGACCAGCCGGCCAGCCGGCAGGAGTGTGCATTTTTCATGGCCCACCAGGTGGCCCCGTGGCCCCGCCCGCTGGCCCCGCCCGCCGGCCCCGAAGGGTTGCTCCCCTCCGCTGCAGTACCGGGGGGGGGCCCTTCCCCACGCCGCACTTCACCCCGCAATCTGTTCCTTCTCGTTCCAATCCTCCCGTTTGCCCAGGGTCGTCTCCAGGGAGACGTGTTTCTCTGTCTGGAGCCGGCTGCAGGGCGGGGGCGAGGGCAGGGGTGGGGCGGGGGGGGCGGGGCGGGGCGGGACTCTTGGGGATGGCCTGTGGGTCAGTAGTGGCTGCTCTCTTGTTATTGGCCGAGTCATCCTGTAGACTGTTTTATGAACGACAGACCATTGGGGGGCTCTCCGGTGCTGTGCGCCCCCCCCCCCCCCCCCTGTTCCTCGAGGTGAACTGTGTGCTTTCCGTCGCTTGAGAGGGGGAATGCTTTCTGGCAGCACAATTTTATTTCTAACGCATTTCTTTATTTTGTCTGTTTCAGGTAGGAGACTCGCCGGCCCGATGCTGAGCTCTGCAGATGGTTAGTACGCTGCGCTACTTCACGTGTGAGGCACGACGAACGCGGTTGTTGTATTCCTTGTCTTCTGCACTGTAAAAATTTAAGTCGTCACATTACGACAAAGTCAGTGCTAAATTTTACTTTTGACAGGTTCGTCACATGACAAATGGTTCATCAGTGTGACGAAAAATTCATGTCATGTGACGAAAGATTCATGTAAAGTGACGACATGTAGGTCATGTGACGACTGTTTCATCACAGCTCTTGTGACGAAATATTCGTAGCGATATTTATCGTCACATGACAATTTGGTTTAACAGTGTGAGTGCTGCCCCCTCTCTGACAGAACCGACATGCACAAAGACACGGCCAAAAAATGTGTTATTCTCTGTAAAGAAAAGCCGTTGATGGGGATCGGGAGAAGGGGGATAGAGAAAGGAGAAATACGCGGAAACCGGAAACTATACACTGAAACTGGGGCCTTCCGGGTGGGACGGCAACTTCCGGCCTTCCGGCGAGGAGCCTGGAGAGCTTGCAGCAGCGCGGCGTGGTTGGTTATTACTGGACCAATTACAGAGGCAGCCCTCCACACCCCCTACCCCCTACTCCCTACCCCCTACCCCCTACCCCCTGACACTCCCCCATTCTTCGGGGGCGCCCCGAGGGGCGCCCTCCTCTTTCAGCCTCCGCGCGATGCCTCTCTCACCTTTACGGTCGCGAGCAGCGATTGAGGTTGGATGGACCCTACCCCCACAACCTACCCCCACAACCTACCCCCACAACCTACCCCCACAACCTACCCCCACAACCTACCCCCACAACCTACCCCCACAACCTACCTTCACAACCTGCCCCACAACCTACCCCCTCACAGCCTACCCCCACAGCCTACCCCCACAACCTACCCCACAACCTACCCCCACAACCTACCCCCACAACCTACCCCCACAACCCACCCCCCACAACCTACCCCCCACAACCTACCCCACAACCTACCCCCACAACCTGCCCCCACAGCCTACCCCCACAACCTACCCCCACAACCTACCCCCACACCCTCCCCCCACACCCTCCCCCCCCAACCTACCCCCACAACCTACCCCCACAACCTACCCCCACCTGTGCCGCAGACCGGAAGAGACGTAGTGTACGCCTTCCGGGGATGCCGGAAGCCGAACCTTACTGGCGCGCCGTCGCCGCCGCCGCCCCCGGCAACACTCGGTATAAAATTTGTTTTTATTGCTTTAATAATATCAATCAACAAGGGAAATAAAAATTCCACGCATTTATATATATATACATTTGGACAAGAAGAGTGAAAAGTCCATGGGGAAGAGATTGTGTGTGTCCGTCGAGTCAGCGCGGCGCGGGGGGCAGGCGCGCAGGCACGCGCTGTGCGCGATCAGCTGTTTCCACGCCATTTGCTCCCCCCCCCCCCCTCCGCCGGCCTGCTGACGCTTTTTGTTCCCGCCAGTTTTTGAACGCGAAGCGGCGTGGTGTGATATCACGATGCACGTAGTGAGGGAGGACAGGATGGGGTGGGGGGCGTATCTTTTAGTTGGTATTTCTCACGCCTCCCACATTTTTTTTAAAAATTTTTTTTGCTTCCGAACTGCCAAGGAGCGACCGACCCCCGCGTGACGCTGCAGGGAGGAGTTTGCTATGGCGCTTTCAAACTTGGCGCGTCGTTCATTTACGAAAAAAAAAAGGAGGATCTTTACTGCAAGTCTTACCAACTTGCGCCGGGAACGTAAAAAATAACGCCGCTGAAGTGACCGCGCGGCGTCTCGCCGAGTAAATAGGCCTTAAAATTGTGAAAGTGCAGCAGTAAACGCGACTGTAAAAAAATATTTCGCTTTTTTTTCAAATAATTTTTCATCGTGTTTTTTTTTTATTATTATTTTTTTTTACGTTTTCTAAGAAATTTATCCTATCAGGGCATCGGCCCTTGTTTTTTAGATCGTGCCTTTTTTTTGTAAGCAGGGATTTCGTTTTTTTTTTAACTGTGGACGGCGACGCGCCGGCTGGGATTGGCGCTCGCATTTGACCTGGCGGGCAGCCAGCGGCTGGGCAGTGGTGCGCGTGTGGTGTGGTGCGTCCCGGGTGGGGCGGGGCGTGGCGGGGCGGGGTGGGTCGGGGCGGGGCGGGGGGCGGCCCCCCGTGGGGACACGGCCACCTGACAGCGTGTGAACCGAGCGAGGCGACCACGCCAAATTGGCTGCGACGCACGATTGTGCACGGCGCCCATGGTGTCGTGCTGGTGATGATAGTGGCGGCGAATATTGGCTATATAATGGGGAGAGGTGGGGGGGGGGGGTCATAGAGGTACGAGAGGCAATTAATTTCATGTGAAGCGCCGTGTGTGTGTGGTGGTGGGGGGGGGGGGGTACGAAGAAAAATTTGAACGAAAAGTCACGTTTCGAGTTTGGTAAAGTTTCGAACAGCTTCCCCTCTTCTTCCACGGTTGCCACGGGGAGCTTCCATTTTCCACGCGTGCATTTCTCGAGTGCCTTGTTGCCTTCCCCACCGAGTCAAGCTGCCACCGCCACGCTACTTCGGTACCTTCTCTTCGACGGTTCTCTCAGAATTCTCTGAACTCGCATAGCGGCCTGGCCTTTGCACGGCGCGCGCGCAGGGGCGCGGGGATGAATGGGATACCGCGGCACTCCACCCACTCACCCGGGGCGGCTGCAGGCTCCCAGGCTGCCATAAGCGCGCGGTTCAGCACGTGGCTAACGCTCACTTCCGCTGGCGATCTGGATCCCCGCACTGGAAATCCAAGTGTACGAATGCATTCGTACATTCGACATGTCGCTCACTTGTAGGTGAGCAAAATAACCATTCACACTCGCTTGTACCGTGCGTTTCATAAAAGACGCAGGTGCGGGCGGGTTTGCCTACCCAAGGGGCTATGGCGCCTTACGGGGAGACCGGGTAGGCAAACCCGCCAGCACCTGCGTCTTTTATGAAACAATCGGTATGTGAGGAAATAACTATTCGGTCACTTGTACACGGTAAAAAAAGTTTCTTGAATTTCAAGACCTGGTCTTGGATGCCATTGACACTCTCCATAAGATCCAGGACCGGGTCTTGGAATTCAAGAAACTTTTTTCGCCGTGTAGGTTCAAGTGAGTGAATGGTTACTCGCTCACCTACAAGTGAGTGACTGGTTATTTGCTCATCCTAGAGGTGAGTGAATTTAGTTGCTCACCTACTAGTGAGCGACATTCGTACACTTGGATTTCCAGTGCACGACTGGCGGCGCGGAATATATGACCTCGGGATCCAGGTCAGCTTGGCGTGCTTCAGGCGCTCGTGTGGTCAGCCTGCGCCTCATTGGCGGGAGCAGCAGGCCGGGGTGGTGGTGGTGGGGGGGGGGGGGCGATGGATAAAACTTTGAGACGCCCGTGCGTTTCTCGTTTTCTTGGGTATCGCGTGGTAATGGGCGTTTAGCCTCCCCGTCTGGGCCGGGGCCGGGGCCGAAGGGTTCCGGAGAGGCTGCCGGGGTGCTTGTGCGGGAGGGGTGGGAGGGGCGGCGGCAGGGGCGCCCCTATCGGCTCCTGCTGCTGCTGCTGCTGCTATTCTTTTGTGCGTTTGCTTGATTTGTGTGCGGCAGGGCGGACCTGTTGCGGGCCAGCGCGGCGGGGAGGGGGATGGGGGAGTCTGTCTGTCTGCCCACGTCATCCTGGGAGAAGAAGTAGAAGAAGAAGAAGTAGAAGTAGAAGAAGAAGTAGAAGAAGTGCGTTTTCAGGTGTTAGCCGTAGGGGGTAGGGATGATCAGAAATACGGTCAATGGGAGTGCGAGAAGTCCGAGAGGAAACGTCTCTCTCTCTCTCTCTCTCTCTCTCTCTCTCTCTCTCTCTCTCTCTCTCTCTCTCTCTCTCTCTCTCTCTCCTCTCCTCTCCCTCTCCCTCTCCCTCCCTCCCTCCCTCCCTCCCTTCTTCCCCCAACGTCTCCGCACCCTCTGAATGTATTTATTTGTTTATTTACCCCCCTCCCCTCCCCCTTTCCCTCTGGGGGCGCAATGCTCGCTGGACACGCGAGCCTCTGGCGGCGGCGGCCCGAAGCTTCGCGGCTTTGTATTTTATTCACTTCAAAGTCCAGCGGCTGCTGGAAGGCTTATTTCAGCCTCAGTACCTTTTAGTCCATAGGAATTGCTTTGGGAAATACTTCTTGCGAGATGCATTTAGAGCAGTGATCGTCAACTTGCGAATAATTTTATTCGGTCTTAGGGTGTTCTCCTTAAAAAATATTTTCTGGTCGTTTTCCAAGGAAAATGACCAGCAGTGTATGGGCGCGGAGAATAAAACAAGCAGCCGGGCGGAACGTTCCGGGCGGGGCGGGGCGGAGGGTGGCCGGTTGGGGTGCGGCGGGGTGGGGCAGAGAATATGAACTGGACTTGAAATTTGAATCAGAGGCGGCGAGCTCAATAAAGACAGTGCCCTTCAGGACGGAGGCCGTGGTAGAGGAGAAGTAAGGGGAGGGGGCGGACTATTTAAGAATCAAACGACCCTGAGCCTGAGCGCTGCCAAAGTCTTGGAATCTCTATTTTTGTGCCGGACTTTTTTTCCCCTCGGCTTATTCATACTGTTTTTTTTTTTTTTTTAACGACTGCAGAGGAGGCAGTTTTGCTTATTGTCCAGCAGAGCTGGTCCGCGGAGCCCGCTGATGGCAGTTCTCGACTTTAAAAAAAAAATAGTTGAAAAGACGTAGTATATTTTTTTGCTGTGTGCTCCTGCTGGATAAGGAGGTGGTCGCACGCGGGCGATGCGATGGGCCGGGCCGCTGACGCTAATGCAAGAAAACACTAGCAGTAGTCCCATTAGGGCGCTATAGCGCCCCGCCCCGCCGCGCCCCACCACGCCCCGCCACGCCCCGCCACGCCCCGCCACGCCCCGCCACGCCCCACCACGCCCCAGCCCCTAAGTCGGGGGCGAGGCCCGTAACAACATCCCGAGCATCGGATGGGACCCGAATGGGCGCCGAATGGGACCCAAAGCTTGTGTGCTGGTGAGAGGGAGAGGGAGGAGAGAGAGAGAGAGAGAGAGAGAGAGAGAGAGAGAGAGAAGGGGTGAAAAAAGACAATGGACGAGCCGTTAGGACGGCCGACCGCACCCTCCTCCTCCTCCTGCCTTATGCCTTCCTCCTCCTCCTCTTCATTGTCTCATTCAAGTAATGAACTGCAAAAGCGTTGGCCGGAAGCGTGCGGCGGGCGGGACGGAAGGAGCGCGGCTCGCCCTGCGGCGCCACCTAGCGGACACGCGCCCAACTGAAAAGTGGCAGGTCGGCCGCATCTCTTTCGATGGTTTAAACCTCCCGTCTCTCTCTCTCTCTCTCTCTCTCTCTCTCTCTCTCTCTCTCTCTCTCTCTCTCTCTCTCTCTCTCTCTCTCTCTCTCGCTCTCTCTCTCTCTCTCTCTCTCTCTCGCTCGCTCGCTCGCTCTCTCGCTCTCCCGCTCAGGGTGCGTGGCGGGCCCAGGCAGGCCACAGGCTTTGTGTGCGCGCCTGTTGTTGTGTTGACGCTGGCAGGCCTGCCCCACGCGCTGCGCACCCGTTCGGCGTGGCCCCGTCATGACCTACCAGCCTACTTTCACGCCCTGGTGCCCGTAACCTCTCCTATTAAAAAAAAAAAAAAAAAAAACATTTTTTTTTCTGTAAATTAAATTTGTTGGTTTCTCGTTTAGAATATGGCAAACTTTGAAAGTGTTATCTACAGTTTTATTGTGTATTTTTTTTATATTTTATTTATGTCGTCTTTCAGTCTTTATGTCGCTCCCTCCCCTTGCTCGCTCCCTCCCCTTGCTCGCTCCCTGCCCTTGCTCGCTCTCTCGCTCACTCGGCCCGGCACGGCCCTCCCGTGCCCGCGGCGTCGCGCTGTGTGTTTCGTGGTCGCTCGCCTACAACCACGTGCCTCAGAACTCGCCAGCTTACATGTTTTACGTATTATAATTTTTTTTAAAAAAATTCTGTTTTTTTGCTTTGCCCTTTCGGCTTTTACTTTTTATCATGGAGCATGAGGTTGGTGGGGCGTGGTTTGTTTCCGGTCCGAGCCGAGAGAGATAGACTTATTTGTTGTTTCCCTTTGGGGGGTGTTGGCCGCCCGCTTAACAACACCCCGCCACACACGAGCCAGCACCGCCGCGGGCGGAGAGAGAGAGAGAGAGAGAGAGAGAGAGAGAGAGAGAGAGAGAGAGAGAGAGAGAGACGGTCTAGCGTGGGCGAGTATGTTTGCGCCTACATCCGCCTTCTTGCGCTTTGAAGAAACTTGCGGTCCAGTCATAGGCCAGTGGTCAAAGGCCTCGCAGTCCAGATCGCGGCCCGCCGGCAGCAGGACTACATCCGCTTGCAGCAGCCAAACAGTTTCCCGTCGCCAACTTTACAGCCGAAATGCTTTGCTGTGTAGCACACGCCCACTGCCCTGCCCCGCCCGCCGGGAGATCCATCCGACTTTGAAGGAGCGTGCATGTCGTGTTTCGGCGGGGTCCTTTTTCGTTTGGAAAGGAAAGAGTAAGAGAGAGAGAGAGAGAGAGAGAGAGAGAGAGAGAGAGAGAGAGAGAGAGAGAGCAGAGCGAGAGAGAGCAGAGCGAGAGAGAGAGAGAGAGAGAGAGAGAGAGAGAGAGAGCACGAGCGGAGACGGGTTCAGAGGTACAGAAGGGTTGCTGGGTCGTGGGGCGATCTGCCAGACTGGGGGCGAAAGCACGGCAAAGGCGTAGTCGCTAATTTCGGCTGCCGGAAAGGCGCTAAAGAACGTGCAATTTCTCATGGCCGTCTCTCTCTCCCTTCTCAACGCGGTGCTCCTTCCCGGCAGCGGAGGTGTCACACTTTGCAGACTTTCTCTCTCCCCTCCCCCTTCCTCTCTCTCTCTCTCTGTCTCTGTCTCTCTGTCTCTCTCTCTGTCTCTCTCTCTCTCTCTCACTCGCGCGCGCGCCTTCTCACTCTCTCTCTCTCATCTCTGATGCGCCCGACTTTTCGTTTTGTTCTCGTGCTGCGCGAGTTTCCAGTTCGCCACCCGCTTTTTGGCGCGCCCTTTTTACCGAGTGGTCTCTCCCCCTCCCTCCTCCCACCACCACCCTCCTCGCCTGGCGCCGCCCGCCCCCTCACCCCCACCACGAGTGCCACCGCCCCGCGCCCTCCAGCAGACACAACGCTATCCATCATTGGCTCCTCGGTTTGGGAAATGAAGTGTCTGTTCAACTTTCAGCGTTCGAACCAGCTCCGCGCGGCCGCGCCGCGGGCTGTGACGCCGATACCCCCCCCCCCCCCACGCCTCATCCCTCTCCTGCGAATGCTCTCCTGGAACGAAAATAACTGCAGAAAACGTCCCCCGGATGGCAAGCAAAGCAAGCGGACTCCCCGTGCGGGAGAGAGTAAACGGATTCCTAGAGGGTGTGGATCGCATATCCATTTGTGTCCCCCTCCCCGAGGCACTCTGCGCAAGAAGGGCACGCAGGGGCCGATCAGGGAAGCGCTTACCTGAGAAAGCTCTCCCGACAGCCGGCCCCGCCCCGGCGCGGAGCGTTTTGTTTGATTCATAAGACCTTTAGAGGCGGGCGGGCCCGCGGGCTGCCGACGTAGAGTGCATACCGTAAGTGTGTGTGTGTGTGTGTGTGCACTCGTCGAAGAGTGCCAGTGAAACTCTTTTTCTCTAGACCGGCGCTGATTCCGTGACTATACGTTCAATGCTCGTATATTTTTACGCGCCCCTATTATTATTATTATTATTATTATTATTATTATTATTATTATTATTATTATTATTATTATTATTATTATTAAATTACTGTCTGCATGTTATTTTTATCATCCAACTTTTTTTTCTCTTCTTTGCTTTTTCACTTTTTCTTTTTCTTTCTCTTCTTACCTCAATTAGGCCTCGTGAAGATCGTGCCAAGGAGGCGGGCATTGTTCACTGCGGTGGCCGGAGCCGCCACCCTCTCTCTCTCTCTCTCTCTCTCTCTCTCTCTCTCTCTCTCTCTCTCTCTCTCTCTCTCTCTCTCACTCTCTCTCTCTCTCGCACACACTCGCAATCATTCTCTCACTCTCTTCCTTTCCCTTTGACAATCTCTGCAGTCCTTTATGCAATTGAAAGGCACTGCTTTTTTTTTAGAAAGGCATCAACGCGCTGGAAATGGATCTACAGTAAACTTAAAGGGTGGAAAACGCGAAACTTTTGCGCCACAATGGCAGCAAGTTTGACCTAACCAGTTCTGTCCACCGAGCGGACCATGCAGTTTCATCGCGCCTCCCCCCCTCTCTCTCTCTCCCTCCCTCTCTCTCTCTATCTCTCTCTCTCTCTCTCTGCTCGCTCGCTCGCTCGCTCGGCGTGCCCTGCTACTTGTCTCTAAGCCCGTCTCATTCCCAAGTTGCTCTTCCCTCTATGAATTATGCACCCTGTTTGTGTGACAGAGATGTGTTCATTCTGGGCGGGCGAGTGCCGAGAGCCGTGCCGTGTAGTGGTAGAGGGTATCGCGGGGAGAGAGAGAGAGAGAGAGAGGGGGGGGGGGGTGAGGGAGCGGGAGAGAGAGGGAGAGAGACATGACGTTGTCATGAGGACAGAGTTGCGAAAATTCTCGCGCGTCTCGCGTATATATCCGGCCGACAAAACCTGACGTACGTCCTCACCCGAGAGGGGATGGGGACACTGAAAAAAAAGGAAAAGTTTTTTTTTATATCCTCCCGCCTGTATATTTCCTCGCCGAGCAGTTAAAGGTTTTGGTTGAGGACTCTGGCGGCTCACGCCTTCCCTGTTGGGCTGCGGGACCTAACCGCGCCGCTCGCCTCCCTGCCACCTGCAGACACCAGCGCAACGGCGGAAGCAAAAGTTGAATTTCCTAGTCTCTCTTTCCTCTCTCTCTCTCTCTCTCTCTCTCTCTCTCTCTCTCTCTCTCTCTCTCTCTCTCTCTCCTCTTCTCCCGCCACCGCCGCGGCGGAACCTAAAATCTGACTCCTCCTCCTGGCTGCTCACGCCCTTAAAACCTCCCCTCTCCCCTCTTACTCCCCCTCTCCTCCTCCCCACAGCTCGAGGCTGATCTACTCTGAAGAGAGACCGATAGAGAGAGAGAGAGAGAGAGAGAGAGAGAGAGAGAGCGAGAGAGCGAGAGGAGCGGTTCAAAAGCCCAGCCCGCGTACTGCTGCGGTGCGGCCGGCGGGTCTGCGGCTCCCTCAGCACATCATCACCGCCGACCGCCCTTTGCTTCCGTCCAGTATCTTGTTGTTTTTTTTCTTGTTTTGCGCCCTGGCCCGTTTTTGCCCTTATTTGTTCTTTTTCTTAATTTTTATTTAGTGGCCGTCATTTTCCCCCAGACCGCTCAAACCTTCTACCTTTTTCTCTGTCCTGGTTTTGTTTTTAATTTTTCGGAGGGAAGGGGTGTGCATTGTTTCATAAATAAGATATTGTTTTTTTTATTATTTTTTATTTTATTTTAAATTAGAAGAGAAGGGGAACGCGAACGCGCCATTTAGGTGCGTTGTTTCCGTTTTTCGACGCTGTCTTCCTCAAAAAGACGGCTCGTCACTTCAGATTGCTCTCTCTCTCTCTCTCTCTCTCTCTCTCTCTCTCTCTCTCTCTCTCTCTCTCTCTCTCTCTCTCTCCACCCCCGCAACTCTTGCAACACTCAGTCTTCTCTTTAAGGACCACTTAAAATGTTTTTAGTGCGTGCGCGACTGTACCCCCCACCCCTGTGCCCGGCCCTGTGAGTGCGGGGAGGGGGGGGGGGGAGACGCTAAATGTGCAGCGGGTAGTCGGGGTCTGCGCGGAGCGACCAGCCTCTGGGATTTAATGTGTTCAAGTTGTGTGTGTCGCTTTAGGGTCGCGCGCTCACACATACTCACACACACACACACAGCCAAGTTACTCTCACCTGGCGAGCAGCCCCCTCCGCCCGCCTCCTGCGCAACCCTCTGTGTACTCCCCCCGCACCTCTCTCTCTCCCTCTCTGTCTCTCTCTCTCTCTCTCGCTCTCTCTCGCTCTCTCTCGCTCCTCGCGCACCCCCGGCCCCCCGGCTAGAATCGCTTCGCCGTAGGAAGTAATGATATGCATGGAGTCTTTCTGGACTTGTAATCCCCTGCGCTACGCCCCGGCCCGTCCCGCCTCGCCCCGCCCCGCCACGCCCCGCCTCGCTTCGCCCCGCCACGCCACGCCACGCCCCGCCGACCGCGAACAGCGCCATCGCACTTTACCGGGGAGGTAAGGTAGCTACGTCAGCCGTGCCTGCAGGGGTATTCTACTTTCAAGGACGTACGGGGCGCGGGGTGGGGCGGGGGGCACCCTACGCCACGGCCCGCCCCGCCCCGCCCCGCCCCACCCCGCCCTGCCGCTCTCCTCGCGGTGCCAGGGTTGCCACCCTCCTCCTTCTCCTCCCCCTTTACTGCCCTGGAAAACTGCCCCCTGTCTCTAATTTGTCTCTTTTACAGCTTACGGCAAAGAAAATTGGATGTCTCCTCGTCGACTGCTGCACTAGCAGCAGGCGGGGAGGAGAAAGTGGGAGAGCGAGAGAGAGAGAGAGAAAGAGAGAAAGGGGGAGGGAGAGAGAGAGAGAGAGAGAGTGAGAGAGAGAGAGAGAGAGAGAGAGAAACAGAGAAAGAGCAAAAGAGAGAGAGGGAGAGGGAGAGGTAGGGGTGCGGGTCTGTTCCTGATGATGATCTAGAGGTTGTGTGGCCGTGCACCTTTTTATTGCGGTTCGTTTCTGTCGCTCCCCCCTCCGTCCCGTTTTCGCTGCCGGTTTATCCCTACTTCTTCCGCTCAGCGGGACTTTTCCGCCGTCTCCCTTGCACTTACGTTTACTGCCCCGCCTAGTTTTCCTTCGTTTACGCTGTTATTTTCTCTCTCTCTCTCTCTCTCTCTCTCTCTCTCTCTCTCTCTCTCTCTCTCTCTCTCTTTTCTCTGATTCTTTTCCTCTCTCTCTCTCCCCGTGCTCTGTGGATGGGCGTGTGCTGCTGCTGCCGCTGCTTTTGGCGAGAATGTCATCTCTTTATGGTCTTGGTAACGGCAGAGTGACGCGTAACTCTGTTCTCCCCGGGCGCACCGCACCGGCCTCTGCGCGCCAGTGCAACACTTAATGGGATTTGTTTTTCCCGAGCCGCTGGATGTTGGCAAATCTACTTTTGTACTGGTTCCGTTATAACGCAAATATACCCACTGATGGACCATTTTTCTTGAATTGTTGAAAAAAAAAATAATTTGTTACAGTGGATTAAAATACTGACCTCTGCAGAGTATGACAGCCCTCTGACCTCGTCTCCGCTCGATGAGTAATTAGCGGCCTATTTGCCACGCTCTACTTGCTCGCTGATTGCCAAAGGAGAGGGTTGTCTCTCTCTCTCTCTCTCTCTCTCTCTCTCTCTCTCTCTCTCTCTCTCTCTCTCTCTCTCTCTCTCCCCTCCCTCTGTCTCCCTCTCTCTCCCTCTCTGCCCTTGTGCTTTTTCCGCCCCTGATCAGCCTTTGCCCGTCCGAGCACGGACCGTCCCTTGGCCGGCCCCAGCCCCGCCCCGCCCCGCCCCGCCCCACCCCTGCCCTAATCCCGATTGCCAGTCACACACTGTATCCCCAGGGCGGTCAACTGTTTTGCCAAGGGCTGAGGCGGGGTGGGGCGGGGCGGGGCGTTCTCCCTTGTTTGACTTGGTGCCGCCCCGCCCCCCGCCCCCCACCCCGCCCCGCCTGCCCGTCCGAAAGCTTTCTAATCCTGACTGGTTGAAATAATTCGTTAATTAAGCGGTCCCCCTGTATATATGGGGGGGGGGGGGGGGGGAGAGGATAATCTTATGGGGCGAAGAGTTTATTTATTTTGATGTGGGTCACGCCGCGCCGGGCCCGGCCGGGGCCCGTCCGTAAATATCAAGTGAAACGTCTCTATCTCTGTGCTGGCGTGACTCGGCCTGGCCGCGGGGTGCACACTGCTAATTTTTTGTTTCCAAAATTAATTTTCGACGGTATTGCCTGCACTCTCAATCCCATAGTGACCTTTTTGTTTCGAAAGTATCAACGTATTTGTGCATTGATAAGGTATAAACGACTTTGTCATTAACTCGCAATAATAACGTTGATAGCTTACACACTTTCCTTACCAACAATATGGTTTTGTTGATTATTACTAAACAAGTTTGATGGTACCAATTAACAATTTTGTTGATACCTTATCAATGCACAAATACGTTGATAGCAAAAAACAAAACGCTCCATAGGGAATCTGAGAGTGTGTAGGATATCCTCTGCAATACTTCTTTACCTGGACGAAAGTTTGCACAGTGGAGCGGGATGCTTTGTGGTGGAAAATCGCAGCAGTTTAGCAACAGAAATAAAATAAATGCAGGCAGGTCCCGATGCGGAAGAAGCGTTCTTGTCTGTCGGTCATTTTCTTGTTCTGGCGCGGAGCGGCTGCTGTGGCGCGGCCGTGGTGCTGCGGTGGCCTGCAGATGAGCACTCGGCAGCCGACAGGAAAAATACAGGGGGGGGGGGGGCACCGGGGGAGGTTAAGCGTGGCCCGTGGTCAACCGCCCGTGCTCTCTTTATGAGAGAGAGAGAGAGAGAGAGAGAGAGAGAGAGAGAGAGAGAGAGAGAGAGTACGGACCGGCCGGCCAGCGCGGCCTCGGCCTGCCTGCCCAGCGGTCTCTCTCGCTTTTATTTCAACTTTTTTTTTTTTCATCCTTTTTTCTTGTGTTTCTTTCTGTCTTTCCTCAAAGCAAACCTTCCCCCCCCCCTCCTCACCCCCCCCCCCAACCCCCTTGCGCCGGCGTACTCGCCCCCTTGATTGCTCGATTTTGCGCCCTTAATTTCGGCGGACGCGGTTACCGTATATAGGCATGGGCGTGGGTGTGGTGGGGCGGGGCGGGGTGGGGTGGGGCGGGGCGGGGTGGGGGCGTGGTGGGGCGTTCCGGGTGCGGCGCTGCAGCATTACTATGCGAGACGTACCTTGGGATTGTTAGGTAATTGAAAACACACCGACCCGCTCCCTACCCCCGACCCGCCTAATCATACCACACCCCCGTCCCGTCCCGTCGCAGACCCGACCGGAGAGCGTCCACTGGTCAGCCACCCCCCTCTCTCTCTCTCTCTCTCTCTCTCTCTCTCTCTCTCTCTCTCTCTCTCTCTCTCTCTCGCTCTCTCTCTCTCTCTCTCTCTCTCTCTCTCTCTCTCTCTCTCTCTCTCTCTCTCTCTCTCTCTCTCTCTCTCTCTCTCTCTCTCTCTCTCTCTCTCGTCGCCGCCCTGACACACTCTCCGTGTATGCGGTGCAGGTGTTCCGGCTCCCACAGCGAGTAAAAGGTTCCCCAAAGGCCTTGCTCGCGCGGCCGCCGCGGCATCCTCGCTGCAATTCACTGCTCACTCCCCCCCCCCCCCTCTCGCTCTCTCTTTCCTTTTATTTTTCACCTCTCACCCTTTCCGCTCTCTCGTATTTCTCAGCCGCGTATCCTCTCCGTACCTTAGCCGCTTTTTGTAGAACCGATTGTGATTGATGGAGCAAATATCGCAGAAGGTGAGAGGGACTTGGTGCAGGAGAATGGAGAGAGAGAGAGAGAGAGAGAGAGAGAGAGAGAGAGAGAGAGAGAGAGAGAGAGTGGGCGGACCTCTCTCTTGCACAGGGTACAGTTCTTCTGATTTCCCCCGATGGCGCAGCAGCGAGACGATTTTCTCAACCGCAAGGGGTACTTTTTGGATTTTAGGGGATGGTTTGAGGGGAGCAGACGGGGTGAAGTTTCATCGCCTAGCTTCACATGTGTTGCTGCAGGGACTGAAGACTGAAGAGGAGGCGGTTGTGGTGGTAGCTCACCCCATCGCTTCTCTTTCTCTCTCTCTCTCTCTCTCTCTCTCTCTCTCTCTCTCTCTCTCTCTCACGCCCGGTACGGTGAGGAATGGCGGTTTGTGTGCGAGCCGAGCGCAGGGGCCCGTGTTGTCTACACCATTTGCTACTTACCAAGTTGGCTCACAGTGTTGGGCAGTGTCTCACTCTCTCACCACCTCAGCCCTCTCTCTCCCCCTCTCTCAAATCCACTTGGCGCAACTCATGGCGGCGGTAGGGAGGGGGGGGGGGGGGGACGGTTAGGGGTTGGCAGTATCGTGAGCGGTAACGCCCCCTTGTCCGTCTTAATTCTCCGCAGACAGTAATGTGTGTGTGTAAGTGTGATTTTAATTTTTTTTCCCAGAATTATTTCCCAGAAATATTATAAATAATAAAAATGATTTTCATTCTTGTCGCTATCCACAGCGCACATTTTTTTTGTCTGTTTGTTTATGTAGTCGGTGAGGCAGCAGGGTGTGCGTATCATCGTACTACCCCCGCGTCCTACCCCCACCCCCACCTCCTCCCCCTCCCCCACCCCCTTACCCCCACCCCCGGTCGCTGGGACGTCACTCATCGCGCATTCACCGCAGTAAAGCCGCGCTTTATTAACGTGCGTTAGGGGGGTGGGGGTGGGGGTAGAGGTTGGGGGTAGGAGGGGGTGGGGGGAGAGTCGAGCTAGCTTTACGGTCTTACCTCGTGTACCTCGGGAACAAAATTATTGCCGGAGCGACATGACTACGTTGAGGGAGAGAGAGAGCGAGAGGGAGAGAGAGCGAGAGGGAGGGAGAGCGAGAGGGAGAGGGGGAGAGAGAGTAGGGCGTGGGGCGGGAGCAGAAAGGGGTATGAGGGGGCAACATTGACGGGCGGAGAGAGAGAGAGTGTAGTGGATTACTTTAGGGGTGGGCTTGTGGTGGTGCTTGTACATATTTTACACTCTTTTCCGACTTGTACTGTCGTCACCAACGCACCCCCCACCCCCTGACTACAGCAACTTGCTAATTTTTCCTCAGTATTTTTTTTCTCTTGTAGTTGGCTCACTGTACGCATGTGGTTGCTGGTGCCGCCGCTGACGGTACTGATCTGCTGAAATGAGCCGCTGCGCGGTGGTGTTGGCGGTGGTGGCGGTAGGGGGAGGCGCAGTTTAGTGCGGAGATGAAGGAAGACTTGGTGCTGGAGTGAAATGAACACACCGTGCAGCCAAGTGCCACCCCCCCACCTCCACCCCCTCCCCCATCCTTATGAATGACAAAGTTCTAACTCCACGTGCTCTCCGTAAAGGGACCCTTGCTGCTGAAAAAAACAACTAGAAATGTACCTCAGCGAAGTGTTGATATATTCGGGCATTATCTGGAACTTTGACCTTTTTTTTACCGTCGCAATTTTCATAAAAGTTTGTGTCTGAAATCTTTATTTTGGTCTGTTTGTCTGTCTGTCCGCCCGACTGCTCGTTAATAAGTCCCCGCCCCCCCTACCTCTCCCCAGGCGCTCCTTCCAAGTTCTTGCAGGGCTAATCTCTGCCTGTGTGTGTGTGCGCGCGCTCCGCGCCCCTGCAGTGGGGAGGGTAGGCCACCCGCCGCGGCGGCGTGCACAGCGGCCCGCCACCTGGCCTACCCCGCAGGCGCTGAGGTGCCGGCCCCGCCCCGCCCCGACCCGCCCCGCAAAGTACGGAAAGGTCCGTAGCTCGATTGGTACGGTCGTCCCGTATACTTAAAAAAAAAAACGATTCAAACCGGCCAAAACATTTCCCAGCCAAACCGTCCAAATTTCCGTTGAATCTTTTTCTTAACAGTGTTGTTTAACATTCGGGCGGGGAAACTCGGATCTCCCCCGGTCGATTTCCGCCTCCGGTTGGATCGGGATCGTCAGGTGTGGAGGCAGGCGCCCTGCAAATTACGGCTCGCACCGGAGCGGGCGGGAGCGGACTCCGGCTCCGGGCTCCGGCGGCGAAAAGAGCTAGCGCGGGGGAAACAACAAGGTTCGGTAATTTATAACCGCCGAACGCGCTTGAGGGGGAGAGAGAGAGAGAGAGAAAGAGAGAGAGAGGGAGGGGAAGGGCGTCTGGTGGATACTGGCTAAGGTTCTCCTTCGAAAAATACGTGATCAAAATAAATAAAAAAATCATGGTATCCCCAAGCGGCGTCCGCCCTACGCTGCGCTTTGCGCCCACTCCGTCTGTCTCTCTCTCTCTCTCCCTCTTTCCCTCTCCCTCTCTCTCTCTCTCTCGCTCGCTCGCTCCACAGCACACAGTACCCCTCTGCCGCTCTCTCTCTCTCTCTCTCTCTCTCTCTCTCTCTCTCTCTCTCTCTCGCCATGTCATGGTGATCAATGCAGGACAGGGTGCAAACCATTGAATTCCGCAACCGGCCCTATCCCCACCCCCACCCGGCCCCCGACACCGGCCTAGGCTATGGCATTTCTCCGTGTGCCCCCTTCCCCCACTTCCCCTCTGTACCCCTACACATTCGTTGCACCCCCAACCCTCCCCTCTATCCGTCTCACTCCCTCTTATCTAATGACGCGAGAACTAATCAGAAAACGAATGGGAATCCCCCGACTAGGAATTCGGCATGGCGAGGATAGCGGCGCAAGGGAGAGAAAAGAAAATACAGAGAGAGAGAGAGAGAGAGAGAGAGAGAGAGAGAGAGAGAGGGGGGGGGGGGGGAAGAGTGGGCGGCGATGGTGATTTTCACAGCGATTGGCGATTAAGAGGGACAGAGAGAGATAAAGCGCTGGGCCTGCAGAATTAACTGTAGTCCTAAAGCGTAGCGCGACCGTTCACCTCAAAAGGAAGTGTATTGCAAGCGAAACGTTTAAGATCAATTTGTTTTCGAATGAAGGAAAATTTAGCCCCCCCAAAAAAGTATTTTTTTCTTTTTTTATTTAAAAAACAAAATCTTTTACTTGTGTCTTCTTTACTCGCAAATAGTTTTCCATTGGCCATTGACCCTTATCGCCTGCGGGGCGGGGCGGCCTCTGCGTGTCTCTGAATGGCCACGCCCGTCCCGCGCGTACGCGCGTAGCGACAACAATCTTCATTCATTCATTTCTTCTCTACAACTTTGATCAAGTTTCTCTCTCGCGCGCGCGCCATGCGGCGCTGGTGGCGGCCCGGCCTGCACAGTGTTCTGTCGTCGCGAGGAGGGGAAAAAATATAATCGCAGACTAGCAGGGGGGACAGAAGAGAGAGAGAGAGAGAGAGAGAGAGAGAGAGAGAGAGAGAGAGAGAGAATGAGAGAAAGAGAGAAGGGGGAGAGGGGGCAGAGAAGAAAAGAGAGAGCTAGTCGAGTGCGACAAACTTCCGTAATTTCGTTCAGCGGTCCTTCTCCCGCCGCCGCTGTATCTGCATGCCCGCATCGGCTCTCTTCTGGCAGTTTTAAAAGTGAAGTCGAGAGAGAGAGAGGGGGGGGGGGGGGGGGAAATGAGAGAGACAGAGAGAGAGCATCCACACTCACTTTAGGTCTTTGGCGGCTGGCGCCCCTTAACCTCTACTAGATGGCCGAGTGTGGTGGCGCACTAGCAGCAGGTAGAATCCGCAGGCAATCATTCCCCAGCCCACTGAGAGAGAGAGAGAGAGAGAGAGAGAGAGAGAGAGAGAGAGAGAGAGAGAGAGAGAGAGAGAGACACGTCTCGGATTGGCCCCGATAGCAGAGGCAGCAGTAGCAAGCACACGCCTCTTTTTCATGACCCATAAATGGCCCTTTGCGGCTGCGCCACGGAAAGAAGGAGAGAGAGAGAGAGAGAGAGAGAGAGAGAGAGAGAGAGAGAGAGAGAGAGAGAGAGATGCGAGGGGCGGCTCGTTCCGTGTCCCACCTGCATCGCTATCTCTGCTCCCTCTCCCCGCTCCTTAATGCTCACTGGTCTTTGCACGATCTTTGATGGGATAAGTTTCTTCGCGTTCGCGCGCCGTTCGCCCTCCGGATGGTCCGGCCGGGTCCGGCCAGCCCCGCCCGGCACCGCGGACAGACTTGCAGAGTCGCTTATTCTGGAAATTTAAAACAAAAAAACTACCAAAAAACTCATTTAAAAATTGGATTTTTAAGAAGACGTGTATTGTGCGACGTGCAATGGAAATCCAAGTGTACCGGGTGTTTCTTTGAATGCGTAACAGTGTTGCGGGTTTGCCTACCCCATTCGCCCGTAAGGCGCCATGGCCCCTGCAGCGCTGGAGAGTATGCAATCCCGCAACACTGTTACGCATTCAAAGAAACACCCGGTACGAATGTTACTTACTTGTAGGTGAGCAAATAAATCAACTCACTTGTAGGTGAGCAAACAACTATCCGATCACTTTAAGGTACAAGTGAGTGAATGGTTATCTGCTCACCTACAAGTGAGTGAATGGTTATTCGCTCGGCTACAAGTGAGTGAATTCATCAGCACACCTACGAGTAGCGACATTCGTACACTCCCAGTGTATTTCCTTCTTCTCCGTTCCCTCCGGGGGACGACATTAGCTGTGTATCAGCCCCTTCTTGTTTTGTGCGGCGAGGGCTTGCGGAGGGCGAGGGCGAGGGCTTTTACGCCCGGCCGTGCCCCGTCAGTGCCTACCTGCGTCCGCGTCTCTCTGTGCGCCTGCAAACACAGGCCGACAGCGGGCCGCGGCGGGCCGGCGCCCGGCCGGGGCGCGCAACTGTACTGCGTACCATGTAATTGTGTTTGTCCGTGTTGTAACCCCTCCCTCTCTGTCTTCTTTTGTCCGCAGGTGAGCCCGGCCGGCCCAGCCTCGTGTCTGTTAGCATACCACCTACTGCGGGGCGTGGATGCGGTGAGCCTACATGGGGATGGGGGAGAGCTGAAAGTACTATGGCTGTCCTCTGCGCGGCGCATACAGACGGTTCTTACGCCACTCCACCCTTTGGCACCACTCAAAAGTGCCACAGTGGCCCCACTCCCCCTCTACCCCCACAAAGCTGCCCCCCTCCCCCTCCCCCCTCCCGCCCCCTCGCGGGCAGGCCCAGTGCCACTTTCATCTTTTCTCTCACCCGTGGTCGTGAATAATTCGGGGTCTGTCCGTCGGGGGGCGCGGCGGTCCGGCGGCACAGCGGTCACGAGCACCCCCCCCCCCCCGTCCCCCTCCACCCCCTCCACCCCCTACACCCCCTACCTCCGCCCTCACGACCCCCGAACTTGGTTTATTTACCAGGTTATTTAGAGATGGTCGCAGTCCCAGTGCGACTCGCGGGGGCAGCACTGCTCAGTCTGCCTCCGTTTTTGTTTTTTTTCATATTTTTTTTTTTCTCGGTTTGGTCTATTTCTTAATTTTTTTTTGAAACGAAAATTTAGTTTGGAAGATAAAAATTGTCAATTTTGTCATTTTTTCTAACGAATTTCCCACAAAAGTTGCCACGTCTTAGCAGCCTCTCATACGACCCTGCGTTTCCCCTAGAACCCTATTGCGCTCGCTCTCTCTCTCTCTCTCTCTCTCTCTCTCTCTCTCTCTCAGTCGCTCGCTCTCTCCCTCTCTCGCTCGCTTCAGCTTGACACGGCCGTGGCGGGTTGAAATCAACGAGATTTTACTGGTGGGGCTGCATAAACCTGCCGGGTGCCTCTATGCGAGTCGTAAAGAGAGGGTTATGCCAGTCGTCGCTCGCTCGCTCGCTCCCTCGCTCGCTCCCTCTCACTTGCTCGCTCCTCGCTCGCTCCCGCGCCGGGTCCGGCTGCAGTAGTTGTAGTGTGCCTCCTTACGCATTCCCGCGCATAAAACTGAAATGGAGCGAGTTTAAAGTCTGTGACCCCGTCGTGTAGCCCGCGTGTGACCCACAGTGTCGTCGCCTTACTGCCCCCCTCCCCCTCCCTCACCTTTGACAGCATAATCACAGCGACGAGAGAGAGAGAGAGGAGAGAGAGAGGACTTTACGACAAGTGCGCGCTCCCTACGTCACAAGTTTCTGTAAAAATGTCGCTCAAAACTGTTCGCCATTTTTTAAAGCGCTGGTGAGCAGGCGTAGGTGTAGGTTCCGCGCAAGAATATTGACCATAGAAAGCGATAATTAGGAAAGCTCGTTGCTAGTTTTTGCAGTGTAGTGAGGACGACGCAGCGCGCCAGGTGGCGGGGGGAAGGCTGTTGGGCACACACTGCTGCCAACTCAAGTTGGGCAAACTGCACTCGATCGTGCGTAGGGCGGGGCCGGGCCAGGGCCGGGCTGGGCCCCGCGCAGATGTTGGCAGCATTGGCTGCCGGCTGCGCGCGGCGGCGGCCTCGGGGCGGATGAGTTTCAGTTGGTAGGACTGGTGCTGCTGCGGCGGCGGCGGCGACGGCGATGCGCGCAGTCAGCGGCCACCCCGTCAAGTGTCGATAAACGGGAATTTTTTTTGTGTGTTTGGTTAGGTTGGACACTCTGCGAAGGGTTAGTAAAAGTGAAAAAGAAAATCAGTGCAAGTAGAAGCGGATTCGTTTGTAAAATTTGTCTTTCTTTCATTGTGCGCACGCTTGCGCTACATAGGAGCACTTCTTTGGTAGCGAGCGGTGAGAGGGAACACAGCAACAGAATCCCTCTCCATCCCCAACTGCTCCTCCAGGTTTCTGTTGCGGTGCGTCCTCCCCCCCTCCTGAGGCTTGCCTCGCCGCGCTCTCCGGATGTGTTGGTTTGATCTATGAGCTGTGTTCACGCTTAATGTCCTTGCGCGGGGCGGGGCGGGGCGGGGCGGGGCGGGGCGGGGTGGGGCGGGGCGGGGCGGGGCGGAGTTGTGTTGATGGAGGGGGAGGCGCCCGCCTGCACTCTCCAGCAGCCACACAGACTCGACTCTGACTCGCAGAGAGCGCGAGTCGAGCCATCCATCGTGGCGAAACAAACTTGCATGCGGTCTCCCCTTCTCTCTCTCTCTCTCTCTCTCTCTCTCTCTCTCTCTCTCTCTCTCCCCTTCCCTCTCCCCCTCCCTCTCCCTCCCTCCTACCATCCCTCTCTCCTCCCTCCTACTCTCCCTCTCCTCCCTCCTACCCTCTCTCTCCTGCCTCCCTCCCTCCCTCCCTACTCCCTTCTCCCTTCTCCCCCCTCCCCCTCTCTCTCCTCTCCCTCACGACTTATTCCTCACTCTTACTGTAGGTGTGCGTGTTGTGTATGCATATACGTGTCACACACTTCTTATCCCTGGGCTCACCGCCGCACTACTTGAGGTTTTTGTTCGTCCCTTGATGCGGTGCGTCCCGCAGCAGCTGCAAGGTGGAGGTGGTGTGTAAGGCTCTCCGACAGCGCCCGGCCGAAAGCAGAAAGCCGAAAGCCGAAAGGAAATTGGGCGGATGGCGCTCAAGTTGGGCGCCAGCCGCGCTAAACCGGTCAGTTCACTCCCAAGTTCACTCTGTGACAACTTGGACACACGCGGGGCGGGGCGGGGCGGGGCGGGGCGGGGCGGGGCGGGGCGGGGCGGGGCGGGGCGGGGCGGGGCGGCCGCGAGCCCGTCGTCAGGGAGTCGTCGCGGCGCCCTCGGTACCGACTCTACTGAGTTTAGCGGGGCGTGCCGGGGCGGGGCGGGCTGGGATGCGGTGCGGCGGGGTGCGGCGGGGTGCGGCGGGGCGGGGTGGGCCGCGCCTTAGCGGTCACGGTGGCGTTTGACTTGCGGTCGGAGAGGGGGCTGCCGCCCGGGCCGCCTTCGCTTGGCAGCCGGCAAACTTAACACACTTCGTTACTGGCGGCCACGGTCTTTACGGAAACCCAACATTTTTCATACACTGTTTTTTTTTTGTGTGTGTTTGTGTGTTTGTTCTCTTTTTCCAAATGTTGTAAGAAAAGCGTTAATTTCTGGCGCGGGGGCGCAGACGGACGGAGATTTGGAATATTTGAAATTTAGTGGAATCGGAGAATTGAGGCAGGAGGTGGGGCTGGCGGGGGCGGGGTGGGGCGGGGCGGGGCGGGGCGGGGCGGGGCGGGGCGGGGCGGGGCGGGGCGGGGCGGGGCGGGGCGGGGCAGGGCAGGAGGGTACGCAGCGCAATAAGTTTGTGGTCGGCTAAGTTATTCCGTAATAAAGTACGCCGGGCCAATAAGATATTCCGTATTACAACGCCCCCCGCCCCGCCCTGCCCCGCCCCGCCCCGCCCGTGCCGTACGGCGCGCCCCGCCCTGCCCTGCGGTCGGCTGAGCCCGCCCCGCCCCTACCAGCTCTATGAGCCCAAACCTCAAACTCTCCCTCTCCCTCCCTCCCTCTCCCTCCCTCTCCCTCTCTCTCCCTCCCCTACTCCGAGCACCCCATCCTAGCCTGTCTCTCTGACCCCATGCCTGCAGCATGTTGTCCCAGTAAAACGTGCCGGACGCGTCGCCAGCAGCCCCCTCGGGGCGGGGCGGGGCGGGGCGGGGCGGGGCGGGGCGGGGCGCCCCTAGCCGCCCCGCCTCGGGGCCGGTAAGGCCGCCCCTGTAAGCAGCAAACTTGTGTCGCCCCCGGCCCGGCCGCACCCCGCCGAGTGTGGCGTTTTCCTATAATTGCTCCAGCCACATATCGCGTTTGTTTTGTGCGCCGCTGCGCCATGCACGCCCCGCCTCGCCCCGCCCCGCCCCGCCCCGCCCCCCGCCCCGCCCCGCCGCACCCCGCCACGCCATCGCTGTCCAGCTCCACATTACCACGCCCCACGCCGCCGCCTGCCCCTCATGTATATTAATCAATGCACACATTCAATACAATACACTGCTAGAAGTTTGTGTGAACGTTTGCGCGCATTTTTGACGGGTGTATGTCAACTTCCGTCCCTGCACTTCGAGGATGGGAAATCCCGTGGGAAAAATTCACATTTTTTATTTATTTTTTTTTTTGTACAAGTGCACGAACGAAAATTGCACTCGCCGAAAAAATGCGCGACTTTCACACTCAGTTTGGTCTTTCGTGTACACACTAAACCCTTATGCATGATTTTTGCATCGTTATTCACGATTATAATCAACCATAGTTATGCACAAAATTTTATGCATTGTACATAATTATGCACAAATTTGTGCATAAGGGACAAAGTTAAGCATAGTTATGCAAAAAAAAATGTGCATAGTTATGGTTGCTTAAAATCCTGCAAGGCTTATGAACAACAAAGTGCATAAGGGTTTAGTGTGTAGTTATGTCCGCACAGCTAAAGAGAGAGGAACTAGGAATATGCTGCTGTGCGCCCAGAGACGTCTTTCCCGTCGAAATATTTATTTTTGTTCCTGGACTGTACTTGCTCAGCGGTGGATGGCGGCGGAGTGCTTGTTGGCCGCGGGATGCCATGCCGGTGCTGCCTGCTGGGGGCTGGGCTGGCTCTGCGGGGCATTTGCTGGATTAGACGCTGTGTGTGTGAGAGAGAGAGAGAGAGAGAGAGAGAGAGAGAGAGAGAGAGAGAGAGAGAGAGGGGGGGGGGTTAGAAACGGGGCAGGCTTTTAGTAGGCTTGCCAAGAAAGGAAAGGAGAAGGAATGGTATGGTGGTGGTGGTGGGGGTGTTCTTCAGTGCCAGCCAGAGTTAATACATGTTGAGAGGGCTGCGCCTGCTCATGTGCCCGGAAGGAGAGGGGAGGGGCAGGGGAGGGGGAAGGGGGGCAGGGGAGGGGGAGGGGGTAGTAGCAGGGGAGGGTGTCGTCGCAGAGGAAATCGACGGTGGTGTGCGGGCCCCGGGATTTAATGCTGTCGGGACCGACTCGCGCAGGTACACCCCGAACCGCCCCGCCCCGCCCCGCCCCGCCCCGCCCCGCCCCTACCCCCCGGCAGGCACGCCTGATGAGCCGTGCTCTCTCTCTCTCCCTCCCTCCCTCTCTCTCCCTCCCTCTCTCTCTCTCTCCCTCTCCGTATTTCACTTTGTCGGGTCTTAGCGCCTCGGCCATTACCTCATCCCCCCACCCGCCACGCCGTGCCTTATAGGGCAACTTGTCGAGCAGATCGCTCCCCTCTCTTTCTCTCACCCTCTCTCTCTCTCTCTCTCTCTCTCTCTCTCTCTCTCTCTCTCTCTCTCTCTCTCTCTCTCTCTCTCTCTTTCTCTCTCTCTCTCTCTCTCTCTCTCTCTCTCTCTCTCTCTCTCTCACTCTCTCTCTCTCTCACCCTCTCTCTTCTCTCTCTCTCTCTCTCTCTCTCTCTCTCTCTCTCTCTCTCTCTCTCTCTCTCTCTCTCTCTCTCTCTCTCTCTCTCTCTCTCTCTCTCTCTCTCTCTCTCTCTCTCTCTCTCTCTCTCTCTCTCTCTCTCTCTCTCTCTCTCTCTCTCTCTCTCTCTCTCTCTCTCTCTCTCTCTCTCTCTCTCTCTCTCTCTCTCTCTCTCTCTCTCTCTCTCTCTCTCTCTCTCTCTCTCTCTCTCTCTCTCTCTCTCTCTCTCTCTCTCTCTCTCCCTCTCTCTCTCTCTCTCTCTCTCTCGCCCTCTCCCTCTCTCTCTCTCTCTCTCTCTGTCTCTCTCTCTCTCTCTCTCTCTGTCTCCCTCTGTCTCTCTCCCTCCCTCTCTCTCTCTCTCTCTCTCTCTCTCTCTCTCTCTCTCTCTCTCTCCCTCTCTCTCTCTCTCTCTCTCTCTCTCTCTCTCCGATCCTTTTGCCCCGCGCCAGCGTCCTCTTGATCAATTGATTACACGCTTTGGACGTGGGTTCTGCGCCGGGTGCGCGGGTCCCCCTACCCCTACCCCTACCCCCTACCCCCTACCCCCTCCTCTATCCCGCCCCTGTTGCTAGCAGCCGCCCCGCCGCGCCCGCCGCCCGCACTGGCTGAGCGACAAGGAGCCGTCGGGGGTTGTTTTCGAACACACCCCCAACCCCCAACCCCCTACCCCCCCGGCCGTATGTCGTAACATTGTACTACCGGGGTGTGAAAGTTTACCGCCCGACCCGCCGACCCTCGCCGCGGCCCGCGCGCCGGCCGGGCCCGGGGGGGTGAGTCTGGGGCGGGGCGGGGCGGGGCGGGGCGGAGTGGGAGAATAGCTTTGGGAGGCAGACTACGTTACAGGCGGGGCAGAGCTGCAGTCCGATACCTGGAGCATCTGCCTCCATCGGAGTAATGAGTTTTTCACGATTCATTTTTTTTCCCAGGTAGATTTAGCACTAGTATGCGAAAATATCACGCACCTTCTTTAGCTCTCTTATGCCTGTTTTTTTTTTTTAATAATTAAATAATAATAAGTGTCATTAGAATGATGCTCTCTTCTTAAACCACTATTGATATCGACCTATGACGCTGACGTGTCGTCCCTCCTGATGGTCCCTGCGGCGTACGGCGGGGAGGGGGGGAGGGGGTAGGGGGAGGGGGTAGGGGGGTAGGGGGTAGGGGGAAGTCCCGGCACGTAACTCCGCGGCGGCTGTCACGTGGGACTCCATCATCACCATCACGGCGCGGGACGTGACGCCATCGACTGGCGACACACACACACACACACACACACACACACACACACACACACACACACACACACGGCGCTTCCAAAGCTATAGTCGGGTCGCGTAGATCGGATTTTTTTTTTGTGTGTGTCTGTGTGCGCGAGTGTAATGCCCATACGGAAACGTTTTCGCCTCTGTATGAAAAAAAGAAATGTCTGTGGCACGTGTGTGTGTGGCTATGTGGGTGTGTGTGTGGGGGGGGGGAGGGGTGGGGTGGGGGGTATAACGCTTTCACGTCACGTCGTTCGTAACGTGGCGTGTTACGTATTTGTAACGTCACCTGTAACTGTTTTGTAACCTGTAGCGCGTAACTTTTTACGTAACGTTACAAAACGTTTTTTTTTTCTCCGGGGTTGACCGTCCTCACGCCCGAGGTGGCAGTTACTCTTGAAATTCTTGACCCGACTATTCCGTCTCTTACACTGTATTACGCTCCGTAATTGTTCAGATTTAGCCCAAAACAGGCAAAACCAGCCCAAACCGGCCCAAAAATGGACTACTTTGGCTATTACACTCCTATTACGCTTCTTTTACGCATACTATTACGCCTTTATTACGGAGAGAGTGACCCGAATATTACGCGAGTGCATACGGTTCTAACGCCCTTGTTCTTCTTCTCCTCCCGCAGGGATGCTGACGGCGGTGCTGCTGCTGGTGCTGGCGGGGCTGGCGGCCGCGCCGCAGGGGGTGACGGCGGCGCCCGAGCCCGGACCGCGGCCCGCGCCCGACCCGGAGCCCGACGGCCACATCGCCGAGTCGGGCGAGAAGACGGAGCAGTACTTCGCCATGGAGCCGCAGGACCAGGTGGCCATCGAGGGCACCCGGGTCACGCTGCCCTGCCGCGTCGAGAACAAGAAGGGCACGCTGCAGTGGACCAAGGACGACTTCGGCCTCGGCCCGCACCGCAACCTCAGCGGCTTCGACCGCTACCAGATGGTCGGCAGCGACGAGGAGGGTGAGTGTCCAGTCGCGCACTGTAAAAAAAAAATGTCGCTGTAAATTTACGACTTTTTTCTTCGTAATTTTTGACTTACAAACGGTGTTGTTACTTGACGATCGATTTTTGTTTTTTTAAATTACGAAAGCCTTTTTGCTCGTTTACGAATCACAAGTCAATACCAAGTGTCCTTAAAATTGGGTAATTTTACAATTTGATATCGTAACTTTACGACATGTCTCACGGAAAATTTTCCCGAAACCCTTACCAACATGTCTCAGAGTGCGGCCATCGCCGCCTGCGAGCCTCCGGGTAGGCCAGCCCGCCGTGCGCGTGCGCACTGCGGCCGAGGTGTTGCCTACCTGTCGGGCGCTCTGGCTGTCCGCTTGCCTTGACAGCTTCCTATTTTTTTTTAAGCGGTCTCAGCACCGCTTCTATCTCTACACAAGTTCTGGTTTTCTTTTTCTTTTTTCCCTGAGCGAAGCGAAGCTAACTCCTGCAGTGGATCGGAAGTGTACTTGGTCGTGAGTCTGTCTGTCTGTCTGTTCGTGTTAGCCGGTTCTCCTCCTAAAGTAAAAGCGATAGTGTTCCGTAATCTACTAATTTCAGCGCTGTAACATCTGTCCAGACTTCCTCTAAATGGAGTTTAAAATATTGAAGCGTTTAATTTTTCTCCTGAGTCGATAGCTTTATCCGTTCTTAGTCCAGGGACCAAAGTGTGTGACCCATCTCATCCAGACGAGCAGACGAACAGGTTAGGGACATATATTCTCGTAACGAAATCTCCTGTGTTCGGCGATGAATCATTGTAGAAACTTTCGGGTTTAAATCTGTATATCATTATGCACACCATAAAAGACTTTCCACCATTTTTATTGAGCTAAAATGCATAGAGATTACTGAAATTCACATACAGAGTATGACCACACAACTTAATATAAATGTAAAGTATTCTTCCAGTGTGAAAATCACTATGCATCTGCGTCGCTGGTGTGTGTTTTTAACACATGAAACTGCTCGCAAGAGAATTATCCCCTTATTAGTTTCTGATGTTGAAATTTCGAAACAAGTTTACAGTTTGCACAGTCTCCCGGCTCGGCTTTGTTTATGCTAGAGGTGCAGACGACTGTAGGAGTAAAGTAGCGCCACCTAGCGGCTGTGTGCGAACTACGTCTGGTCACGACCGGTCACGACGGCCCAGAGCCAACTTGGCTGAGGCTGAGCCAAGCCTGGTGTCCCCGGTGTCAACCGCGTCTGTTTACAACATCAAAATTAGAAATTTAAGTGTCAGTTCGACGAAATATGCTGTCTCAAATAGTTTTTAGAGTGGTGGTAGTCGTCTCACGAAGTTTCAAGTGTCGTCATTTTTTTGTAGAAGTGTGTGTACGAGTGATTTGTCGTGTGTTCACGTCTGAGGGGTGGGGTTAGGAGGGTAAGTGCCTCAAGTTCTAATCAAAAATATCGCTGATTGTACTGGATTTGTGAAATGAACGTCACGGATTCCTGAAATGACAGCCAGGATCGCTTCAACTTACTTCTGAACTTATTATTTGGGTGAGTGACATAACCTAACAACATAAACAATGTTGTTTTACAATAGAGCATCGTACAGTTCTGCCTGGGAGGCAGCAGAGTTTGGTCTGAGTATTAAAATCACATAACACCTTGATCTGAAAAGTGAGAGTTACTAGCTGTGACATTATTTACTTATATTTAATTAAATTTTGTTTCAAACCTTTGCTCGATACCCAAGTGTTGTGATTTCTTATTGAGCCGCCACAAATTACCAGCTAAACGCTTTGCCCAATACAGTATTGATGCTGTAGTAGAACTGTGCTCCTTTTTGACATGAGACAAGAGTCATTTGTTACAAAAAAACAAAGGTAATTAATTTATAAGTATTAAAAAGAAACATTTGGAGTCTCATTCTACTAAAGAAGACACATCAAAGTGTGGTGAAAGTATTAAAATCTTATAACCTTCAAACCCAACTAGATAAAGTAAATTGTATGGGTATTATTCAGATAAATTTAGTAGGATTTTGTTCCGAACCTTTGCTGTTCTTCCCAGTGATACGATTTCTGACCAAGTTATCTTATGTATTAAACCAAACATACTGCTTGATCTGTTAAGGCTATGAATTTGAATAAGAGGAAAGCTGCTCTATAAAAGTAATGATACGGAGTAAATCCCTTTCTAAAAATGATTAGTTTAAAAAAATTTGACTCCCTCAAACACAAGGGGCGATACTGTAGATTGGATTTAGGTGAGAAATGGTACTTGTAATATAACAATTATGCTGAGAGTGTTTACACTAAATCAGTGTTTCTAAAACACTGAAATATTATAAAAACAAAGTCATATACTCATTAAAATGCTACTGAGGTTTTGGAGTGTTTCAATTCTATTTCAAATAGCTATAAATCATTTCAAAATAGATTCGCCTGATCATTTAAAGGTTGTGAGTCATTGTGAATGTCTTAATTGCATTTAAAGTTAGTGGCCTCTGTAACAACATTCATTACTATGTCTTTTTAAATGAGTGACCTGCTTGGCTTACCATTGATACTAGTAACTTGGTGTGAAGACAAACTTGTTTCTGAAGGATAGGAGGGGGGGGGGGGCGGACAGCATATCATGCAGTTGCATTCTTATATTCATCATGTAAATGATACTTATTAGCACTAATCTTACCTCCGGGTGGGGAGGGAAAAAGTGGAGGGGAGGTGGGGGGGGGAGGTTCTGGAAGTGTGCTCTAGGTCCCCGCGCAGGATAACCACATTTTGGAGGCCACTGCGCCTCTGGCGTCGACCCCATGGGGTGCGTCCGAGACTTTAGACCTGGGGACAGGTCAGAGGGGATGCTCAGCATGCCCCTGCCACAGCGTCGTCATACTCAAAGTGTCGTTCTCGGTTCGGGAAGGGTGTCACCGTCATCGTCCCGCGTCTACGGCGCCGTCCCCCCGCACGGTAGGGGCAGTCACGAGGTCAACGCACAGGACAACCACACTCTGGAGGCCACGGAGCCCTGCGCCTCTGGCGGTAATTACATTGGGTGACCGGGACTTTCTACTTCAGGATATCTCAGAGGGGATGCTCCCTTTTCTCGGTTTGAGTTCGAACGCTATCATCGTCCCGCGCCCGTCGGACTGACTTGAACTTGTCTCCGATGTAGGTGATTGTTGGCCTGTTGTCCCCCTATCACCTCTCCTGGCCTTCTCCTCCTTTACCCCCCCCCCCCCCCACCAAAAAAAAAAAATTTCTAATAACTTCGTGCTGACTGGTGCCATGTAGGTTGCCTATCTACAGGGCGGAAGGGTTGAAACCGTCCTCTTGTTTTAACATTTACTTCGCTCAGCTACTACGTGCCTGCCGCACGTCGTCCTAGTTTACGCGAGTACTGAAAGCCTCTTTTTCTGCCCCGTCGCCTGCAGGTGACTACTCGCTGGAGATCTTCCCCGTGCAGCTGGAGGACGACGCCCGCTACCAGTGCCAGGTGAGCCCGGGCCCCGGCGGCGAGCCCGGCGTCCGCTCCAAGTTCGCGCAGCTGATCGTCCTGGTGCCGCCCGAGCCGCCGCGGATCATCCAGGGCGACCACCTGGAGACCACCGAGGACCGCGAGATCGAGCTCGAGTGCGAGAGCGCGGCCGGCAAGCCCGCGGCCGAGGTAAGGCTGCGTGTGACCTCACGTGTCAGAAGTAGCGGTACACACTAAATTCTTATCAACATATTTTATTCGAACTTATAATTTTTTTTGCACATGCTCACCTTATGCATTTTTTTAATACGCAAGTACGAACAAAATTGTTTATAATTACGAATAATTGTGAAAAATTTGTTCATAAATGCGTATTATAAAATGCATCAGCTGAGCATGTGCAAAAAAATTCATAAGTAAAATTGAAAAATTTTCATAAGTATTTAGTGTGTACTAGGAAGGTTATAGGTAACGTTACGTGTGACGTCATAGGTAACGTTACATGTAGCGTTATTCGTATCATCGCGAGGCTAGAAAGAACCTCCTCGTCACTTGTCCCTTTCTCAACGCCGCCCTTCTGCCTCCACAGATCACCTGGATCGACGGGCGGGGCAACGTGCTCCAGGGCGAGGACATCAAGACGGAGGACCCCGAGACGCGGCGCACCACGGTCCGCTCCGTGCTCAAGGTGGTCCCCAAGAAGCACCACCACAACACGACGTTCACGTGCCAGTCGCAGAACCAGGCGGACCGCACGCCACGCTTCGTGCGCCTGCAGCTGTACGTCAAGTACGCGCCCAATGTGACGGTGACGGTGGCGGAGGCGGGCGGCGCGGGCGGCGCGGCCGGCCACAGCCGCCACCACATCCCCGAGGGCAGCGACGTGCGCCTGCACTGCCACGCCGACGCCAACCCGCCCGAGGTGCGCTACCGGTGGTTCCTGGACGGCGAGCCCGTCGTGGACACGGAGGGCAGCGCCGCCACCGACCTGGTGCTCCGCAACGTGACGCGGCGCCACCACGACGCCATCGTCAAGTGCCAGGTCGAGAACAAGGTCGGCAAGAGCGAGGGATCCGAGACGCTCGACGTCACCTGTGAGTAGCCTGACCGCTAACCAACCCTCAACTTAACTACAAATTTTCTATGAATTTTGTTTTAAACCGGCAAAGAAAGGAAAGTGTTGTTAACGTGACGCCCTCCCCGTCTCTCCCGCCCCCCGCAGACGCGCCCAAGTTCCGGCAGCGGCCCGTCACGGTGCAGGCCGAGCTGGACACGACGGTGACCCTGACGTGCGACGTGGACGGCAACCCGCCGCCCGAGATCACGTGGATCCACGAGGACAAGGACCGCGTGGTGGGCAGCTCGCCCAACCTCACCTTCAAGGTGGAGGCCGACCGCGCCGGCCGCTACTACTGCCGCGCCAGCGTGCCCGGCTACGCCGAGATCGGCGCCGAGGCCGCCGTGCTCGTCAAGGGCCCGCCCCGGGTGCTGTCGCCGCACACGCAGTGGGGCCACCCGGGCGACAACGCGCGCGTCGAGTGCATCGTCTCGAGCGTGCCGCGCCCGGACAAGATCCTCTGGAGCTACAACGCCCAGGAGATCTCCAACTACGACCCTGATTTCTCGGTTGGTGTAGAAAATAGCGCGATTTTGTTTCTATTTTTCTTTCTTTTATTTTTTTTTGTTGATTTGTTTTCTTGAAATTTTCACATTTTTTCCTGAGTTTTAAGGGGACGAATTTTCACGAATTTTACCGAATATTGCCGAATTTTATAGTATACCAGAAGTCCCCAGTTAAGTGACTATCCCCTCACACCCTCCTGCCCTGTCTTCGCAGATCCTGGACGACCCGCTCCCCGACGGCCTCAAGAGCACCCTCATCGTGAGGGAGTCCCAGCAGCACCACTACGGCGTCTACAACTGTACCGCCAGCAACGCGTACGGCAGCGTCACCGCCCAGATCCACCTCCGCGCCCAGAGTGAGTACCGGTCTAGCGCACTCCAGGATTAATATCGGTGAGGGTAAATGCTGTTCCGCGGGGCCTAACGGCGGGTGACGTGTGCGTGCGCAGAGTCGTACCCCCTGCTCATCATCCTGACGGGCGTCATCGGCGGCGTGGTGGTCATCATCGCCATTACCATGGTGGTCATCCTCTGCCAGCGGCGCGTCAAGAAGCCTCCAGGTGAGTGTGCTGTGTGCACTCGGGCCGAGGGGGAGACAACTCTGAATTTTGGTGTACAAATGTCGTGAAATTTTGTAATATTTTTGTTTTTAAATTTTTATTGAATTTTTATTTTTAGCAGATGATACATCTTACATCTTAGCAAAAAAATAAAATAAAAATAAACTAAAGAGATGTTTCATCGGCTTGTACTCTCGCAATAGTATAGAGCGGGCCGGGCTGTCACAGTGCGTCGTCGGCGGCGTGTGCAGGCCTGGGGAGGGGGAAGCCAGGCGAGGCTCCTACCCATGGTATTGTTGCCTTGCGGCGCCCGGCGGCGCGGGTCTCCCGAGTGTAATTTTTACCCGTTCTCGGGAAAACGTTATAAAAATGGAAAGATGACGTGTGTATACAACTATATAAGACTTCAAAACGGTCACTTCTATACTATAATAATCAAAATAAATATAACACCATAGAAATTTTCAGCTAGTATAAGATTTCAATATCATCTGCTTTCATTTCCAATCCTGATTGGAATTTTTATTTTTTTTTTTTTTTTTTTTTTTTTTTTTTTTTAATTTTTGCTTGATTTTTTAAAAACTTTTTGTGAAATTTTCTAAATTTTCTGAATTACTAGGTGTAAAAAAAATTCAGAGTTGTTTCCCCCCTCGACTCGGGCCCTCCGGGTGGGCCGCCACTCTCACACGGGTGCACGGCGGGCTGGCCTACCCACTGCCTCGCAGGCGCTAGAGCTTCACCTCGCCACTTATCTCTTGGTGCAAACTGTCATGCCCGTCTTGTTCTGCCCCCTGCAGTGGACAACCACGAGGCCGAGAAGCAGTGCCGGGAGTCGGACCGCTCGTCCAACATCTCCGACATGAAGCTGGAGCTGAGGACGGGGTCGTCGGTGAGCCGTCCCGGGAGCGAGACGGGCTCGGAGCGCGGCGTGGGCGGCGTGCCCCTGGCCGGCCCCGTCCACCTGCCCATGGCGCTCAACGGCGCGCACGGCGACCACGTGTACCGGTACTCCACCGAGTACCCCGAGCCCAGCTTCCCGCCCAAGACGCTCAGCAAGGTACGCATGGGGCGGCGTGGCACACTGCCGTGGCCCGGGTCGGGTTGCAATTGTCTATGGGCCTCCAGTATTATGAGAATGGCGACAAATATTGGCAACATCCTAGTTTTGGCTTCCTCAATTTCGTCAAGACGATCCTAGCGGGAAACCAGACTTAGTTTTGGTGTACATATATGTTGTAGAATTTTTTGATTTTTTTTCAATTTTTGCTTTGATATTTCCTGAATTTTTGTAAACTTATCCTGAATTTTTCAGAATTTTTCGTTTGTATTTTCCTAAATTTTTCTGAATTTGTTTTGAATTAGAAAGTGTACAAACATTTCAGAGTTTCGAGATGATCCCTAGCGGAAAGGAAAGTGACAGTGTGCAGGCGTAAAGTAACCTTGCGACTCTTGTCCTCCAGGACGGGCAGAACAACAACGGGTACGTGCCGTACGTGGACTACTCGCGGGACTACACGCCGCCGCCGTCGCTGAGCCTGCTGACGCCCCTGGACGCGCACCTGGGGCTGCCGGCGGCGCACGGCGCGCACGCGCACGTGTCCAGCCCGCTGGCGTGCGTCGACCCGAGGTACTCGGCCGCCTACGGCAACCCGTACCTGAGGACGTCGAGCGCGAGCCTGCTGCCCCCGCACACCAGCCCGGCGCCCAGCGCCAGCCCGAGCACGGCGAGCACCGGCCCCATCGGGGGCGTCGCGACGCCCTCGGCCACGGGGCCCCCCAACGGGCCGCCGCCGCCGCCGCCCTACAGCACGGCCGTGCGCGGCCTGGGCCTGGGGCTGAACGGGGCCGCGCCGCAGGTCGCCAGGCTGCCCAACTCGCCCACCTCGCAGTACATCGTGCCCAGCTCGCACATGGCCACCATCAAGAGGGGCACGCTCGCCACTCACGTATAGCAGCCGGCGCCGGGCTGGTGGACCTAACTTAGGCAATCTCAGACAGTTTTTTTTTTCTATAATTAATATAAATATTTTTTGTTACTAATGTGCCAATAGTGCAACAGCCGCGAGGGTGCGACTTGGAGTGTTCAGGCATGGCGTGGGGCCCGTTTGAGAAAATGGAGTCAACGAGTTGGATTAAAGTTAATAAATTTACCTTGGAAGTGCTGGAAGCTTGCTGTTGAACCCAAGTCTTTAGCGGTTGGCCCAAGTTAGTGTTGAAATTCTCGTTACGTGTGGCTTGGCTGGTAAGGGTCCTTGTTAGCTCAAGCTTAGCCAAAGAAAAAGACATTTTAAAGATAACAATCGTGATAAGATTCCGTCGCTCACATAGCTATTCCGGAATGTATATAAACTTGTACATACATGTGCAAAATATATGTGTACAGTGTTGGAATAATGTGGAAGAGATGACAGACTCAACCATTGCTTTTGTATTGTTAGATATTAAGATCTAAATAAGTTATAAGTTTTAGGAAATACAAAATGATTGGAAAAATCACGTGTCTGGTATTGATGGAAATCTGAGTCATATGTGATGATAAGAACTATAATAGTAAAGTAATATAAAAACATTGAACTGGGATAGCTGAACACAAGCAGCAATCATTTCATTTTCATTGCAGATGTTGCAGATGTTCCATCAATACTACTTGTGGGAAGTCTCTTATCATATCGGAATTGATTCAAGCATCACCCCTTCGATGTTAAGATGTCAATGACTGATCTCCAATCTGTTTTGGATATACCAAAGATCTGCTCTTTTCAATCTCCTCTTTTCTTTGTGTAGTTGTATCTTGGAAGAGCCTTATTGGCTTTAAGCCTTAAAAAGATATATTTTTGTACTACATTTAGGGGAAGACAAACTTTGTTTTATTTCATCATTTTTTTTCTTTTCTATTCTATGCCCTACACATGAGTTCTCTTTGGCCATTCAATAATATCTTTCCATTTAATATGGTTTTTGAGATTTTCTTCTTTTTTTTTTTTCAACATTGAATACCTCTCGTGTAAATATCAGTGTACATTAATGTATTATATGAAAAGTCTGATCTGTGATTTCAGTTTTAGTTTTGATTGTGATGTGTGTCCTAGCCTCTAAGTAATTCTATTTTTCTCTTAACTCTCTTGAAGTGTTAAGAAACACAAAAGCAAGTACAGAAAACTTATCTGTGTCACTTCTAGCTCTTGTGACAAATATTTTGAAATTATGCGAACTGAAACATTTAATAAGTTGTTTTTTTTACCAGTGCAATTTACATCCCTATTATTAATAATTGTTTTCCTTTGCATTTAAGTTTGTATGCAAGTTGATGTTCTTATAGATTGTCAGGGAGCTGCAGCTGCATCAAACTAGTGTCAGATGCGACATTTTTGGAAGCATTCCAGCAGTTGTCAAAGAATATTTTTCTATAATGATAGATTAACTTCAGTATTGAGCCAATTTCTATTCCTTTGCAATCCTCACAGCTATTAGAGATGCAACAGTATTTATTTAGTCTTGCGCTGATAGTCAGTGCATTAGTCAACTGAGCAAACGGAAAAGACAGGCAGCACTTTTCTTTCAACTTAACTGATAACTGTCAACTGTGGAGTGTCAGCCATCGTCAGCAGTATTAGGCAAGTTTCGGACTAACCATACGTGAAGTCCCTGTTTTATTTCTAACTGTTCTTCAGGCAAACCATTAAACATTTTACTGTTCACAAACATTACAAAAAATGTTTCAATGGTTTTGTATTTCACTTCATTTTCTAGTCTTCCAAACCACATTTTTGAGGATGAAAACGTTTCATAAGGTCTGAAATATATTTACTTTCATCAAACACACAAAAATGAGCAAATTAAAGTAAACATTAAAGACTGTTGTGTGGAATTAATTCCTCTTTTTGAACAAATTTGTCAGATTCTATTACCATTGTCAAAGGTAATTAAAAACAAACGCTCATTTTTTTGTAAGGTTCAACTTGTTCTGGGTTGTTCATACACTAAAAATTAAGACCTTCTAAATTGTAAGTGTATTCTTTCATTTCATTGGTAAACTTTAAAGACAAAATGATACAGGATGTGTTTCTTTAAATGTGTTATGTTTGCGTGCTGACCAAGAGTTTAATAATTGATTCTCTACTATATTTCAATTGACGTAAATAAAGTATCACAAATCATAATATATATCTGTTTTTTATACATGTCATGGGTAAAGTTGGTGGCCGGTTAATGTCGACATCACCCGGGTAATGTCGACATTAACCGCGGGCCTAGGGTAATGTTAGTATACACTGCTGAATCATATTGCTGTCCCAAACATTACCCGGTTAATGTCAACATTACCCAGGGCACATTGGGTAATGTCGGATGGCTCGGGTAATGTTTGGTTGGTTAGGTTGGCCAAACTGGGGTTCGGTATCCTGTGTCCGGTATCCGGTTCTCGGTCCCTAGCAACAGCGCCAATAGTCAATTGTAGCGACGCCACCGACGCCACAGTCCAGAAGCTGCACCTCAAGCCTCAAGATGACGGTCACGCACCAGGAGCTGGAAGACGGGAGGTACCGAGCCGAGTGGAAGAAGAGCTTCAACGAAGCCCTCTTCAAGCTCGTGGACAAGGTGCAGCGGAAGGACAACGCCTTCATGTTCCGGCGAGAGCGCTATTTGCAGCTGATCCGGGAGGTGAAGGACGCCATGAGGCTTAAATCTAAAAGTAAGTTCTACAAGCGGCTTGCTAAGTACGCCATCAAAGTCCTCGCGGAGAAGGAGTGGCTGGTGGAAGCCCAGCCTGTGGAAGCCCAGCCTGACGAAGACGACGAGGAAGAGGGAGGCGCTCCGCCCGAGGACACGAGGCGGTACTTCGTCCGTGCGGGGGACCTTTTTGATATCCTCTACCGCGCACACACCGGGGGCGGTCACGGAGGAAGCAACCGCATGGAGGCTGAGCTCAAGAAAAAGTACGCGAACATCACGCAGAAAATCATTATGATGTTCCTGCGCCTCTGCAAGGCATGCGTGAAGAAGCACAACTCGCGGAGCCGCGGAGTCGTAGTCAGGTGCGTCATTTTACATTTTAATTAATTAAAAATATTTTAAATCAATTCATTTATAAATTAACTAATTAATACCGAGTGTGAATGTGTTTTTCTTTGCAGGCCCATGGTATTCCGTGAGATGAACTCTCGCTGTCAGGTGGACTTGCTTGATATGCAAAGTTCACCTGACGGCGAGTTCAGGTTCATCATGGTTTACCAGGACCACCTGACAAAGTTCTGTCAGCTGAGACCTCTCAAGAGGAAGACTGCAGAGGAGGTCGTGGAGAACCTCATCGACATCTTCTGCATCTTCGATGCGCCCTGCGTCCTGCAAAGTGACAACGGGCGGGAGTTCGCGAATGCCGTCGTGTACAACCTGAAGGAGAGGTGGCCAGGACTCCACATCGTGCACGGAAAGCCTCGCCACAGCCAGACGCAGGGCAGCGTGGAGAGGTGCAACCAGGATGTGGAGAACATCCTGGCAACCTTCCTTGAGACCGAGCAGGCGTCGGACTGGGCAGCGCGACTCCGTCATGTCCAGTACATGAAGAACATCGCGCTGCACCAGGGTATCAAGTTGTCGCCCTATGAGGCGATGTTCGGCAGGCGAGCTAGTCCCGGTCTCGCCCACTTGCCTGACGAGGTGGCAGAGGGGCTGGAGTCTGAGCAGAAGCTCATGGACGTGCTAGCAGGTGAACGGAGTTGCACAAAACGTAAAAAGTAATGTGGAATAGATCACTCAATGTCATTTTACCCATAGGTCCCGCCTCCCCAAAGTCGCCCCGTCAGGGTGCAGCAGTGGTCTTCCCCTCCCCACCTCGCCGCACTGCACGCCGTGCTGCGGTTGACGAGTCTCCCCCTGAACCGTCTCATCTGGGCTCCCCCCCTGAACCGTCTCCCTCTGCACCGTCTCCCTCTGGACCGTCTCCCTCTGCACCGTCTCCCTCTGGACCGTCTCCCTCTGGACCTGGTTACCATACCTCACCATTCCGTTTGGGTACGATAGTGGGAAGTAGACTGGCGTTAGATAAAACGCAACATGAGATTAATTATTATCTGTTCCTTTAAAGTACAATTCCTGCCCGGGTCGTTGACGCCTTCCCCCCTTCGAGCCTCACCACCCCGCGTAGCTCCCCCCACCCCTTCCTCTACTGAAACCCCGCAACGGCCTCTTCGACCGAGTGCGAGAATCGCACACCTCATCGCCAGGAGGGTCATTAGGGAGCTCCCCGGACCAGGCTACTTCCGGGTCGATTCGAGTTCGAGTCATGTGTATTTTAAATGGGACTCGACGCCGGAAGTAGCCCGTTCGAGACTATCGCGGGGAGCTCCCTAATGACCCTCCAGTGACAAAGGGCGCCAATCACCCGCCAGCCCCGTACTTGGTTTCAAGACCCCCAAGACTCCCGAAGCCCTGGCAGCTTTGAGAGAACTGGGGTGAGATTTCTGATCACACATTTCGCACATTTCATTTTTTTTTTTTTTTTTTTTTTTTTTACAAATTACAATGTTTTTAAAACATTACGTTTTGCGTTCAGTGCAACTTCGTCCGACGACAGTCCTGCCGCCCTGCCATCCCCTGCCGCCCTGCCATCCCCTGCCGCCCCGCCATCCCCTGCCGCCTCTTCATCCCCCGCCCCAACCTCACGTCGAACCCCGAGGAAAAAGTCTTCTTCGCGCCCCCCTGCCTCCACCTCGCGCCCTCCAGCCTCCACCTCGCGCCCTCCAGCCTCCACCTCGCGCCCTCCAGCCTCCACCTCGCGCCCTCCAGCCTCCACCTCGCGCCCTCCAGCCTCCACCTCGCGCCCTCCAGCCTCCACCTCGCGCCCTTCAGCCTCCACCTCGCGCCCTCCAGCCTCCACCTCGCGCCCTCCAGCCTCCACTTCGCGTCCTTCCCCAGCCTCCACTTCGCGTCCTTCCCCAGCCTCCACTTCGCGTCCTTCCCCAGCCTCCACTTCGTCTCCATCAGCAAGGTGCTGTGTCTGCGACCGGCCTACGAGAAGCTGCTGCGACAAGTGCCAAGTCCCTCTGCACAGAACCAAATGTGGAACAGAGGGACTGTGCACTTTATGCGCCAAAAAACTGAAGCAGGTTGGGAGCCGCCTCACCGCCCGGAGCAATCTCCAAAAGCAGGCGGAGAAGATGCTGGCGATGTCAAGCAAGAAGCTCCGGGCGGCTGAAATCGGAGATAGCGTCACGGTGCCTGTCCCCGAGTTTGATCGAGGAAAAGCGGACCCCAGGACAGTCCTGTGCGTCGTCGTGGAAAAGGCCGACGACTTGTACAAGTTAGGAAACGAGAATGCAAAAACCTATATGTATCTTAGTGGAAAAAAAAAAAAATCCTCTGCGTCGTATCGTCGCATTTCTTTGCAGATAAACTCGGTTTTCGTGCGTACCTACCCTCGGGGGTTGGTCTGGGGGCATATTCGAGTCCCCTTGCACAACCCCCGTCATTTTGGAGAAAAAAACATTTTGACCGAAGAGCGTAAAAATGCAAAGGCTATAGCCTTTGCGTTTTTGCGATTTTCGTCCGAAAAAAAAAAAGTCGCCGATTTCGACCAAACTCAGAGGATACCTCGCAACAGAAGCGCCCTCTGCTGGGTGTATCGAGGCTGATCGAGGATCGAGGAAACAAAACAAACAAGTCAGGCAGGTCAGAAACTTTGTATTGTTTTGTCAGCGTGAAAGTACGTTTCCCCTTGGATGTTCCTTATTTTCTTGAGAGCTTAGCGAATTAATGGACAGTATTGGGTGTGTAATTCTTTAATGGAATTGATATGAGCGAAATTTTTTCATCTCTCTAGAACGGTAGATGGTGACAAACAGTGGCGTAGCGTAGAGCAAAGCTAAAACAAAACGACATAACCTGATCGCGAAAGCCTCTTTTAAGTAAATGGTTTTTGAGCTGTTATCGGATACATTTCCGTTGATTGCACGCATATTGTAAGATGAAAATTAATTTTAAAAAAACCTCTTTGATTGCAAACGAAATTTTTCCATGCAGCTTGCTGCTTTGTTGTGTGCAATTCATGTTTGCAGCCTGATTTACTATTTCTCTTTCTGTTTCTTTGTATAAAATAAATGCTGTCTGTATTATGCGCACTTCTGAGAGAAAAATATGGTTACGGATCCTGCAAAGTTTTCACTTTTCTTTTCTTTTGTTTCTCTTTCAGATTCTACAGAAAGAGTATTTGAGGGAAAATCCACTTGCTACTCGAGCTCCTAAGTTAGTGTCTCACCTCCACCAGGATAGGAATCTCGATGAATCCCAACCTTCTCTGGTAAGTTTAAATTAGTAAAGATAGCGTAAAATAATTTCATTAGTCTACTGTGTTTTCTTCTTCTCACACATGTCTTTATATATTAGTTGCTCTTGATTTTACAGTGTGAATCCAAACTGGAAACCCAATTGCTTCTTCAATGGCGAAGTGGGGTGTGTATCTCCTGGGACCGTCGGATCGAGACCGCAGTTCAGGGGGGCTGTTTGCAGTGTCTGCTGTGATCATGCTGTTCGTATGAAGGTAAGCAATGTTCAGAGTTTACGCATTGATTTTATTAATAAATTTGAGAAGCAAGACACGACAAGTGTTTTGATTGGCACCCACCATAAAGTAATATTTTGAGGCATCTTTGTTTGTAATTGGCTTTTTCCTTAGCAAAGAGTGAAATGTCTAATCTTGCTGCTGTTCCTCAGCTAACTGGAGCAAAGTTGTAATTGGGACAATAACTGTTTTTTTTTTTATTTTTTTCATTACGAGTGGTGTATTTATTTTTCTGTACTTTTGCCTTTGGCTTTTCTGACAACTTCATCCTGATCTGTCTTCGACTTTGTCATGCTAATCATAACTGTTTTTTTCAACAGATGTTACCCTTTGCTTCAGTCGTCCAATTATGTGGATGTCCAAGCATTATAAAGTTTCCAAGAACCCATGAAGTTTTTTCTGATCTTTACTCCAATGTTGTGATTGCAATGATACTGTAGAAAATGGTGAGTAACATTTTCATTTGGGATCATCTTATCTTATCTTACCTATTTTGAAACCTTCCACACACTGATTTCAAGCTATCTTTGTTTTGACGGGCCTTCACTACTGCAAGCCTTCTGATTCTTTTGGTCCTTTGGGTTCGGATTTTTTGAGCTGCTTGTGATCCCCACAGCACCTGGTGTGTATTTCTCATTTCACTTAACTTCATTATATATTTTGTTTGAATGCTAGTACCCCTATAAGATAAAAGTTAACTTGAATGTCAATTTGCTAAAGACATGGATTACCTTCTTTTGATTGCTGAACATATTTTGATTTCAAATTAAAATGCCATAGCAAGTAGTAAAATTTTGGCACGCGTCACTTGTACCTGCCGTACTAAATTAAAGAGGGATTGGAGAATAGCTGTTTTATTTTTTCATTTTGTGTCTTTCTAAATAAATCAACCGAGCTGTGATGAAAAAATACTCTTCACTTTTCTTTTATTTTGTTTCTCTTTCAGATTCTACAGAAAGAGTATTTGAGGGAAAATCCACTTGCTACTCGAGCTCCTAAGTTAGTGTCTCACCTCCACCAGGATATGAATCGTGATGAATCCCTACCTTCTCTGGTAAGTTTACATTAGTATAGATAGTGTACAATAACTTCATTAGTCTGATCATGCTGTTCATATGAAGGTAAGCAATGTTCAGAGTTTACGCATTGATTTTATAAAAAAATTTGAGAAGCAAGACACAACAAGTGTTTTGATTGGCACCCACCATAAAGTAATATTTTGAGGCATCTTTGTTTGTAATTGGCTTTTCCCTTAGCAAAGAGTGAAATGTTTAAGCTTGCTGCTGTTCCTCAGCTAACTGGAGCAAATTTGTAATTGGGACAATAACTGCTTTTTTTTTTCATTAAGAGTGGTGCATTTATTTTTCTGTACTTTTTACTTTGGCTTTTCTAACAATCTTATTTCGGCCAAAAATCGCAAAAACGCAAAGGCTATAGCCTTTGCATTTTAACGAATTTCGGTCGAAAAAAATTTTTGCTCCAAAGTGACGGGGGCTGTGCAGGGGGACTCTTATGCAACCCCTTGACAACCTCCGAGGGTCAGTTTGTGCAAAAGCCGCGTTAGTCTGCGAGAACGTGCAGTATTTCTGATAGCGCGAAACGAGTCCGGCGAGGATGCTTAGAGGCCGATTCCTCACAAATAAAGTCCGGTATCGAGCTCCTTGAACTTTCTACATGTTTTTTAGACCCAGAAGAATGTCTGCTCTGAATTTGGTCGAAATCGGAGTCAATTAATCTTCGGCCGAAATTCACAAAAACGCAAAGGCTATAGCCTTTCCCCTTTTACGATTTTTTTGGCCAAAGTGATTTTTTTCGAAACGAGGTCCGGTACTGGGCTCCTTGGACTCGCAACGTGTTTGCTAGTCCCAGAAGAATGTCCCCTCTGAGTTTGATCGAAATCGGAGTCAATTTTTTTTCGGCCGCAAATCACAAAAACGCAAAGGCTATAGCCTTTGCATTTTTACGATTTTTTGGCCAAAGCGATTTTCTCCCAAACGCGGTCCGGTACCGTGCTCCTTGGACTCGCAACGTGTTTGCTAGTCCCAGAAGAGTGTCCCCTGTGCGTTTGGTCGAAATCGGAGTCAATTTATCTTCAGCCGAAAATCACAAAAACGCAAAGGCTGTAGCCTTTGCATTTTTACAATTTTGGGCCGAAAATAAATTTTGCTCCAAAGTGACGGGGGTTGTGCAGGGGCTCTCTTAACATCCTCTAGACCAACCCCCGAGGAGTGTCCTGTTAGTTCGGCCGAAATCGGGGTCAATTTATCTTCGGGCGAAAATCACAAAAACGCCAAGGCTATAGCCTTTGCATTTTTACGATTTTCGGCTGAAAATTAAATTTTTCGAAATGACGGGGGTTGTGCTGGGGGACTCTAACGTACCCCTAGACCAACCCGCAAGGGTCAGTTCGTTCGAAAACCGCGCCGCTGTCCAGCCCGAAGATCGATCCTCGCTACAGGAGCGCCCTCTGCTGGGTGTATCGAGGCTGATCGAGGAGACAGACCAAACACGTCAACACGTCATTGTTTTGTCAGCGTGAAAGGACGGCCCTACTTGAATGTTCCTTATTTTTTTCTTGAGACCTTAGAACTTCTGGACAGTTTTGGGTGTGTAATTCTTTAATGGAATTGATATGAGCGAAATTTTGTAATCTCGGAACGGTAGATGTGACAAACAGTGGCGTAGCCTAGTGCAAAGCTAAAACAAAGGGACATAACCTGATCGCGAAACCCTACTTTCAGTAAAAGGTTTCTGAGCTTTTACCGAATACATTTCCGTTAATTGCACGCATATTGTAAGATTAACATTAATTTAAAATATACCTCTTCGAATGTTAACAAAATTTTTCCATGCAGCTTGCTGCTTTGTTGTGTACAATTTATGTTTGCAGCCTGATTTACTTTTCTCTTTTGGTTTCTTTGTATAAAATAACTTTCAATACTGTGTGTCGTAATTTTTGATGTAAAGATTCTATGATCCACTTTGTCCTGCTTGCTAGTTTTTTTTCGCACTTCTGTGAGAGAAAATTATGGTTACGGATCCTGCAAAGTTTTCACTTTTCTTTTATTTTGTTTCTCTTTCAGATTCTACAGAAAGAGTATTTGAGGGAAAATCCACTTGCTACTCGAGCTCCCAAGTTAGTGTCTAATCTCCACCAGGATATGAATCTCGATGAATCCATACCTTCTCTGGTAAGTTTACATTAGTATAGATAGCGTAAAATAATTTCATTAGTTTACTGTGTTTTCTTCTTATCACACATGTCTTTATATATTTGTTGCTCTTGATTTTACAGTGTGAATCCAAACGGGAAACCCAAATGCTTCTTCAATGGCCAAGTGGGGTGTTTATCTCCTCGGAACGTCGGATGGAGACCGCAGTTCAGTGGGGCTGTTTGCAAAGTCTGCTGTGATCATGCTGTTGATTTGAAGGTGAGCAATGTTCAGAGCTTACGCATTGATTTTGGAAATAAATTTGAAAAGCAAGACAAGACAAGTATTTTGATTTGCACCTACCATAAAGTAATATTTTGAGGCATCTTTTTTGTAATTGGCTATTCCCTTAGCAAAGAGTGAAATGTCTAAGCTTGCTGCTGTTCCTCTGGTAACTGGAGCAAAGTTGTAATTGGGACAATAACTGCTATTTTTTTTTTTTTTTTTTTTTCTTTTCCATAAAGAGTGGTGCATTTATATTTCTGTACTTTTGCCTTTGGCTTTTGTGACAACTTCATCCTGATCAGTCTTTGACTTTGTCATGCTAATCATAACTGTTTTTTCTTCAGGTGTTACCCTTTGCTTCAGTTGCCCAATTATGTTTATATCCAAGCATTATAAAGTTTGTTGCATTACTTTCCAAGAACCCATGAAGTTTCTTCTGATCTCTACTCCAATGTTGTGATTGCAATGATGCTGTAGTAAATGGTGAGTAACATTTTAATTTGGGATCATCTTATCTTATCTTACCTATTTTAAAACCTTCCACACACTGATTTCATGCTATCTTTGTTTGTTCTTCAGGATGCTGATTCCTTTGACGGGCCTTCACTACTGCAAGCCTTCTGATTCTTTTGGTCCTTTGGGTTCGGATTTTTTGAGCTGCTTGTGATCCCCACAGCACCTGGTGTGTATTTCTCATTTCACTTAACTTCATTATATATTTTGTTTGAATGCTTGTACCCCTATAAGATAAAAGTTAACTTGGATGTCAATTTGCTAATGACATGGATTACCTTCTTTTGATTGCTGAATATATTTTGATTTCAAATTGAAATGCCATAGCAAGTAGTAAAATTTTGGCACGTTATCCCTTGTACCTGCCGTACTAAATTAAAGAGGGAATAGCTGTTTTATTTTTTTCATTTTGTGTCTTTCTAAATAAATCAACCGAGTTGTGATGAAATGATACTCTTTTCTTGAGCTGCTTCTGATACATATTTGTTTTTGCAGGTGACAAGACAAAGATGCACCAAATGTGAAGGCGTTGAAGACTCTTCAAATCAAGAAACCAACTCAAGACAGGATCCTCAGCATGAAAAAATGAACTTACTTTGAACTTGCTTTGTATTCGGAATTACTTGAAAACGATTTTTTGGTATGTGAGCATGAGTTATTTCATTTGAAGGAGAGCATTGTCACAGTGAAACGCGTTTTGTTGTTCTTCCAATAAAATTTGTATTTCTTTGTTGTTGCGCTTCCACTGCTACAAGTCCCAAGCTCAGCAGCTGCGCACATGAAGGCACAGCAGCTGAGCTTAGGACACGAAGCATCAGAGCAGTGACAACAAAACAATGTTTTCCTCTTTGGTTGTTGACTGTGGCTTTCCTTCATCGAGCGACTCACTAGTGGAAACCAATGAACCACTCGACCGAGAAGACCAAAGTTGACAACCAAGAAGGGAAAAAACACGTCCTTGTCCTTCTCCTTATACAAATACTTGTCCTGGTACAGATACTTGCCTCTCTGAGAGAGAGAGAGAGAGAGAAAGGAGAAGAGGGGGGGGGAGATAGTGAGAGAAAGTGCCAGGTGCACACTAAACCCTTACGCATTTTGTTTTGCATAAACATGCAGAATTTTAAGCAACCATAATTATGCACAATTTTTGTGCATAATTATGTACAAATTAGGCATAATTATGCACAAATTGTACATAGTTGTGCATGGAATTGTGCATACCCTTATGGTTGCTGAAAATCCTGCATGTTTATGCACAGTAAAATGCATAAGGATTTAGTGTGCGAGAGAGAGGAGGGGAGGGGGATAGATAGAAAAGAAACAAAGGGGAGGGGGGGGGGGGAAGTATGAAATTAGGGGGGGAAGGTGGGGCAAAAGGGGTTAGAACTGAATTTCTGGAAACATAGCCCTTAATAAATCAATTTTCATTTTTCCCTTTGTTCTTCCTTTTCATTAAAAAACCTAACCTAACTTAACCTAACCTAAAGAAGAAGAAAAAAAGAAGAAGAAAAAAGAAGAAGAAAAGAAGAAGAGAAAGAAGAAGAAAAAGAAGAAAGAAAAAAGAAAGAAGAAAAAAGAAGAAAAAAAGAAGAAGAAGAAAGAAGAAGAAGAAAAAGAAGAAGAAAAAGAAGAAGAAAAGAAGAAGAAAAAGAAGAAGAAGAAGAAGAAAAGAAGAAAAAGAAAAAGAATTCCGCCTTTCTCTTGTTTCTTCTTCTTTTTTCTTCTTCTTTTTCTTCTTCTTCTTCTTTTTCTTCTTATTTTTGTCTTCTTTTTTTTTTCTTTTTTTTTTTCTTTTTTTCTTCTTCTTTTTTTTCTTCTTTTTTTCTTCTTTTTTTTCTTCTTTTTTCTTCTTTCTTTTTCTTCTTCTTCTTTCTTCTTTTTTCTTCTTCTTTTTCTTCTTCTTTTTTTCTTCTTTTTTTCTTCTTCTTTTTTTCTTCTTCTTTTTTTTCTTCTTTTTTTCTTCTTCTTTTTTTTTCTTCTTTTTTTTCTTCTTCTTTTTTTCTTCTTTTTTTCTTCTTCTTTTTTTCTTCTTTTTTTCTTCTTCTTTTTTTCTTCTTCTTTAGGTTAGGTTAAGTTAGGTTAGGTTAAGTTTTCAATGAAAAGGAAGAACAAAGGGAAAAATGAAAATTGATTTATTAAGGGCTATGTTTCCAGAAATTCAGTTCTAACCCCTTTTGCCCCACCTTCCCCCCCTAATTTCATACTTCCCCCCCCCCTCCCCTTTGTTTCTTTTCTATCTATCCCCCTCCCCTCCTCTCTCTCGCACACTAAATCCTTATGCATTTTATTGTGCATAAACATGCAGGATTTTCAGCAACCATAAGAGTATGCACAATTTCATGCACAACTATGTACAATTTGTGCATAGTTATGCACAATTTGTACATAATTATGCACAAAAATTGTGCATAATTATGGTTGCTTAAAATTCTGCATGTTTATGCAAAACAAAATGCGTAAGGGTTTAGTGTGCACCTGGCACTTTCTCTCACTATCTCACCCCCCCCCCCCCCCCTTCTCCTTTCTCTCTCTCTCTCTGAGAGGCAAGTATCTGTACCAGGACAAGTATTTGTATAAGGAGAAGGACAAGGACGTGTTTTTTCCCTTCTTGGTTGTCAACTTTGGTCTTCTCGGTCGAGTGGTTCATTGGTTTCCACTAGTGAGTCGCTCGATGAAGGAAAGCCACAGTCAACAACCAAGGAGGAAAAACATTGTTTTGTTGTCACTGCTCTGATGCTTCGTGTCCTAAGCTCAGCTGCTGTGCCTTCATGTGCGCAGCTGCTGAGCTTGGGACTTGTAGCAGTGGAAGCGCAACAACAAAGAAATACAAATTTTATTGGAAGAACAACAAAACGCGTTTCACTGTGACAATTCTCTCCTTCAAATGAAATAACTCATGCTCACATACCAAAAAATCGTTTTCAAGTAATTCCGAATACAAAGCAAGTTCAAAGTAAGTTCATTTATTCATGCTGAGGATCCTGTCTTGAGTTGGTTTCTTGATTTGAAGAGTCTTCAACGCCTTCACATTTGGTGCATCTTTGTCTTGTCACCTGCAAAAACAAATATGTATCAGAAGCAGCTCAAGAAAAGAGTATCATTTCATCACAACTCGGTTGATTTATTTAGAAAGACACAAAATGAAAAAATTAAAACAGCTATTCCCTCCTTAATTTAGTACGGCAGGTACAAGGGATAATGTGCTAAAATTTTACTACTTGCTATGGCATTTCAATTTGAAATCAAAATATATTCAGCAATCAAAGAAAGGTAATCCATGTCATTAGCAAATTGACATCCAAGTTAACTTTATCTTATAGGGGTACAAGCATTCAAACAAAATATATAATGAAGTTAAGTGAAATGAGAAATACACACCAGGTGCTGTGGGGATCACAAGCAGCTCAAAAAATCCGAACCCAAAGGACCAAAAGAATCAGAAGGCTTGCAGTAGTGAAGGCCCGTCAAAGGAATCAGCATCCTGAAGAACAAACAAAGATAGCATGAAATCAGTGTGTGGAAGGTTTTAAAATAGGTAAGATAAGATAAGATGATCCCAAATTAAAATGTTACTCACCATTTACTACAGCATCATTGCAATCACAACATTGGAGTAGAGATCAGAAGAAACTTCATGGGTTCTTGGAAAGTAATGCAACAAACTTTATAATGCTTGGATATAAACATAATTGGACAACTGAAGCAAAGGGTAACACCTGAAGAAAAAAACAGTTATGATTAGCATGACAAAGTCAAAGACAGATCAGGATGAAGTTGTCACAAAAGCCAAAGGCAAAAGTACAGAAATATAAATGCACCACTCTTTATGGAAAAGAAAAAAAAAAAAAAAAAAAAAAAAAAATAGCAGTTATTGTCCCAATTACAACTTTGCTCCAGTTACCAGAGGAACAGCAGCAAGCTTAGACATTTCACTCTTTGCTAAGGGAATAGCCAATTACAAAAAAAGATGCCTCAAAATATTACTTTATGGTAGGTGCAAATCAAAATACTTGTCTTGTCTTGCTTTTCAAATTTATTTCCAAAATCAATGCGTAAGCTCTGAACATTGCTCACCTTCAAATCAACAGCATGATCACAGCAGACACTGCAAACAGCCCCACTGAACTGCGGTCTCCATCCGACGTTCCGAGGAGATAAACACCCCACTTGGCCATTGAAGAAGCATTTGGGTTTCCCGTTTGGATTCACACTGTAAAATCAAGAGCAACAAATATATAAAGACATGTGTGATAAGAAGAAAACACAGTAAACTAATGAAATTATTTTACGCTATCTATACTAATGTAAACTTACCAGAGAAGGTATGGATTCATCGAGATTCATATCCTGGTGGAGATTAGACACTAACTTGGGAGCTCGAGTAGCAAGTGGATTTTCCCTCAAATACTCTTTCTGTAGAATCTGAAAGAGAAACAAAATAAAAGAAAAGTGAAAACTTTGCAGGATCCGTAACCATAATTTTCTCTCACAGAAGTGCGAAAAAAAACTAGCAAGCAGGACAAAGTGGATCATAGAATCTTTACATCAAAAATTACGACACACAGTATTGAAAGTTATTTTATACAAAGAAACCAAAAGAGAAAAGTAAATCAGGCTGCAAACATAAATTGTACACAACAAAGCAGCAAGCTGCATGGAAAAATTTTGTTAACATTCGAAGAGGTATATTTTAAATTAATGTTAATCTTACAATATGCGTGCAATTAACGGAAATGTATTCGATAAAAGCTCAGAAACCTTTTACTGAAAGTAGGGTTTCGCGATCAGGTTATGTCCCTTTGTTTTAGCTTTGCACTAGGCTACGCCACTGTTTGTCACATCTACCGTTCCGAGATTACAAAATTTCGCTCATATCAATTCCATTAAAGAATTACACACCCAAAACTGTCCAGAAGTTCTAAGGTCTCAAGAAAAAAATAAGGAACATTCAAGTAGGGCCGTCCTTTCACGCTGACAAAACAATGACGTGTTGACGTGTTTGGTCTGTCTCCTCGATCAGCCTCGATACACCCAGCAGAGGGCGCTCCTGTAGCGAGGATCGATCTTCGGGCTGGACAGCGGCGCGGTTTTCGAACGAACTGACCCTTGCGGGTTGGTCTAGGGGTACGTTAGAGTCCCCCAGCACAACCCCCGTCATTTCGAAAAATTTAATTTTCAGCCGAAAATCGTAAAAATGCAAAGGCTATAGCCTTGGCGTTTTTGTGATTTTCGGCCGAAGATAAATTGACCCCGATTTCGGCCGAACTAACAGGACACCCTCGGGGGTTGGTCTAGAGGATGTTAAGAGAGCCCCTGCACAACCCCCGTCACTTTGGAGCAAATTTTTTTTTTCGGCCCAAAATGGTAAAAATGCAAAGGCTATAGCCTTGGCGTTTTTGTGATTTTCGGCCGAAGATAAATTGACTCCGATTTCGACCAAGCTCACAGGGGACACTCTTCTGGGACTAGCTAACACGTTTCAAGTCGAAGGGGCACGGTACCGGACCGCGTTTGGGAGAAAATCGCTTTGGCCAAAAAATCTTAAAAATGCAAAGGCTATAGCCTTTGCGTTTTTGTGATTTTCGGCCGAAAATAAATTGACTCTGATTTCGATCAAACTCAGAGGGGACATTCTTCTGGGACTAGCAAACACGTTGCGAGTCCAAGGAGCCCGGTACCGGACCACGTTTCGAAAAAAATCATTTTGGCCAAAAAAATCGTAAAAGGGGAAAGGCTATAGCCTTCGCGTTTTTGTGAATTTCGGCCGAAGATAAATTGATTCCGATTTCGACCAAATTCAGAGGGGACACTCTTCTGGGTCTAAAAATCATGTAGAAAGTTCAAGGAGCCCGATACCAGACTTTATTTGTGAGGAATCGGCCTCTAAGCATCCTCGCCGGACTCGTTTCGCGCTATCAGAAATACTGCACGTTCTCGCAGACTTACGGGGCTTTCGGACAAACTGACCGTCAGGGGTTGTTAAGGGGTTGCATAAGAGTCCCCCTGCACAGCCCCCGTCACTTTGGAGCAAAATTTTTTTTCGCCGAAATTCGTTAAAATGCAAAGGCTATAGCCTTTGCGTTTTTGCGATTTTTGGCCGAAATAAGATTGTCAGAAAAGCCAAAGTAAAAAGTGCAGAAAAATAAATGCACCACTCTTAATGAAAAAAAAAAGCAGTTATTGTCCCAATTACAACTTTGCTCCAGTTAGCTGAGGAACAGCAGCAAGATTAGACATTTCACTCTTTGCTAAGGAAAAAGCCAATTAAAAACAAAGATGCCTCAAAATATTACTTTATGGTGGGTGCCAATCAAAACACTTGTCGTGTCTTGCTTCTCAAATTTATTAATAAAATCAATGCGTAAACTCTGAACATTGCTTACCTTCATACGAACAGCATGATCACAGCAGACACTGCAAACAGCCCCACTGAACTGCGGTCTCGATCCGACGGTCCCAGGAGATACACACCCCACTTCGCCATTGAAGAAGCAATTGGGTTTCCCGTTTGGATTCACACTGTAAAATTAAGAGCAACTAATATATAAAGACATGTGTGAGAAGAAGAAAACACAGTAGACTAATGAAATTATTTTACGCTATACTAATGTAAACTTACCAGAGAAGGTACGGATTCATCGAGATTCATATCCTGGTGGAGGTGAGACACTAACTAAGGAGCTTGAGTAGCAAGTGGATTTTCCCTCAAATACTCTTTCTGTAGAATCTGAAAGAGAAACAAAATAAAAGAAAAGTGAAAACTTTGCAGGATCCGTAACCATATTTTTCTCTCACAGAAGTGCGCATAATACAGACAGCATTTAAAAGAAAAAAGAAATGTATTGGTTCCCAACTTGACACTACTTCAAACAAGCAAGCAAGACAAAGTGGATCATAGAATCTTTACATCAAAAATTACGACACACGGTATTAAAAGTTATTTTATACAAAGAAACAGAAAGAGAATTAGTAAATCAGGCTGCAAACATGAATTGTACACAACAAAGCAGCAAGCGGCATGGAAAAATTTCGTTTACATTCAAAGAGGTTTTTACAAATTAATTTTAATCTTACAATATGCGTGCAATCAACGGAAATGTATCCGATAACAGCTCAGAAACCATTTACTTAAAAGAGGGTTTCGCGATCAGGTTATGTCGCTTTGTTTTAGCTTTGCTCTACGCTACGCCACTGTTTGTCACCATCTACCGTTCTAGAGAGATGATAAAATTTCGCTCATATCAATTCCATTAAAGAATTACACACCCAATGCTGTCCATTAATTCGATAAGCTCTCAAGAAAACAAGGAACATCCAAGGGGCACCGTACTTTCACGCTGACAAAACAATACAAAGTTTCTGACCTGCCTGACTTGTTTGTTTTGTTTCCTCGATCAGCCTCGATACACCCAGCAGAGGGCGCTCCTGTAGCGAGGATCGATCTGCGGGCTGGACGGCGGCGCGCCACGTTCAACCACGGCGGCTTCGCTTCCCCTAGCCGCTCCCTGATCGTCGCCAGCCTCTCGGGCGTGTAAAGTTAAGCCACGTGAAGTGAGAGTGAGCGTGAGAGTGAGCGCACGGCGCCCTCGCAACCAAACTCCCGAAAATATACAAAGCCATACAATTTAAAAAAAAGGGGAGCGCGAGGATTTCAATTCCCCCAACACATCCCCCGTCATTTTGGAGTAAATTTTAATTTCAACTGGAAATCGAAAATTTGCAAAGGCTATAGCCTTTGCGTTTTTGCGATTTTCGGGTGAAAAAAACATGTTTCCGATTTCGACCAAGCTCACAGGTTACCATCTTCTGGGACTAAAAAACACATAGCAAGTCCTAGAAGTCCTATACCGGACTTCGATAGTAAACACATAGGCCCCTAAACCACCCCGCCAGCACACATTGCGCGCGATCAGGCATACTGCATTGCCTCGCAGACAAACCGGGTTTTGGTTTTCGGACGAACTGACCCATGGGGGTTGGTCTAGGTGGTTTGCCGTAATTTTATGGCGACCAAACGACAAACTTACGCCAAAATAACGCCGTACTCAGCCACACGGGTTGGTGTAGGGGTACGTTAGAGTCCCATTGTACAACCCCTGTCATTTTGGAGCAAACTCGTTCGGGGCCGAAAATCGTTAAAAATGCAAAGGCTATAGCCTTTGCATTTTTGCGATTTTCGGGCGAATATAAATTGTCTCCGATTTCGACCAAACTCACAGGTTACCTTCTTCTGGGACCAAGAAACACATAGCAAGTCCTCGGAGTCCTATACCGGACTTCGTTAGTAAGAAAATAGGCCCCTAAGCCACCTCGCCCGAACACATTGCGCGCTATCAGGAATACTGCATTTCCTCGCAGGCAAACCGGGTTTTCGGACGAACTGACCCTTGAGGGTTGGTCTAGGGGTACGTTAGAGTCCCCCTGCACAACCCCCGTCATTTCGGAGAATATTAATTTTCGGCCGAAAATCGTAAAAATGCAAAGGCTATAGCCTTTGCGTTTTTGCGATGTTGCGTCGAAAAAAAATTGTCTCCGATTTCGACAAAACTCACAGGGTACCTCCTTCTGGCGCTAAAAAACACATAGCAATTCCTAGGACTCCTATACCGGACTTCGTTAGAGAGATAATTGGCCCCTAAGCCACCTTGCCCGCACACATTGCGCGCTATGAGGAATACTGCATTACCTCGCAGGCAAACCGGGTTTACGGACGAACTGACGCATATGGGTTGGTCTAGGGGTACGTTAGAGTCCTCCTGCACAACCCCCGTCATTTTGGAGCAAATTCGTTTTCGGCCGAAAATCGTAAAAAATGCAAAGGCTATAGCCTTTGCGTTTTTGCGATTTTCGGTCGAAAAAAAATTGTTTCCGATTTCGACTCAACTCACAGGGGCCCCCCTTCTGGGTCTAAAAATACATGTAGAAAGTTCAAGGAGCTCGATACCGGATTTTATTTGTGAAAAAATCGGCCCCTAAGCATCCTCGCCGGACTCGTTTTGCGCTTGCAGAAATACTGCATTTTCTCGCAGACAAACCCGCTCTGGAAAACGAAGTGTGTACATGTATTCACTATTTACTGCATACTTACAGGTATTCAGTAAATAATGAATACATGACCATGTATGCAGTAAATAGTGTGGACATGGCCATGTATTTGCTGAATACCTTGGCATGTACACACGTAGTTTCTGTGTGATTTTACGTGTGTACATGCCAAGGTATTCAGCAAATACTGCATACATGGCCATGTACACACTATTTACTGCATATATGGTCATGTATTCATTATTTATTGAATACCTGTAAGTATGCAGTAAATAATGAATACATGTACACACTTGGTTTTCCAGAGCGGTTTTTGGACAAACTGACCCACGGGGGTTATTAAGGGGTTGCATTAGAGTCCCCCTGCACACACCCCGCAAAATTTTTTTCGAACAAAATTCGTAAAATTGCAAAGGCTTTAGCCTTTGCGTTTTTGCGATTTTTGGCCGAAATAAGATTGTCTCCGATTTCGACTGAACTTACAGGGGACCAGCATCTGAGTCTAAAAAACATGTAGAAAGTTCAAGGAGCTCGATACCGGACTTTATTTGTGATAAAATCGGCCCCTAAGTATAAACCCGGTTTTCGTGCGTACCTACCCTCGGGGGTTGGTCTAGGGGCACATTAGAGTCCCCTTGCACAACCCCCGTCATTTTGGAGAAAAAAAAGTTTTGACCGAATATTGTTAAAATGCACAAAATAACCCCTAAAGTGCTGTTACAAGATAATTTTTTTTCTAAAACATTCGGGTAGTTAATAATCTTGGCACGTCATCACACTTACTTGAAATTTAATTACGGTTGAAAATGCGAGTACTATTACAAAATACGTTTACATTTTTGTTATCTTCAGTGAGGCCAAGCTAAAAAAAAACGGTTTCTAAGACAAATTTTTAAAGCTACTTCGCGCCTTAAAAAAACAAATACATCGACATTGAGACAATGTTACACATAGAAATAGACAGAAATAGTTTTGATACCTATGAAGTGGGCTACATATCACCACGCACAAGTAAAAGCAGCAAGTCTGTAACCTTAAGTTTGGTTTGAATCCTTACTTCCTTACTTGTGGTGTGAGCGAAGGACACAAATCCTGTTATGATTAGAGAGTGGTATACACTGTAAAAAATAATTGTAGTATACGGAAAATGTTTCCACGAAGTACAGTAGTATAATTACAATTGCAAATCGTAAATTTACAAGTACTACATATTGGTTTGAAATTCATTCACGGGCAGAAAAGGTCTGTCGTAAATTTACAAAATATTTCGTAAACCGTAATTTACAAAATTTATCGTAAATCTACAAAGATATTTTTCAGTGTGTTGTTATACTTTCGCCATCGTTGGTGAACGACACGACAGTCGAGGCCTCACAGCAAGAGGTCAAGGACTACCTACGTAGCAGTCTTCATTTAAACTCAGTCAAGTTTTACTTCATTCTTCCCCATTATGTAACACATTCATCATAACACATTCAGTGCGGGTCGTCTGTATTATCTGTGATTTAACACGGGAGCGTGACCACAACATGGTCATGCCGCAATTATTGTGTGACAGCACACACCTTTAAGTACGAGTAACTTAAAACAAATTTAAACGTAACAGGCTGAGATAAGATAACGTAATGACTATTTCATGAGAGATTTCAAAATTATAAAATTTAGGGAATTTTCTCTCTCTCTCTCTCTCTCTCTCTCTCTCTCTCTCTCTCTCTCTCTCTCTCTCTCTCTCTCTCTCTCCCTCTCCCTCTCAGTACAGAACTAAAAAAAGACTAAGGTTCACTAAGGTGTCTACCTGTCCTTTTAACATTGTGGTTAAATACATTAGTGTAATCAGCCTTGAAATTGTCAACAGTTACAATAATAGAGGAGTATGCGAGAGCAAGTCAATAGGAATGGATCGCGGTTCGTGCAAACACTGCATGCACGCGGATTGTGCACATCGAGTCAGGCACAGACTACAGACCACCTTCGAGGGGGATAAGAAATTATAGCAATCTGATCACATAGCTTCACAATTTGATCGGAATCTCATGAGAAAAAAAAGCGTAGTCAATTCAGGACAGGGCTTAAGTTGTTATTGCTCGTCGCACGGATCAGAACTATACAATCTATTGCCACTGTGAAAAATATGTCTGTAAGTTTACGACTTTTTTCGTAATTTGTGATTTACAAATAACGTTGTAAATTTACAATCGAAATCGTAAATTTACTAACGCTTATTTGTGCTCGTTTAAGAATTACATGTCGATACCAAGTGTCCTTAAAATTTTGTAAATTTACAATTTGATATCGTAACTTGACGACATTTCTCATGGAAAATTTTCCCGTAACTCTTACGAATATTTTTCACAGTGTGCATTATGTGCTGTGACTGCCGTGCGAGCACGCGCCGCACCACTCTTATGCCATAATGGGACTTTCTAAGCACTCTATTTGAACGGGAAAAACAGTTAGGACCTTATTTCTAATTACATTAATTATGCCTAGTTCGATTTTGAGGGACTTAAGTCATGCTACACAGATTCCAAAATATATTCTTGAATATAATTTTTTTCTGTATTACTACTGTATGTACACACTACAGGTTCTTAGTTGATTTGCTTGGCGCCCAACCCGATACGTTGGATCTCGGGCAGTAATGAGAAAATAAGAAATCAAACGCACCGAGAAACCCACGACATCCACACAAAGACTCAAATGTACAGCCAGTTTTTTCATTCAGAAAAAAAAGAAAACCGAAAAAGTACATTTACACATTAAGTGGAGTTTTTCGCATGCGCTGACAAATTAAAATTATTTTTTTCAGGAAATTCTATTAAACAGTATCCTGCGCTATAGAGTGTTCAAATGCAGTGAGTAGAAATAATATAGTATAGTGAATGCATCCTCCTGGTTTAATGTCCAGAGGTTGGCCAAATTTTCGACTAACTACTGTAGTGCTAATTTTTAATAACACTTCTCGACTCTCCTCTCTGTTGTGCAACACTATTGAGTGGCCGTTCACAAACGACGTTACGAAAGCTAGAAGGGAGCAGAAGGTGAGCTAGAGATTGACAAATCGTGATTAGAGGGACTAAGGCCAGCTATGTCACAACTTTTAGGTGTTTCTGACATGCCTTATGTTTTATCAAAAGAATATCTAAAGGAATTTGTTATGGTCTTCCTGGAAAAGGGACAAGCGTACGAATGGAACTTCACACACCTATACAAGTGTGCGCAACATCCCCACACTAGGGGTGCAGAAGACTACACTGGAAATCCAAGTGTACGAAGGTCGCTCACTTGTAGATAAGCGAATATAAATTCACTCTTTTGTAGGAGAGCAAATGACTATTCGCTCACTTGTAGGTGAGCGAATGACTGTTCACCAAATGGTCATTCGCTCACCTGCAGGTGAGCGAATAGTCATTTGCACCCAGAAAAATCCTATCTTGTTCCAAGTTCATTTTATACTCTGGTTTGCCTAAGAAAATTTTTTACTTGGATCAAGGAAAAATTAATCTTACAATAATGCCATTAAGCTTGAGGCACCTAATCCAAAGCTAAAAAGATCTTGGAACAAGTATAAATTCAACATGATTCAAGTAAAAAAATGTTCTTAGGCAAACCCGAGTACAATTTTCTTGTTCGAAGATAGGATTTTTCTGGGTGTGCTCACCTACAAGTGAGTGCATTTTTTCGCTCATCTACAAGTGAGCGACATTCGTATACACTTGGATTTCCAGTGTAAGAAATCAAAACTCGACAAGAATCGCGAGCAGCGCTCGTTCAGACCTCGTCCGCGCCCTCGGCCTTCCAGAAGACCGGGGCGACGCCCTCGTTGTAGTTGAGCGTCATGTGCGCGTAGAAGCTCATGCAGGCGTCGCAGTAGCAGGACAGCGAGTACTCGATGGTGGTCTTGCGGTGCCAGCACTCGGGGTAGTCGTGGAAGATGAACACGAGGCTGTGGCGGTGCGCGGCGAGGCGCTCGAAGTGGTGCTCGTAGCACGGGCTGCGCGCGCACGCCGCGGCGCTCGCGTGCGGCACGCCGATCAGCACGTCGCGCAGCGTGAGCCGGCGCAGCAGCGGCAGCGCGCCCATGGCCAGCTCGTCCACGAACTGCACGTCCATCGGGTAGAACTTGTTGAGGTGCAGCTCGCGGATCTGCGCGAACTCCTTGACCGTGTCGATCAGGCCCGGTGCCTTGTCGTCGCACATGTTGTTGAGGCGGAGCACGCCCAGGTCGGAGCACAGGGCCGCCAGGCTGGACAGCACCGGGTCGCGGAGGTCGCCCTCGGACCAGGACAGGCACAGCTCCTGGACGCCGGCCAGCGCCGTGCACTCGGCAACGTGCTCCAGGAAGCGGCTGGACGACGACTCGTTCTTGTGGCGCAGCGTGAGCCGCCGGATCGGGAGGCCGTTGAGGTGCGCGATGTGGCCGCCGATCACCATGTCGATGTCCTCGACGACGCGCAGCTGGTCCAGCACGCGCCGCACCTCGTCCTCGCTCAGCGTGTCCGGGAGCGTGAGCTTGCGGATGGTGGTGTGGTGCGCCGACACGAGCGACAGCATCGTCACGTAGTGGTCGGCCTCGAAGTCGTGCAGGTCGACGGCGAGCAGCGTCTGGTCGCGGAGCGCGCGCGCCGGGAAGGTGTAGGTGAGGCGGCAGGGCAGGTAGCCGGCCAGCCGCAGCGAGCGCAGCTGCTTCATCTGGTGCACGCTCTCCCACAGCTCCAGCACCTTGTGCTCGGACATGTGCGTCATCTTCACCTGCAGCCAGGGTTTGGAATTTCACTGGAAATCCAAAAGGGTACGAATGTCGCTCACTTGTAGGTGAGCAAGTAAATTCACTCACTAGTAGGTGAGCGAACAACCATTCACTCACTTGTTAGGTGAGCGAATAACCATATACTCAATTGTAGGTACAAGTGAGTGAATTTATTTGCTCACCTGAAAGTGAGTGAATTTATTTGCTCACCTGAAAGTGAGTGAATTTATTTGCTCACCTGCAAGTGAGTGAATTTATTTGCTCACCTGCAAGTGAGTGAATTTATTTGTTCACCTGCAAGTGAGTGAATTTATTTGCTCACCTACAAGTGAGTGAATTTATTTGCTCACCGACAAGTGAGCGACATTCGTACACTTGGATTTCCAGTGTTGCAAGCAATTTATTTTCTTTACGCAAGATTCGTAAAATACCGGTAAAATACGGTAAAATTGGTAATTTTGGTGGACCCGAGGGGTAAACAACTCTAAAATTTTTGTACACCTAGTAATTCAGGAAAATTCAGAGAAATTCAAAAAAATTCAGAAAAATTCAGTAAAAGTTCAGAAAAATTCAATGAAATTCGGAAAAATTAAGAAAATTGCACAAAAATTCACTAAAATTTAAGAAAAATTCGAGCAAAAATTCACAAAAATTCAATAAAAATTAACAAAATTTACAAAAATTCACAAAAATTCACGACATTTGTACACCAAAATTCAGAGTTGTTTCCCCCTCGGGTGGACCGCTACCTGCAGGTCGAGGTGCTGCAGGCACGCGCCGAAGCGCTCGAGCACGCGCGCGATGTTGCACGTGCACAGCTCCGTGTCGGACATCTTGAGGGCGCGCAGCGCGCGCAGCCGGCCGCCGAGCAGCGAGCGGCCCGTGCAGCAGCGGCCGAAGCGCAGGTTGAGCTCGTCCAGGCACGGCGCCAGCCTCAGGAGGGCCAGCACGGCGCGCACGCCGCCCGGCTGCTCCCAGGACAGGCGCCGCCCGCGCCACACCCTCCCCGCCAGCAGCGCGTCGCGGAAGCGCCGGCACACCTGCGGCAGCCACCGGCCAAACCAAAAGTCACCTCGGTGGCGTTTGCACCGCAAACCCAAGTGTGTATTTAGTACACACGTATAGGTGTGTACTTGCAAGCACACACATATACGTGTGTACTTGCGATAGTACCGAGGGGTCCTTCACTTCGATTTTTCGTGTACATGACTAAAGATTAAAAATAAGTCAATGACTAAAAAATGACTTAAATTGACTGAAAAGGACAAAACAACTTAAAATAAAATTACTAAAATTGACAAAAAATGACGAAAAGTGAGTTACAATGACGAAAAGTGACAAAAAGTGACGAAAAGTGACTATAAATGATTAAAATTGACTGAAACTGACTAAAAATGACTTAAAAATGACTAAAACTGAAGAAAGATTGGGTGACGAAAAATGACTAAAAATGACTGAAAGTGACAAAAGAAGTGAAGAAATTTCCGTTTGTACATGACTTAACGGAGTGACGAGGGGGGGATTTCTTTGAAAAATTATTGTCCGGCTCCAAAAGATCAGGGAAAAAATAAAAAAATAAAAATCAAAATAAAAATTAAAAAAATCAAAAATCAAAATTTAAATTTAAAATCAAGTCAAAGTAATAAAATTGAAAAATAAAAAAATCAAAATAAAATCCAAAAATCAAAATGTAATTTTAAAAAATCATAATAAAATCAAAATTTGTCAAAATCAAAATCAAAACATCACAAAATGAAAAGAATCAAAAGAAATTGTTGAGAAAACAAAACGATAATTCTTCAAAAAATCATTGTCAAGCCCGCCATAAATCAGAAAAAAATCTTTAAAAAATCGAAAAAAATCAAAAAATTTAAAAAAATCAAATAAAAATAAGAAAAAGTGCCCCGGCGCCCGAACACACTACGTTGAGTAAAGCGGGCTGCATGTGCGCCTGCCTACTAGGCAACATGTACGCACCTCGGCTAAGGGTGCTGCCTAGCAGGCAGGCGCGAATTCAGCCCGCTGTACTCACTCCACTGTGTTTGGGCTACTAATAGCCTTCTTTTCTGGCAGCACAGGAAGTTAGTCCAACTGGAGACGGATAGTTTGGAGGCTTTTACGTTGACGGAATTGCACCGGGAGTGGTGACTTTGCCAGCTACGCAGCTGCTCCAGCCACTGTGCAAAATATCTTTGTAAATTTACGACTTTTTTACTCGTTCTTTACCCACTTACTTTTAAAAGCTACTGTGTTCAGAACGAGTATTGTGCTCAGCAATGTAATGGTGTGATAAGGTTCATCTCCAAATGTACAATACCTACATAAAAACCAATTACATATTTCGAAAGATCATTAAAAACTGAGTAGAAATACTATGAAGTTTTATTCGACTTTATATTTAAAATTTTAAGAAAATAACGATTTAAGGTTAAAGGTTATAGGTTAGGATACCTATAATACAAATCCCTTAATATTGAAATGTTCATAATAAATTTAAAGCTCACATATTAGTAATCAAATTTTGCAAAAAATATTTCTACGTTTATGATAAAAGTATTATGAAATGGTGTCTTTCTCCTCCACTTCTTTACGCTTCAGTACTGTATTGAGATGAACCCCCACAACAATGTAAAGAACGAGTTGTAGATTTTAATATCAAACACTTTTGATGTTAATAAGGTTTTCTTTTTTCACTTTTGCCTTTGCTTCTTGTTTTTTGTAATTTGTGATTTACAAACGGTGTTGTAGCTTTACGATCAAAATCGTAAATTTAAGAAAGCCTATTTTGTGCTCGTTTAAGAATCAGAAGTCGATATCAAGTGTCCTTATAATTTTGTGATTTTACAATGTGCTATCGTAACTTTACGACATTTCTCATGGAAAATTTTCCCGTAACTCTTACAAAAAATTTCTCACAGTGGCTCCACCCACCTGCGATACGGACACGAGGCTCTGCATGTCCACGTGGCGGAACACCTCGATCAGCAGCTCGGTGGGCAGCAGGTCGATGGGGCTCTGCAGCACACCGCACAAAATGCATGTCACTCGCCGACAGAAGCGCCACAAACCGCAATAACGGAAAATTAGACTAGGACGACGTGCGGCAGGCACGTAGTAGCTTAGCGAAGTAAATTTTAAAACAAGAGGACGGTGTCAACCCTTCCGCCCTGTAGATAGGCAACATACATGGCGCCAGCACTGTAAATACCAGAGCGAGGATCCTCGCCCTCAGGCGGGCGAGATATTTTCCCTCTCTCTTTGACAGCGAGGTGTGGTTTTCTTGCTTGATTGGAGCAATAAATTCACAAATCTCGCCCTGTTTGAGCGAGGAATAGGAAACCTCGCCCGTTTTAAGTGAGGATTTTTATCCTCAATCTCACTAAATTTGAGTCATGTTGCAGATTCTTTCTTAATAAGAGCGAGGTTCCTAAAGTCTCACTTAAATGGGGCGACGAAAAAAAATCTCGCTCTTTTTAAATCAGACATATCACTCTCGCATTTTCAGTGAGTCAGCACGAAGTTATTAGAAATTCGGGGGGGGGGGGGGAAGGACGAGAAGGCCACGAGAGGTGGTAGGGGGACAACAGGCCAACAATCACCTAAATCGGAGACAAGTACAAGTCAGTCCGACGGGCGCGGGACGATGATAGCGTTCGAACTCAAACCGAGAAAAGGGAGCATCCCCTCTGAGATATCCTGAAGTAGAAAGTCCCGGACACCCTATGTAATTACCGCCAGAGGCGCAGGGCTCCGTGGCCTCCAGAGTGTGGTTGTCCTGTGCGTTGACCTCGTGACTGCCCCTACCGTGCGGGGGGGACGCCGCCGTAGACGCGGGACGGTGACTCCCTTCCGGAACTGAGAACGACACTTTGAGTATGACGCCGCTGTGGCAGGGGCATGCTGAGCATCCCCTCTGACCTGGCCCCAGGTCTAAAGTCTCGGACGCACCCTATGGGGTCGACGCCAGAGGCGCAGTGGCCTCCAAAATGTGGTTATCCTACGCGGGGATCTAGAGCACACCTCCAGAACCTCCCTCCTCCTCCCCCTCACCTCCCTCCACTTTTTCCCTCCCCACCCGGAGGTAAGATTAGTGCTAATAAGTATCATTTACATGATGAATATCAGAATGCAACTGCATGATATGCTGTCCGCCCCCCCCCTTCCTATCCTTCTGAAACAGGTTTGTCTTCACACCAAGTTAATCGTATCAATGGTAAGCCAAGCATTTGGTCACTCATTTAAAAAGACATAGTAATGAATGTTGTTACAGAGGCCACTAACTTTAAATGCAATTAAGACATTCACAATGACTCACGACCTTTAAATGATGAGGCGAATCTATTTTGAAATGATTTATAGCTATTTGAAATAGAATTGAAACACTCCAAAACCTCTGTAGCATTTTAATGATTATATGACTTTGTTTTGATAATATTTCAGTGTTTTAGAAACACTGATTTAGTGTAAACACTCTCAGCATAATTGTTATATTACAAGTACCATTTCTCACCTAAATCCAATCTACAGTATCGCCCCTTGTGTTTGAGGGAGTCAAATTTTTTTAAACTAATCATTTTTAGAAAGGGATTTACTCCGTATCATGACTTTTATAGAGCAGCTTTCCTCTCATTCAAATTCATAGCCTAAACAGATCAAGCAGTATGTTTGGTTTAATACATAAGATAACTTGGTCAGAAATCGTATCACTGGGAAGAACAGCATAGGTTCGGAACAAAATCCTACTAAATTGAGCTGAATAATAGCCATACAATTTACTTTTTCTAGTTGGGTTTGAAGGTTATAAGATTTTAATACCTTCACCACACTTTGATGTGTCTTCTTTAGTAGAATGAGACTCCAAATGTTTCTATTTAATATTTATAAATTAATTACTTTTTTTTTTTTTTGTCACAAATGACTCTTATCTCATTTCAAAAAGGAGCACAGTTCTACTACAGCATCAATACCGTATTGGGCAAAGCGTTTGGCTGGTAATTTGTGGCGGCTCAATAAGAAATCACAACACTTGGGTATCGAGCAAAGGTTTGAAACAAAATTTAATTAAATATAAGTAAATAATGTCACACCTAGTAACTCTCACTTTTCAGATCAAGGTGTTATGTGATTTTAATACTCAGACCAAACTCTGCTGCCTCCCAAGCAGAACAGTACAATGCTCTATTGTAAAACAACATTGTTTATGTTGTTAGGTTATGTCACTCACCCAAATAATAAGTTCGGAAGTAAGTTGAAGCGATCCTGGCTGTCATTTCAGCAATCCGTGACGTTCATTTCACAAATCCAGTACAATCAGCGATATTTTTGATTAGAACTTGAGGCACTTTCCCTCCTAACCCCACCCCTCACACATGAACACACGACTAATCACTCGTACACACACTTCTACAAAAAAATGACGACACTTGAAACTTCGTGAGACGACTACCACCACTCTAAAAACTATTTGAGACAGCATATTTCGTCGAACTGACACTTAAATTTCTAATTTTGATGTTGTAAACAGACGAGGTAGACACCGGGGACACCAGGCTTGGCTGGGCCGTCGTTACGTAGTTCGCACACTGCCGCTAGGTGGCGCTATAGTGGAACTGTCGAGAGTTTAGTACACCAAATGAGTGAAAAGAATACGCTTTCCCATGAGTGCGAGAGAGAAAGATAGCCTATTCTTTCGGTGGGACGACCATACCACTCAACTCATTTCGTTGCCAACCTCATCGGAGTGAAGTTTACAATAAACGTTTCAATATTTTAAACTCAATTTAGAGGAAAAGTCTGGACAGATGTTGTAGCGCTGAAATTAGTAGATTACGGAACACTATCGCTTGTAACGATTACTTCTATACTTTAGGAGGAGAACCGGCTAACACGAACAGACAGACAGACTCACGACCAAGTACACTTCCGATCCACTGCAGGAGTTAGCTTTGCTTCGCTCAGCGACAAGTACACTTCCGATCCACTGCAGGAGTTAGCTTCGCTTCGCTCAGCGAAAATAGCCTAGCCGCGAGGGAATGCATTACGCGAGTGCTGCATCCATCACACCTCCTCACCCAGAGAGAAATGTCACGAAATCAAAAAAACAACGCAGAGAAAGCATGTTGTATTCGCCAAGTCAAGTCGTGCGGCCCGGCGCGGCGGGCGCGCAGCCGCTCGGGCCGCCGAGCACGAAGGGTGGCCTAACCGCCGGGCGCCCATCGCGTGCAGGGAACCTCCTGTTGATCCTCACGGCCGAGGCGCCGCCCCGCCCCGCCCCGCCCCGCCCCTGCCCCAACCCGAACGCCAGCGCGCGGTCCCTCCCTGCGCACGGCCTACTTCGACAGGACGGGCCGGGCCGGGCCGCGCCGGACACCTGCCGGCCGGATGCGCGATTATTGATTCATGATGGCGACAAACTCGGCACCTCGCCTCGAAGCCCCAACTGTCCCGCAAACGACCCACCCGGCCCCGACCAGCTCCGCGCGGGACATTTCGAATCAAAAAGAAAGAAACATTCCTAAACCTGAGAGAACGCGAGAAAAAAACTGGTGACAGGTAGATATTTGACTTTCAGCCCGTCTCCGGCCACGCACAGGCAGGTGGCAGGCGGCGGGCGGCCGCCATGACACTACCGGGGTAGTCAATCACCGCGTTCCCCCCCTGTTGCTTCGCGTAGGGCGTAACCGCCTCGGGTAGCGCCCGGTGCGCGTCTACCGGGCAGGGGGTCGTAGGTGTGCAGCACGCATCCCCAGATCAAACTCTTTTTTATTATTTCCTAGACGGGGGCTGAGCGAGCCGGGCGGGGTCCAGCCGTCCACCCTGCCCGCGCCCCCGGCCCCGCCCCGCCCCGCCCGCCCGCCGCCTACAAGTACAAGCACATGCACTGCACTCACCTCAGCCACGGCGTGGCGCCGGCGGTGCTCCGCCTCCAGCGGCATGTACTTGGGGGGCATCCTGCGGATGCGGCGGCTGCGCCTCGGCGCCCGCGTCCCGACCTCCATGTCGTCGCCGGCGTGCGGGGGCGCCGGCATGGCGCGCTCGCAGCACCGGCACCGCGGGCAGTCCTCGCCTCCGCCGGCCCCGGGCCCTGGACCTGGGCCCGCCCCCGCCGCCTGGACGCTCCCCAGAATGGCTGGCGTGCCTGCCGTTCCCGCTCGAGCTCAAGCTCTGCCCCGTCCTGCCCAGCCCAGCCCAGGCCCCCGGCGGCAGGGGGGCCGCCCTGGCCCTGGCGCTGGCGCTGCTGGCTGGCCCGGCCACCGACTGAGATCAATAACTCCCGCTACCCTCCGCCTTGTGTCAAAACCGACGTCCCGACCCGGCCTGCCCGGGAGGAGAGAGAGCAACCCCCCCGCATCCCTCCCCTTCTCCAGCCCCTCCAGGCGCGAGGCCCACCCCTTACCACCCCTATGTGGACGTTGTTACCCCGGCCGCCAGGGGGCGCGGCGGTCGCCTCTGTCACGGCCTTCACCTCTACCTCCTCTACCGCCTCGCCGGCAAGTTCGAATCAGAGCGGGCGGGAGTGCTCGGCAATGCCGTCGGCTTGTGACGGAGGGTAAAACAACTCTGAATTTTGGTGAACAAATGTCATGAATTTATGTAAATTTCTCTTGATTTTTAAAATCTTTTGATTTTGACTAAATTTTTAAAGTTTTCGTGAATTTTCATGATTTGTTTCTGAACTTTGCTAATTATTAGGAGTACAAAAATTCAGAGTTATTTCCCCCACGCTTGTGATGTGTCCAGACTAGGAAAAAAGAAGCATGGGCAAATTATACACCGTTGACACTTTATTTCTCTTTTCCAACCGTTGTACAGTATCACAAAAAGAGACAAAACTTAAAACATTTCCAGTGAGTGACAGTTTTATTTTTTTTAAAAAAAAAGGCAAACAATTCTGATAAAATATTAGATTTCAGGAACTGAAAGGTCACAGTTTTTTTTAATAGTAGCCAAAGTAAAATTTGAGGTACAGGTGCCGGTCACCTTAAACAGTAAATCTTGACTAGCTTGAGCCACATCGTCGCACGAGATTTTAACAACAATCTAAATTCACTTTGACAACACCTCGTCATAAGTGGGTTACCTTGTTATCACAAGATACAAGTTGCACTCGGTTGACACATCTTTTACTCAGCAAATATGTGGCAATATCTGAAGTAAATTTACTAATGGCTTTATACCATAATTTCTCTATCATCAATCATCACAAACATTGATAGCTTTGAATTTGAGTATTGTTCAGCTGAGCAATAGCATTATGGAATAAGTACTGATCCACATCAACCAGCACAGCTATGAAATGATCTTGTAATACTAACAACAAGTTAATACACATAAAATACTGATATTGACATTTTGACTTCAAACTTAAATATGGAAATAATTTACTGCCACAAAACCTTACACAATACTAGAATTAGACATCAGGTATATCTTGTAATGAAATTTTGAAAGCAATAACCAAAGACTACTCCTGCCATCAATCAAAATGGTGAGAACAATTAAGAATGTGACAATCACAGTAACAAAATAAAATCGCCCATGTTTACTTGAAGGGAAGGAAAGCTACTATGGCAACATTTGTCTTTACAGGGAATGCCACATTTAAATATCAGAACCTGTTGTTTTCTTGTAAAATCCAACTCTGAAAGCGTCCCTTCAAACAATTTAACTTAATTACACAATCAGCTCAATATGAGCCACACAAATTATCAGTAACAGTTTTTAAAAGCCCTCTTGCTGACAAGATTTTAACAAGACCTCCAACAACGCACCCAACAGGCGCAAACAAAACAATCTGAATCAGGTTGTAAAAATGACATTACACTACAAACTCAGCAAGAGTGCCCTGTACTTCCCACCCACTTTCATGGGTCTCTACGTACAGTTGTCAAGCAAGATCACAGAAAGCGACTTCGTGTTGGGTTCACGTCATCTTGTCGTCAGGTCCTTCCCACCATAAAAAAAAAAAAAGAAACGAAAAAAAAAAACATCGACTTTGCATCAGTCTCAATAACAATATTGCTGGAGGGGTTGGTTCATATGTTTCAGTCTGTCTTAAAACTTCTTTTGTAGGGCCCCACTCCTATTCTTCTTCCCCTTCATTGCCCATCTTTGTTCCACAGAGTTACACAGCAGCACACTCACCTTCAAAAGGTTAGCGAAGCGGGTTGAAAAAAAAATTTACGATCTATTATCATTAAATTAAATAGGTAACACTGATATGGCTACAGTCATCAAGTAATATGGAATGTCAGGCAATACACCATTTGTTTAAGGTACTCTAAGAGGGTGGGGTCAACACTGCTCAGTAGACGTAGATCTGCTTGAGTTGGTCGCGCAGCTCCGGGGGAATGCTCCCCGAATCCTCGGGCTTCTTCTTCACCAGCCGCTTCCACTTGCCGCGCAAGTTCTTCCGGAGTCCCTTGCTGTCCTGGGGGACCTCGCATGGCAGTTCACGTACCAGCGTGTCCTGCAACACAAGGTGAAAAAAAAACAGACAGTTAGTAGTGGGAAAAAGAAAATCCAAAACTTAAATTAAAAGAAAGAAAACTTAATACTTAATTTAGGACATTTAATTTGTATTATTTCTATTTATTCATCCAGGTGAAAGTCGCTGTCACACACCGAGGTCACCAACGGCGCCTTTTCTTTCGCATGTGGTAGACAACCTTTGTGGCAACAGACTATTCTCGTATAGCTATGGAGCCGTGCGGTGCCCGTCGTCCGTGTGTGTGTGTGTGCTTGCATGCGCGCGCAAGAGTGTTAAACCGATTTCGACACAACTCTGACATTTACGCCCCATCCTCGCTCTTCTCACAGCCCTGCCCTGCCCCGCCCCACCCCACCCGACGCATCTGGACGGATGCTGAGCCAGCAGCACCACCAGGCGGGCTAAACTGCAGCGTTCGGACGGCCTAATTTTAGCCGGGGCGTGGCCGACGCCGGCGCCCCTCCGCAGACGTTGGCACGACGCCCTCCGCGGCGCCCCCCCCCCCTCTTCCTCGTGACGCGACGTCACACCCGCGGGCCCCCGGGGTACGTCACGCAGCGCGTCACCGACTTATCGAGACTCAAAAATACACGAAAGGTAACGCTACGAAAATAAAATACCAATGCCCGAGCAGGTACTGTACGCGGGACTTTCCGCACAGAAAAACTAAACGAATAAAAATAATTTAAAATAGGGAAGAAATACCCTGCAATGCCCTCCGCTAGCCGCGCCGCACCCGTGCAGGTCGACGACATGTGCGCCTCGCCTGCCATGCGACTCCGGAAGTGAACGCGCAGAGGCGAACAAAGGCATGGCTCTGACCGCCGCGCTTCGGTTCACCTCGCGAGTGCGGGGGCGGGGGCGGGGGCGGGGGCGACGGCGGGCGCGGGGGCGGTGGGTGTCGCTTCCCTGACCGTCGGCTCGCGGATTCCGGAAGGAGAGCCCCCCGGGCGTCCCCCACCTCCGGCCTCCGGTCTAGCCTCGCACCCACCCACGGCTCCGGGCGCGACTCCGGCAAGTGCAGTACAGTGCACTGCAGCCTTGCGCCGCGCCGGCTGACACCGGAGCGGACCGGAACGCACCGCAGCGCGCCGCGCGCAGTAGCGCCGCGATACCCCGCGCGCTGAGCGCCGCCTCAGGGGTAGCGCCGCGACGCGACGCGCCGCGGGGCCGGGCCGGGCAGGAGCTGGAGCATTGGCGACTCTCCACGCCGGGCCGGGCCGGGCGGGGCCCTCGAGTAACACGTCCCCGCGACAAGAAGTGAAAACAAAAAGTGTGCCACGTCGACGGGAATGTCGCGAGGCGGCATGAAAAAAAAAAAGAAAAAAAAGAAACAAGTAAGGAGGGGAAAAGAGTTCAGAGTAACTGCGGCGGCGACGTTGCAGCCCGCCGTTGCTAAAATCTAAATACAGCTCCCACCGCCCCGCCCCGCCCCATACAGCACGCCTCGGCCCCTCTCTCGCCGACAACCACCGCGCCGACGGGGCTCGAGGGGAGCTCGCGGTTGCGACAGCATAGCGGCACCAAGGCGACGTCGACGTGCTCCATTTTCCACGCGCGCACCGGTCTGTCTCCGGGCGGGGCGGGGTGAGGCGGGGCGGGGCGGGGCGGATTGAGCACGGGGCCAGCAACGCCAGGGCGGGGCGGGGCGGGTGCGCCGGGCAGCACACCCTCCAGCCAACACGTCTGGAGCAAAGCGGCCTGCCGACTGATTCAGAAGATCGCTCTCGTGCCTGCGTCCTTGTCGCACCCATGGCGATGCCCTATGCTGGGCATGACTGTGCGACGAGGAGAGATGTACTACGAGAGCGATCTTCTGAGTCAGTCGGCTGGTGGACGCCTATGATACGCCCCTGGCCTGCCCCGCGTAGGTGTACGCCACTGGAAGTCCCGTGCCCCGAACGGGACCAGCATCCCGCTACGCTCCGGGAGTCCGGCCCGGCGCGGCCTAACGCTCCCCGTCACGCTCTCCAGCGCCGGCCCGGCCAGGAGCGGCCCGGACACCCCCGGCCAGGCGCACGAGGTCGTCTAGTCGGCCGTGCACGGCCCCGGGCCCGCACCGTCACGCACTTCATGGCGTGCGAAAAAGTTTCCATAGACCGACGCGTCGCGCCGCGCCGCCCGCGGTGCTTTCCGCGGGGAGTTAAGCCCCTCGCCAGCGACACTTACTACATGCAGTCACGGCCAGGCCGGCGCCATGGCCATCAAGTGACATGAGCAAGAGGTCCCCCTCGCCGTGCAGCATTGACGAAACGCTGTCCCACCCCACCCCGCCCCGCCCCGCCCCGCCCCGCGACCTCCGCGCGCCCGCGGGACCGGGCGGGCGCTCCTCGCAACGCCGCGAGACCACCTTGGGAAGAGAGACGACGCCCTGGCCAGCTGGCCTAGGTGCGGTGCGCGGCGGATTACCACGGCAGAACGCCCCGCCCCGCCCCACCCCGCCCGCCCCGCACGACCGCCGTGACCGTTGGTGACCGACCGACCGGTCGGGTTCGTTCGTTTGCGGCCAGGCGGCTGGCAACGGTGCGACAGAGGGAACCGCGGCCCCGCCCCACGGCCCCCGCACACCTGGTATCAAACGGATGGCATGCTACAGATAAGGGGGTAGATGGCCGAGCCCAGCACGCACACACACACACACACACACTTCCAAATATATAACAAGCGCCCTCTAGATGGAGCCGCGTGCTCAGATAGCGGTACCCCCGTTATCAACTTCGTCATCCGCGCCCACAATCCACCCCGCCCCGCCCCGCCCCGCCCCCCCGCCCCGCCCCGCCAGCAGTTGTCCCTCCCTCCCTCCTGGACTTACTTTTGTTCCGCTGAACGTCGTCGGGTTGGGGTACGACCACAGGACCAGCTCAAAGGGGGCCGACTTGCCGTCGACGCCGTCGGCCTCGTCGTCCTCGTCCAGGCCGGAGGCGGCGCTGTCCGAGCAGGAGGTCGGCGGGCTGGTGTTGACGACCACGGCCTTGTTGGCCACGATGGCGACCGGCGCGCTGAGCGCGGCGAAGCCGGCCGCCGGCATGGACGCCGCCGTGGTGTTGTTGGCGGCGACGGCAGCCTCGACGGCGGAGATGCCATTGTGGCTGGACAGAGAGCACAGGGAGGGGCACTGTCAGTGACGTCCGTGTGGATATACTGGGAACGCCCGGGGAACACCCGGGGAACGCCCGACTCGTCCGGGAAGTCCAAGCATCGTGGGAGGACAGCGAGGAGGAGGAGGAGGAGTAGGGGGTATCCTTGTCCCGGTTCCATTATGAAGCTGTACATGATCTCACTCAAGACCGAGGAGGGACATGACGGCACGGTGGAGCACTCGTCCCCAGGAGAGTACCGGCGGCTGGTATCACTCGCCCCGCCCCGCCCCGCCCCACCCCGCCCCGCCCCGCCCCGCCCCCGGGCACGGCCACAACCTGCGCCATGAGGCGAGACGCCACGCCACACCACGCCATCGGCACACCTGTGAACCTTGGCGCCGAGCAGCGAGGCGGACGGGCCCGGCGGGGCGGGGCGGGGCGGGGCGGGGCGGGGCGGGGCGGGACTATCGACTGCCGTCACGTTTGCGCGCACAGAGAGGCACGGAGCGGACGTCGGGGCAGCTCAGGCGGAGTCAAAGTCTGCCGCCGCCGCCGCGCCCCGCCGCGCCCCGCCCCGCCCCACTGACGTGTTCAGTTCAGCCGAACTTCCCGTGCCTGGCCCGCCCCGCCGCGGGTATGACGACGGTATCACTCCAAGGCAAAGCAGTTCGCGAAAAAGTAACCGCTGGGCGAGAGCGCGCGATGGCGCAAGGGAGGTCGGGAGGGTTGCGGGGCGGTGGGGGGCGGGGCGGGGCGGGGCGGGGCGGGGCGGGGCGGGGCGGGGCGGGGCGGTCCACACGCCGCGGATTGATGCTCGTTATTAATGACTCAGGGCCGTTACGGGGACGGCCCCCTGTGACGAGGCTACCGCGGCGGCGGTGCTTTGGAAAAAGAAAATGCGTGCTGCTACCGTATGGAGCCATGGAGAAGGACTCCATTCTCCATGGTATGGAGCAGGTCGGGTCGGGGCGGGGCGGGGCGGGGCGGGGAAGGACCGGTCGCCACCGCAGCCGACCAGCGACAACGTAACCCGACGAAGCGCCACCGCCACGCCTGGAAGCGGGGAATTCAAAGCCATGTCAACCAATTTGGCGCGGGTGGGGCGGGGCGGGGTGGGGCGGCATGTCCGCCGGACACGCGAGAGACGCCCGCCCCACCTCACCCCGGCCCGCCCCGCCCCGCCGTGGCGGGCGAAACTCGCGAAACTCTTTCCTGCCCTGCGCGGCGCTTCCCCTTCCTCTCACGCGTGGCCCACTTCCGGGTGGCCGCCGGGCCGGGCCGGGCCGGGCCCCGCGGTGCTGTGCCACCAGGATGGCGCCGCCGGGCCGGGGGGGGCCTCGCCGACCACCGGAACAGCCGCCAACATTGGCGAATGAGCGCCCTTTCCCTCTTCCGGACATGACGGGGGGGAACTTCACACCTCATCAGCGCCCGCCCGTCTTTGTCGCACTCGTTCAGTGCGACCAGGACGGCGGTCAAGTTGTCCGTGGTCATGTGCTACTTCACGTCCTCCGCCAGCTTGCGCAACGCCTGCGGCGGGGACGCCCCGGCCGCCCCGGCCCCGCGACCCGGCAGACGCCCCGCCCCGCGCGGCGCGGAGTGAGGGGTATCCTTGCGAAAAGTAAAATATGGCCGGGTTGTCGTCGGGAGACAGTTTGGGCCTTGGCCCCGTGCGGGCGAGGTGCGGGTCGGGGGAGGAGGAGCAGGAGGGGGAGGATGAGGGGGAGGAGGAGGAGGAGGACGCTCTAGCGGCGCCCCGGCGCCCCAACCGGGGCCAGCCGGGCCGGCCAGCCGTCAGGGCTTTAGTGTTTCTAGGGCGTCCCTCCCTCCGCCTGCCCGCCCCGCCCCGCCCCGCCCCGCCACCCTGACCTCCCCGCCGTCGCCACCAGACGGCGGCGTCGGCGCCCCGCCCGGCGACTCGCGAATTTCGCGCCCGACGCCGGCGTTACGTCACTCGTCTGCGCTGCATTACCAACACCCGCCGCCCCGCCCCGCCCCGCCCCCCGGCAACCCACTTCTGCCGCCTCACACTACGGGACGGGCACAGGCACGGGCAGGGGCGCGGAGAAAGGTACAAGAAATAAGAACTCGGAGGAGCCGCGGCCAGCGCGGCCGGCACGCGGGTACTTTCTCTAGCGCCCCATCACCTCCACGGGCGGACAGACAGACGGGCTCCAGACGCGGAGGGCGGGCGGGCGGGCGGTCTCGTCCCGCGGCAGACAGGCCCCGTGCTTCTGCTTCACCACCACCTACACGTACTGCTTGTGCAGCGAGTCGCCAAGCAAACCAATCTGCTAGTGGCTCATCTGGATTCAATTAGCTCGCGATTCGTCAGCCTGCTCACTCCCTCTCGAGCTCTCGCACGCGCGTGTCATCTCTGAGTCAGCATCGCAACTCAGACACGGGCTCGAGTAGGGAGGGGGGGGGGGGGGCGGGGGAGGGGGGCGTGAGGGGCTTTTGCAGCAACAGGGGAGGGGGGAAGGGGGGCGGGAGGGGCTTTTGCAGCAACAGGGGCGGGCCCAACACTCAGCGCGCGATCGGACTTCGCCCACCCACCCTACCCCGCCCCGCCCCGCCCCACCACCAACCTCGCGGCGCTGTTGCAGGTACACCACCACAGCACACCCAACCCCCCCCCCACCTCCCCCACCCCCGGGGGGGGGGGGGGGGGCTGGATATCAAGCCTTCAATGAAGGCTCCACGCGGCTTGCTTTTGATACGAAGGGGTCTCGGGTCTGATACTCGAACCCTTCGGAAGACGACGAGGAAGGGGGTGTCCGCCAGCACGGCGCACAACGGTGAGCTGCCAGGGGCGGGGCGGGGCGGGGCGGCGGGGCACCCCGCCAGCAGCCAGGTCGACCGGCGACCGGGCCTGAGCTGAGCCCGGCCCGGAGACGAGCGGGTTTCTGCATCGAGGATGCAGATTACGGAACTGGTTCCTTCTCTTCTTTTTTGTTGCTGTTTATAAATATTTTTTTTAAATACCGCCTTTTCCTCCCCCCGCCCACTCCCCGCGCATCAGGTTCCCCGCTCTTTTAAATTAATTCTTTGTTGTATATATTTTCGGCCGTCCGCCAAGACTTTCGCATACTGCCGCCGTGTCGGGGCACGAGTGTGAGAGAGATGGAGGAAGAGAGAGACACAGATACTCACATCCGGGGGGTAACAAGACGGCCAGTGTATCTCAGGCAGTAACCCCGCCCGCCGCGCCGGGCCTCCCTCCTTGTCGCACCAATGGCGGTGCCCTATGCTGGACACGGCAGTGTCCCATGAGTGCGACAAAGACAGAGGCATGCGAGCGATCTTCGGAATAAGTCAGCTGCTATTTTCCATCCCCGGCGCGACGGAGCAACGGCCATGGCGACGACGCCGTAGCGGCAAATCCATCTGCCGCGGCGCGCGGCGTCCTTGTCGCACTCACGGAGCACCGCCATGCCCTGCGCAGGGCGTCGCCGGCAGTGCGACAAGGACAGAGAGAGCGGTCCTCCTCGAATTCAGACGTCGGCGCGACGGAGCGGGGCGGGGCGGGCGGGGCGCACGCAGGGGGAGGCCGCGCGGTGGGTACACCGGCAGGGGGTGGGTGAGGGCGCGGAGCGGCGAGGGAGAGGCGGGGCGGGGCGGGGCGGGGCGGGGCGGGGCGGGGCGTGGCGGGGAGGGGCGGTGGGTCAACGCCCTTCACTCCCCACGTGGTCGCCCCGCCATAGGACTCTCCGCCGAGCGGAGCGCGCCTTTCGGAAACCGACTGTAGACGCACCGGCGCGAACAACGCCAACGCCCGCCCCGCCACGACGCCTGCAGTGTACGACTTCCTGCCTCCTGCTCCCCCTCCCCTCCCCGCCCCCTCCTGAGGAAGGCCCCTCCTGCCCCTTCCCTACACACCGACACGCCGCCTGGCGGGTAGGCAATGCAGTTCGAACCTTCTGAAATAAGAATCAACTAGACGCAACAGTTCGCCACCAGGGGCGCTGGCGAAGCCATAGGCGCGGTGCGGTGCGTCCCCAGGACATGGTTCGACGCCCTCCTGTCGGGTTGGTTCCGCGCTGCCATGGCGGTCGCCTGAGGCAGGCTCTCCAGTGCGGGCGACACACTGAGTGTAGCATAGCGCTTTGTAGGGGTCCCCCCCCCCCCACTCTCTGTGAGCGCCTCGCCTTTCCGTCGTCGAGTTATTGGCCTGTGCAGGTCATACACCCGTGAGGTGGAAGCCCGCGATGCGCTCGAGAGCTCGGCGGGGTGCGGCGGGGCGCGGGGCGCGGCGGGGCCACGGAGCAGGCTGGGGCTGGATACGACGCGCCGCACCCCGCCGTCGCAGGTTTGCCTACCTCACAGGGGCACGGCCGGTCTGCCGGCCTGCGGGAGTACCGCTAAGCCTTCTCCGCGAGTTGCTCCTTGTCCTCTTTCTCGTCTCTTCCCCTCCCCCTCCTCCGCCGCGCCCGGTCCGCTGCATGTCGTTACTTTCCGTATTGGCACGATTTACAACTTTGTGTCGCGCCGTCGAGGATCGTCCAGGGGCGGGCGGAAGACGGGAAGGGGGGGGGGGTAACACAAACAGGACAAGGGGGACGTCGACGGAGACCAGGGAGACTGCGGGGGGAAGCGGGGAGGAGGGGAAAAAGAGAGCGATTGGGGGGGAGGGGTCCTCTGTGAAGACGACGGGCCCTGGGGGAGAGGGGCGGGGGGAGAGGGGTTTCTACCTGAAGGCGAGGCGGGGGAGGGGGAGGGGGGGGGGTTAGGCCGTCTCGCCTTGAGCCTGAGCCCCGGCCCGCCCGCCTGCGCTGCCCTCCGCCACCAACGCCTCGGTTTCTCAAAGCCACACGGCCGTTGGAAAATGAAATTCTGTGAATAAAACAACGAACGCGATGAATCGAAACTAAAACGAAACGAGGAGGCGAAGCGCGTCCACGCCCAGGAGGAGGGGACCTGTTAGCACACCCGACAGAACTTACCCCCTCCCCTCCCCTCCCCCCGCAGCTCCCTGGACAGACGCCGGCTGTTCCAGCTGGGAATGAATCAGTCTGTACTAGACGTGGGCGCGGAGGGGCGGGGAGGGGCGCGGGGGCGGGGCCGAGGCGCGGGGCGGGGGCGGGGCTGACGCCGGGGGGGGGGGGGGGAGGCAAGGCAAGGCAGACTCGTAGACTCGTCGGCGTTGCCAAAGCGAAAACGGACCACCAAAGTATATGGAACCGTATGCACTAGTGCTTCCGCCGGCAGGGAGTGCCACCCCCTCCACCAGGGCTGCCAACCGCCCTGGCTGACCGCCTCGCTCGACAAGGCTGACGCTGACACAGCCAGGCAGGCAGGCAGACAGACAGACAGACAGACAGACAGACAGGAGACGCAAGTCGCTCTAAGCTGATTATGTAGCACTGCTGCTCACTCACCTCTGGGCGAAGGAGACCTTGGCGCCGGTGGCGCTGGCGGTGGTGTCCGCGAGCGCGTGCTGGGCCTGGGGCCGGCCGTGGCCGCCGTGGCTCAGGCTGTTGTTGTTGGTCTCCTCGCGCTTACGCAGTTTGCTGCGGACCAGACGAAGGGCGATTAGGGTGTGACTGCTTCCCACCATCTTGTTGACGAGGACCCTCAGCTTCCTGGCCCACATGCCCTTCTTCTCGCCCTTGTCCTCCTTGTTCTTGCTCTTGGTCTTGTTGTTGTTGGGGGCGGCGGGGGCGGCCGGCGGCGGTGAGGCCAGGGGGGTGGTGGGTGGGGGCGCCAGCTTGCTGGCTAGGGGGAGGAGGTTTACGGGGGTGGTGCGGGCGAGAGCCCTCGGGCCCTCCAGCGACGCCAAAGGGGCTCTCGGATCACAGATACGCTTGAGGTATTCACAGAGGTTTGGTAAAAAAAAATTCAACTAGCACTCATCAACGCACACTCACACACTCTGTCGTTATTTTAAATTTTAAGATTTCGCACTCAGTTTCCTAACGATATTTTTCTATCTTCGTCGTCTTCTGCTTCTTGAGATTCGAGAGTGGTTATGCGTACAGAGTCAAAGTGGAAGTCCACTTTCAAACACGATAGTCGAGGGTAGTTGGAGGGGGGGGGGGGATCACACAGTGAAAAAGGGGGTAAACACAGCCGGGGTCGTATTAGTGGTGAGGGTTGGGTGGAGAGACACACAGGGGTGCCGTCGCGTCGACCCTCAGCGCACTAGAGTTCACAGTAAGTATTCATACAGTTGTAGAAGATGGCACTCATCTCCACGCCTTCAGACTCGGTCCGAAACGTCCTAGAGTTGTTCACATTGGGTGGCGCGACGGAACTCGCTACCACAGCACACTGACACATATGACACAGTTCACGGGGGCGCACGGATGCAGGGGCGGAGACGTGGGTCCGCCCTCCCGGGTGAAAAGTTTAACTAGAGAGACACTCGACACGGCGAAGCAGATGAAGGGGACGCTTCACTTCCTCGGTGAGTACGGCACGGCACAGCGGGGGTGGCGGTGGGGTTATCCAACAAGACAGCCTCCTTCTCCTCCCTCACGGGTGAGACACGGTAAACCAGCACAGCAGAGATGCCGTCCGGCCGACCGGGAGTCCGGGAACGAACTGCCGCGGTGCGGCGTGCCAGAACAAAACCCAACCCGCCTCGCCTCGGAGGAGACCGAGCGGCCAGGGCTGGCTGGCTGGCTGGCTGGCCTGGGCGACCCACACGCTAGGCGTGGCGTGGCGCGGCGTGGCGCGGCTGGGCGGCTGCCAGCCTCGGCGGGGCGGCGGCGGCGGCCCGGCCCGGCTGCCTGCCTCCTCGGCTCTTTTTCAACGGCTCTTGCGGCTAGCTCGCGCTTGCCAGAGCCTCCGCTGGGGCGCGCGCGCGTCGCGGACACAGTCGGCTGGGAGTAGCGGCGGGTAGCGGCGCTAGGCGCGGGGCGAGGCGAGGCGCTATCGATACAGTCGCGCGCGATTATCTTCGGGCCGCTCGCCTCGTGATCGCGGGTGCGAGAGAGAGAGACCGGCGAAGGGATCAGAGAGAGAGAGAGAGAGAGAGAGCGACACGCACAGGGAGAGCGCTACTGTCGGAGTGCGGCACACGATTGGGCGCGAGCCGCGGCTCGCAGGATTATTTAAAGGCGCGGGTCGCGACGTCACGCCCCCACCGCCCTAATCTCCCTCTCCTGCTCCCGCTCTCTCTCTCTCTCTCTCTCTCTCTCTCTCTCTCTCTCTCTCTCTCTCTCTATCTCTCTCTCTCTCACTCCATCGAGCCACCGCATCGCATCTTTACTGGTTCCCGCTCACTGACCTACTGCAGGGAAAGCCTTCTTTTTAGCGGCGTGGACAACAAATTTCTCACGAATCCCCCGCGCACGCAGTGTAAACGAAAATCCCCCACCGGGAAACCTGAGAAAGGAAGTGCGAAGAACATTACTTGTCCTTCGGGCCCTTCAGGTTATTTCCGACCTCTTAAATATGGCGGATGACTGTCCAGGGACTGCCAATTTTTCATAGAGGGACTGGCTGAAAACAATTTTTGGTTCTTTTGATTTTTGAGGTTAGTAAGTCAAAAACGCTGCCGGATTCGGGCCCACGGAAGGGGATAATTGCAAAGAGGGTAGCAGGACGGGGTATTTGAATGAGGATGTACTACCAACCTAGAAATGTATAACTCTTTCCTTTTTTTTCCACACCAGGTGGCGCTGGGCAAACCCAACCCCGGAGCACCACCGTCACTGCAGTCACCTCATACGTCTTCCTACGCAGCAGCGACATCGTCACTGCCCGAAAAACGACACCACCGTTTCGACACATTGTTTTCGTCCGTGGTGGCGTTGCCTGCACTGCGTCGGTGACGCGCCCCGGCCGACCGACCAGCCGACCTGTCTGCCGCCCCGCCCCGCCCCGCCCCGCCGCGCCTGCACCACGCCACCATGACACGCATGCCCGCTGAACATGCTAGCGGATACCATCTCTTCGGCGTGACTTATCTCACGCTCGGATCACGGTGGGTTATAGTGAAGGTCACTTTCGGGTTCAACTCCCTCTTCTCCTCATTACCCCTTTACGATGCAGCCCAGGCGGCCGCGCAGACTCTCTCCGAACCTATATATATCGGAAGTCACCCGCGGAGACCTCCCGACGGTCACGCTGATAACGTATCATTGCGAAACACCAGGCGTTACTTTCACCAGGCGCCGTCCTACACCATACCGCGACCGCGCCATCGTCCATATATGGCACATTTTGCGACGGCCACCGGCACAGTGTGAAACCTGCCGATAACGTCACGCTGCATGTTCACTCACCGCGTGAGTTGCAGTGAACGTTACTGTGCGCCGCCCTTCAAAAGCAATCAATACAACCCGCAGAGAAATGGACAGCAATCCTTGATCGAGTGTGGAGGACGCTCGCACGGCACGGGAGTCACGCAGAGCGCCGGGCGGGTAGGCAACCCAACGCGCAGACGCAATACTTCCCGCCTCGCCGGCGCACGTGCTGGCGCACCGCCGCCCCGCCCCGCCCCGCCCCGCCGCGCGGAGAACCGCGTAAACTCGCGGTGAAAGGCGCAGTAAGTACATATAAACCTATCGACTCGCAAAGACGCATGTCTGGCCTCATAGGAATCAAAGCACCCGAGACAATGGCGGCGGAGGAAGAGGAGGAGGAGGAGAAGGAGGAGGAGGAGGAGGAGGAGGAGGAGGAGGAGGAGGAGGAGGAGGAGGAGGAGGAGGAGGAGGAGGAGGAGGAGGAGGAGAGGAGGAGGAGGAAGAGGAAGAGGAGGAGGAGGAGGAGGAGGAGCAGGAGGAGGAGGAGGAGGAGGAGGAGGAAAAATAACCTTTCGGCACAACGCACGCGTATGATAATCGCGAACAACACAGCAGCAGGGCAGAGCAGGCTTCTGTTGACCGAGCGCGGCAAGACGTCAACACGACCGGCACGGCACGGCACGGCACGGCACGGGGACAGCGGGAAACCACGAGTGGGGAACCCGCCGTGAGGGGCGCACGCGCCGGCGGTGATAAGCCCCGGCGAGACATGTGGCGTGGCACGGGGGGAAAACTAGAGGGAAAACACTAGATACTGCGGGCGGGGAGTGAGGAGGGATGAATGTAAGTAACGCGACGCTGACGAGACGAGCGGGTAACACGTCTCACACAAGAGCTTACGGGGATTTTCACTGTAATAAGCTTCGGTGACAAGGTGCTTAGCTTACAGTGGATTTTCACCGTAAGCTACGGTGAATGTCAGTGTAGTCTACGATGAATCAGGGTGCATTACTGTAGCTTACAGTGACATTCATTCACCGTAGCTAACGGTGAAAAATCCACTGTAAGCTACAGGGCTGCAGGGTTCACCGTAGCTTACCGTGAAATTCACCGTAAGCTTGTAAGTAAGTGCACATTTCGTACAAGTACTGTAGTTTGATCTGCTCTGTGATTCTCGCATCGCGGTCAGCAGCACAGATCGGAAAAGTTTGGGGGTTGCAGTGTAGGGGTGAAGCCTGGTGCTGGTGAGAGGGGGTGCACAGCTCTACAGCAGGGCTAGGACCCCCCGCCCCCACCCCCGCGGGGGACCAGCTGCGACACACACCAAAACAACAACACCAGCGAGTGTAGGGGGGCGGGGCGAGGCCAACTGCAGGGACCAAGAGAAAGAGAAAGAGAGAGAGAGAGAGAGAGAGAGAGAGAGAGAGAGAGAGAGAGAGAGAGAGAGAGAGAGAGAGAGAGAGAGAGAGAGAGAGAGAGAGAGGAGCGGTTTCTGCGAGGAGAGTGCGAATGCAAACCGTCACTACCCCCTGACGTCACTGGCTCTCGCGCGCGTGCATGCACGCACGCACACACACGCACGCACACACACGCGCGTGGGTAAAACGATATGCGCCTTCCTCGTATCTTGTTGGAGCGACCGTCGCGGCCATCCCGAGCCCAGCCTGCCTGCCCCCGTCTCTCTCACGGAGAGCGACGCGACGGACGTCAGCGGCGCGCACTTTGACTTGCAGTAGGCAGTGTTGCCAGAGAAGTAGGCAAAACACACACAGCCGTGTGGAGCGGTTGGTATCGACGCCTGCCTACTAGGCAAACATCTTCACAGCTGTGAAGAGGGATTGCCTGGTAGGCAGGCGTTGATACCCACCGCTCCACACGGCTGTGTGTTGGGCGCTTTATTTGCCTACTCTTCTGGCAATGACACTGGCAGTAGAGACAGGGACAGGGGTGGATGCAAAAGGGCGCGAAAAAGCGGCGCGGAGGTAGTAACCCTGAAGAAGGGCCGTGTATTAACACATTGTGTGCGGCGTGACCACTATATGGTCACGCTCCCGTTTTAAATCATAGGGAATAAAAACCTCCCGCACTCAATGTGTCAAGGTAAGTGTGCAGTGACGGGCAGACTGGGTAGAAAATCAAATGTGACGGGCACTCAGAATAGCGAGGCACAGACGCATCGGGAACAAAGGATGCTGTGCGTGCGCGCGCGCGCGCGTGTGTGTGTGTGTGTGTTAATAGCGGAAGGGGTTCACTAACGGGCCGGAAGAGCTACTTGTTATTGCTCCTCTGAAACTGAAAGCGCTAAACCGTCCCGCGCACTGCGTAGAAGCAGCGGTGGAAGCGGGAGGGGGAGCAGGAGGGGCTGCAGGGGGGCTGCAGGGGGCAGCAGGAGGGGCAGCAGGGGGCAGCAGGGGGGCAGCAGGGGGCTGCAGGGGGCAGCAGGAGGGGCAGCAGGGGGCAGCAGGGGGCAGCAGGGGGAGGGGCTCGCGGCCAAAGGCAGCACAACAAAGAGCGTGGGCCGTCGTCTGCTTTTACCTCAGGGCGTTAAAGACCCGACGCCTCGCGCTGATGCGACGTCAATCTTTTACACTTCTCTCTCTCTCTCTCTCTCTCTCTCTCTCTCTCTCTCTCTCTCTCTCTCTCTCTCTCTCTCTTTCTCTTTCTCTCTCTCTCTCTCCCTCTCCCTCTCTTCTGCTTCTGGATGCCTGTCGACCACGAACCACCAACCCTGCCAGACGAGCTGGACGCCTACCGTTCTGAGGGTAGGCCACCCGCCCAACTCAAATGCAACAATTTTGCCTAACCATCCAGCGCACTGAAAATTTTCTTCTTTGTTCTCTTTCACTTAAATTGAACAAATAAACCCCCCTTTCCTCCTTTTCACACAACATTGAGTACAGCATGAAAGGTGCAAAGTCAGCAAAATGCACCAAAAGACTCATCCCCAAGCCCCGACATTGTACACAAAATCCGCCCAATAAAACCACTTTCCAAAACTGAACTCTCTCTCTCTCTCTCTCTCTCTCTCTCTCTCTCTCTCTCTCTCTCTCTCTCTCTCTCTCTCTCTCTCTCCCTCTCCCTCTCTCTCCCTCTCTCGCTCTCTCTCTCTCTCTTTCTCGACCATGCCTCGTGGAATATCCCCGCGCATATGTCACCCGCACACGGACGCCTCGCGTCGCGACGGCCCTGCACCATCGTCACGGCCGGCTCGTCACCGTCACCGTGTCACCGTCACCGCGCGACAGCTGCTGCCGCGACTGTCACAACACAATAAGTTTGTGTGACGAAACGGCGTGTCGCTTGTTATCACCGCCCGGCCCCGGCCCGGCCCGGCCCGCGAGACGCAGGCAGGAGGATAACAGGCCGCTAAGGAACTGCTGGAGTGGAAGTAGTGGGGCTTGAGGGAGGGGGGGGGGAGGGAGGGTTGGGGGGCGCCGATTAAATTTGCCAGACCGCCCCGCCCCGCCGCTCCCCGCCGCGCCCCGCCCCGCCACGCCAGCCACGCGCTCTCCATCCCGACTCTTCCCGGCCGTGAGTCAGAGCAGCCACCTAACTGCCTCTAACCGTCCATGATTCACAGAGCAATAGACCTACTGTTATTGTGAAAGACTTACGGAATCACCCATAACAAGACGTGCCTTGCGCGCGCGCACTGCGCGCTCCGCCTCCGCTTCCTCGCCACTTCCGTGTTCTCCACCAAGTAGTGCCTCTTTCCTGAAGGCGGTTTTAATCAACAGTTTCCCGCCACCCTTTCTAGTCGCCTCAAAGTCGCCCTGGAGCGCGACCGAGCCCAGCCCTCGACTCGGCCGCTTTAATTTCGCAGGCCTCCGGTGCGGGTTCGTCGCACGCTCGAATGTCTGCGCTTATTGACAGAGGGTCGTTTACTTGCACTATCGGGGCGGACTGGCACTCACACAGTCACTATCCGCCAAAGTTCCGCGCGGGCCACTTTACCTTTGCGCGCCTCAATGAAACAAGAAGTGACACAACCTTCTGCGCCGCCGAAGCACATTAAACAAGCTAGTTTGAAATATCACTGTTATTGGAGTCGAGACAAACCAGCTTTGATCTGGACGCGTGGCTCCCTCCTCCTGTCTCCACCAGTCAGGCCCGCGGCGCGCCTCCTATCGCCGCTGTGGTGGCAACACTGGAAGGCGAAGGGCCTCGGCCTCACAAGCAGCGCCGGAAATGCCGCGATAGGAGGGCAGGACTCAACAGACACCGGGAGGATAGCCTCGCGGAGGGCCCTTATCTCCACGCGCGGACATTGAAACGAGCCAGACTACAGCACATTGTGTGTAACCAGGAGGTAAACCACAACAAAAATAAAACGAAGCCGAAACACACTACAGTGCTGATCTACAGACGAGAAAAGTTACGCAAAAATAAATTGCGTATCGTAAGAAGATGCCCATTATGTACTGGGGTTGGAGGCATAAGGACACCACGAGTACGCTACTGTGCTTGGAGCAGATAAGGAGTCCGACCGGGCGGGGCGGGGCGGGGCGGGGCGGGGCGGGACGGGGCGGGGCCGGCGCAAAAGTCGCAGTGGTGGAAGTCAAACGATCTAACCTAGAGCCTAACACGAGGAGTGGGGCTGGGCGGCAGTACAGTGCAGAAGAGCGAGGCGGGAAATTTTTATACACCTTGTCATTCAGAAAAATTCCAGCAAAGTCCACATAAATTCAGGAAAAAATGAAGGAAAAATGAAGGAAAATTTCAAAAAATTCGTAAAATTCAGAAAATTTCAGGAAAAATCGACGCTACAATTGCAACAAAAAATCAGTAAAAACTTTTAAAGAAATTAGCAAATTCAGAAAAATTTCAGTAAAATTTACAAAAACTGTACACCAAAATTCAGAGTTTTTTCCCCCCCATGGTGCTGAGGTCGGGGCGGCGCATGCAGTCTGAACGCTCGGGGGGGCGGTGAGTGCGCTGCTGCTGGTGATGCTCGTCCCCTGAACCCTCCCTGCTCCTCCACGCAATCTGTCACCTGACACCCCCCGCCCCGCGCCGTCACCCCCGCCGTCACCCCCGCCGTCACCCTCTCGCCGCCGCTCCTCGCATCACGCCGTGACAAACAGCAGCGCGGCCCGCGGTGCGGATTTAAATGTGTAACAAGCCGTGATGTCGACACTGCTTGTTGCCGCCGTGCCGCCCCCGAATGTTTACGTCCCCCGCGTGCGAGGGCCGCCCAGCGGGGCCCCCCAGGAGGTAAGGCGGGAGAACCTCGCGGGGAGGAAGATCTGCTCCGCCAAAAAACCCCAGTCTCCTTGGACGGTACGGGACGGGACGGTGGAGACGCTGGTGTGTAGTTACGCCCACCAGCAGCACCTGCGCCGCGGCGCCTGGCCTGGCGCCGGTGTGCGTGCGTGCGCGCGCGCGCGTGCCGCGCCGTAAGGCTGACCAGACGTCCGTGAACATGCCAGTCAATGAGGATAGGAAGTTTTCAGGCGGGAAAAAAACGCCGCGGCGGCTGCTGTTGTTTTCAATCACAGTCGGCCGGTCGGTCGAAAACAGTTTTTGACCTCATCATGTCCCTTCGGCGCCGGAAAAACACTACAGAACCACCGCACGCGCATGGGAGGAATGATCACGAAGCGCACACGCGCACACACACACGCACGCACGCACACACACACACACGCACGCGCACACACACACACACGCACGCACGCACGCAGCAATCGTACCTCTGCGGCTCGTCGAGGAAGCGCACTTTGAGCCCGAGCCTGGGCGTGCGCCGGGCGTCCTGTACCATGGCCTGCACCATGGCGTCGGCGGCGAGGGTCGCAGATCAGCCGCAGGTAATCCAGTGTGGGCGCGGGGAGCGCGCGCGGAGCTAGGCCACGGGGCACTGCTTGAGGAGCTCGCGGAGCGGGGCCGAGGACGCGGCTCCGCGAGGAGGACGAGGACTACCTGACGGCCGTGGGCGTTATCGGCGCCATGGACCCTTTTGCCAGTCTGTTTGGACCGTCGCGCCGCGCGGGTACGTTATATAGCTGCGGTTCCCCCTCCGCCCCACTGCCCCGCCCCGCCCCGCCCCGACCCGCCGCCGCGGCGCTCGGCGTCGTCGACGGCGACGGCGCGCTCCGAAGGACCGTCATATGACATGGGCGTCGCGGCGCTGCTGGGCCCGGCCCGGCCCGGCCGCTGGGCGTCGTGGCGCCGCGCGCCGCGGCCAGAGCTCGTGACCTGGACAAGGTCACGCGACCACCACGCCGACGCCGTCCATGGAGACGGCTGGCTGGGGCCCTCAATGCTTTCGCGGCAGCGGTCCACTTGGGCCGCGCGGGGCGGGGCGGGGCGGGGCGGGGCGGGGCGGGGCGGGGCGGGGCGGGGCGGGCGCAAGCGTCATCCCATGGGGCGGGAGGAAGGGCGCATTAGGACCACTTCCGTGACCAGTAACTCGACTGTTTTGCACTGGGCGCGCGCGACTTTTCGCGCGTGGTATCATCACGTGACCGCTGGGTGCGGTGCCATCACGATCCTCTATACCACGCGGTTACACTCTAGATATTTGCGTTGACTGACAAAAATGAGTACATTTATCTGCATTTTTGTTTTTCGCGCATCCATTTGTTAGACAGAGTAGTGCCATTTCCTCCTATATTTTTGCAAATTTATCGCGTGCGTGTTTCGCATTGGCTTTCTCATTTCAGTCACGGGCTACATACATACTCCTGTTCTTCGCCGAGAATGCAAAGCTGCTCTTTAGGTAAATTTCAGTTTCAACTTTTGCGTACCGCCCGCCGGAAACAAGCGTGCAGTAGAATCCCAAACAGGGATGAGAAGTTTCCAAGCACCGCCGCGCTTGGTATGAGAAACTCTTACAGGAGTTGTTTAGCGAGCGCCGCTTGACGTCGAGGGCAGAAACGTCGCCCTTTCCGCCGCCGCACACAGATAGCGGCGTTTGCCACCATAAAGCGGGCTTATTTGATGACTTGCGGGAGGTACACGCCGCCGCCACGCACGCCCCACGTGGCTCAAGTCTGCCGGGAAAATCTGCCGCTCGCGGTTTTATCGGCAAGCAGTCAATGTAAGTCATGCGAGTACTGAAACAATAAATAAACCGCGTCTTATGTCAGTTTCGGACTATCTCGAACTAAACATTTTTTTACAAAATTTTAACTTGTGATTTAATGCCCCGCCTCGCCGCTCCTCATGGCCTTTTCCAGTCACCTAGTGCGTGAAATAGTATTCACGAGTTTGTCTTGCACAAAAAAAAACAAGCCGATGAAACATCTCTTTAGTTTATTTTTATTTTATTTTTTTGCTAAGATGTAAGATGTATCATCTGCTAAAAAACTCGAAAGAAAACGTTAATGATGACATTGACGACGCGTTGGTTCCGCGCCCGTCCAGCCGACTGTGTCCGCCAGGACGGGGGCGAGGGGGGGGGGGGGGGGGGGGGGAGGGGGGGGCGTGCCAGGGGGTGCCACCAGCACCTGCTACCGCCTCCGACGCAAAGGGGCCACGACGCAGATCATGCACAAAGTGTGTGTGCGAGTGAGTGTTTGCAATTTCTTTATCTCGGTGAGAGAGGCAAACACCCGCCATAAATTAAAACGACAATTATCGCGATAATCCGGGGTGCATATTATACGTTTTGCAAGTGAGGAGCATTCCGCGTGTGTCATTTTCACTCACATTAAAAGTTAAGCAGCCGCGTAACCCCCTTTAAAAATTCGTTTTAAATGTAGTGTACTTCCGCGTGAAACGAAAACAAACGCGACGCGACGGCGCGGCTTCGTTTCTGCTTTGAATCCGAACACGATACAGTTGCAAAATGCTTTCATAACCTTGCGTATGTGAAACACGACTCTTTCTGCGGGCGCGCCGAACGTGTGCAAAAATGGGGCTTCACCAAGGGGATGGCGCCCGCCCCGCCCCGCCCCGCCCCGCCCGCCGCAGAAGACGACAAAATGCGCGTCTTTTCGTACTTTGCACTGCCAACCCTAACCAAACACACCGCGCGCCGTGCGGTTTTCGGGGGAGGGGCCGTGGTTTCAGGTTAGGTCGGGGGGCGCCCCCCGCCCCGCCCCGCCCCGCCCCGCCCCGCCCCGCCCAGCTCATGACGGGAGGGGCGCGAGGTTTTAATGGATTCAAAAAAGAGTTGCGCCTCGGCGGAGCACGGGGATCGTGTTTACAAGCCCGGCCGGCTCGTGGGCAGCGCTTTTCCCCGTACCGCTCCTGGCGAATGACTCTGCTGCTGGCGGCAGGAGCAGAAGCAACAGGGAATACGTCAAACGGCAAACTACACTGTGAAACCAAGTGTTCAACTGTTCAACACTTGAAAGTGTGCAACTTTCAGTATAACAGGTGCAAGTGCGCACCTCGGTATTTGTGCAATTGGAAGTGTCAAACTCGCCAGTCGTACAGTTGTAAGTGTTTAACTTGACAATTGTACACTTGCAAGTGTTCAACAAGGTAAATGTTGCACGGGGAAGTTGAACACATGCAAGTGTACAAATGTCGAGTTGAACACTTACAAGTGTACAACTGGCAAGTTTGACACTTGGAATTGCACAAATACCGAGTGGTTCACTTGGACGTGTAAGGCTGGAAGTTGCACACATTCAAGTGTTGAACAGTTGCACACTTGGTTTAGCAGTGTACACTGCACACGATAACTATGCCATTATTGTAAAAATTACTTTCCGTTGTAAACAATCGTACGGCTTCTATAACTACTACCAGCCTCACAAAATTCGTTCCCTGAAGTAATAAGTTTTATTTTGGTTCGTGTTTTCGTCATTTTTTGTAACTTTACAAAGAGTATGTTCCATAACAAACCAAGTAATTACACAATTTTCACGCGGGATTTTATTACAAATAACCCACTTCTATACATAGAGACAAAAGTATGACTGACAACTTCTGTCTTGTTTAACTTGTACGACGTGCTCTGATAAGAGGTTTCTCGCGAGTGCGAGTTGTAGTGACGCCTCGCTCGGTGTACGTGCGTGCAGCCAGACCCGTCCCAGTGGGGCACTGCGGTGCGGCTGCCGGCCGGCCGGCCTGCCGGGCTGTCGTAGGCTTTCGGCGAACGCTACACGGACAAATTACACGAGTCACGGGAAAGGGAAACACTCGGTCCGGGCCGGTCGGGCTGCGGGTGGCTGGGCGGTTCGTTCACCGTTTTTCCCGATAGTATTTACTCTTCCGCAACTCGTGTTAGCCAGACGGCGCCCCGGCGTTGTGCGAGTGCTCCGGGAATTCCGATAATTTTCTGCGCACCCCGCGCGCGCGAACAGTCCGAGCGATAAAATGAGGTACACATTCACCCCCTCCCCTCTCTCGTGTATCCTGCGGGTCTACAGCAGCGCCTGCCAGTAATCGCCGGTGAGATATCCGTTACGAGTCTCGCCAACGCGCTGCTTGCGTCGTGGAAAGGTCAGCGCAGACACGTATGTCGCACCCGTGAGCGCCTAGGCTACAGCTGTACAACCGAGCAGCGAAATAACCACCCCACAGCGCAGTTTCTCGAGAAAAGTTATATAGTTCCCGGACGGTCAGCGCGCAATAAAAGTTTTTAGAAAACGATTAATTTGTTCCGAATGTTTTTGTGCAATTTTGCTGAATATTTTGGCGAAAGCCCTGCATTGTGCAGACCGGGGTACTGGCCTCTCGGGGCGGGGCGGGGCCGCGCGGGGGACACTCCATAAGCACGGCCGTATGTATGGCAGCGTTATTGAGGTTAAGTGCTGCTGGTCAGAAATGTACGACCGTCCCAGTGAGCACGCTGTTTACACATGAACACACCCTTCGCGGGCGTGTCACGAACTAAATGCAAAGACAGCTTTCAAGATCACGACCCAGCGACACAGCGGCGGGCAGGGCGCGTGGCTGCACATCGTGTCACCAGGCCGCGCGATGTTCCACGTAACGAAACAGCCAGCGTCGTCGTCACGTTAACATTTTCGATCCAACCTTGTCACGTGATTTTTCCTTAACCAACAAATGAAAGCAAACTGCGCCCTGCTTCCACTCTAACAGACTCACGGCCACTGTACGCGCGGGTCCACTTAAGTAAGAAGTGACTTTCTAAAAATGGACGCCAGCGCTAGCCGCGGAGGCTGGCCGCTGTCAGCGAGTACATCTGCAGAGAAGTGTAGGAAATACTGCGGCGAGTCGCCACTCGAGTCCATTCAGCGGGATTAATTTTGGCAACGGACGGTAAAAAATATACATCCAGAGCAAAATTTACTTGTCCTATGGAAAGTTCTACGTGCTTTGCTGAGAGGAGGGTCACCTACTTGCATAATTAACCGTGTTTGACATCCACAAAGTCGTTACCAAAGTTTTACTCGCGTTGACCGATAATTACAGCTCTGAACTTTGCCATCCTCGTTATTATCCCATATTGGCCCCGAAGCAGCCTCAAGTTCGTTAAGCATAGCCGATTAGAGTGCCCTCTCTCTAGACGGACTCGGCAGGCGTGGGCGGCTCTCCGCCGCGGCGCACTCTACTGACGATGTCGCTCAGCTACTACCTGTCTTGGCCACTCCAAGAAAAAAAAGGATGGTTTCAGCTGTTTCTATTCAAACTGCTCACCAGCAAGGTAGTGTTATTCTCTTTGGCAGCTAGTCCAGTGTTGTCGGCTGACAACGACTAGTAGAGAATGAGATGTGTGTTAAATGTCAACTGTCGCGCGCACATATAAAAGTGGCAAATATCACTCAAGAAAAATACTGTAGCAGTGCTTCTCTTTAGGTTATAGATAACTGGACGTAGTTTTAAACAAATGCTCGGAGGCTTCCCAGTCAACAGAAGTCTGTCAAAATGACACCATTTGACGGTCATTGTCAAAATTTAGTCATTTTGGTGGCCACCTTTGACATCATTTTGATGTCCAATGATGTCATTTGATGTCAAAATGACATCAAAGATGGCCACCAAAATGACTAAATTTTGTCAAAGACCGTCAAATAATGTCAATTTGTCCTGCTGCAGGTGTCGGGGTACGTGACGACGGCCGCCTTCTCGTCCGTGTTCGTCCTGCTGCCGATGTTCACGAGCCTGCGCTCCGCCGCCATGTCCATCCTGTGGAGCGAGTCCTACTACTCGACCATCGTGGCCCTGGGGCTCCTGCGGCGCCAGGTGTTCTGGGACTACATCCGCAGGATGCAGCGCCTCCTGCACACCGCGGCCGGCCACGAGCAGGGCGGCCCGGTACGCGAGAAATGCAGGGAAATACACGAGAAAAACCCTACACTGTTAAACCAAGTGTGCAACTGTTCAACACTTAAATGTGCGCAACTTCCAGTCCTACACGTCCTAGTGTACAACTCGGTATTTGTGCAATTCCAAGTGTCGAACTTGCAGGTTGTACACTTGTAAGTGTTTAACTCGACATTTGTGCACTTGCATGTGTTCAACTGCCCCGTGCAGCATTTCCCTTGTTGAACACTTGCGAGTTTGACACTTCCAATTGCACAAATACTGAGTTTCACACTTGCACCTGTTATACTGGAAGTTGCACACTCACAAGTGTTGAACTGTTGAACACTTGGTCTCACAGTGTAGAAACTACTCTGGAACTCGAGAAAATTAAAGTCCAGCCTGCACGCAAAAACACATTTTCGTATGCTTTCGAGTAACTTTTGGAGTATTTCTGTGAAATTTGGTGTTAATATCGTGGGCGAAATTTTAGCTACATTTTAGGCGAATTTTAGGCCGTATTGCAGGGTGTAGTTTAAAGTGTATTTAATTTTTCGGTGCATTTTTTTAATTTTTTTAAATTTTTGTTTTTGGCGGGGGGCCGCAGCGTAGCCCCGCATGGGTGCGGGTGACGCGGCGCAACGTGGTGTGGTCGTCGGGCGCGCTGCTGTGCGTCGGCTCCGCGATCATCGTCAGCATGTGGCTGCGCATCCTGGTGACGGGGTCCCCGCTGTGCCCCATGTGGCCCCTGTACCCGCACGCGCGCCCCTACGGCGCCTGGCCGCTGCGCCTCGAGATGGTCCTGACGGGCGTCTTCATCTCCGTGCCCGTGTGCACCGTCGGCTTCCTGGTGGCGGCGCTCAGCTTCCTCACGTGCAGCGCGGCCGGCCTGCACCACGCGCTCGCGCACCGCCTGCGGCGCCTGCAGCACGAGCCCCGCCGCGCGCCCGGGGACGTCGTGGACGTGATCCGGACGCACCAGCAGGTGCGCGGCCTGTCGCTCGAGTTCACCGAGTTCTTCGCCGGCAGCATGGCGCAGCTCATGGCCGGCCCCATCGGTAACTCACTGCTGGCAACCCTACAGGTACCGGAGCGGGCTGGGACGGGAGGCAACCGAGGGGGAAACAACTCACTGCTCTGAATTTTGGTGTAAAAATGTCATGAATTTTCCTGAATTTTGTGAGTTTTTGTGAATGTTTCTGAATTTTTCTTGACCTTTTTTTGAATTTTTGCATGAATTTTTCTCCAAATTTCAGTGAAGTTTAGTGAATTATTCTGAATTTTTCCTAATTTCTCTGAATTTTTATGATTTTTTCTGATTTTTTAGGCCCCCGTTAGGGGTGCCTATTGCTCACGCCAGTGAGTTTTTAGGCCCCCGTTAGGGGTGCCTATTGCTCACGCCAGTGAGTTTTTAGGCCCCCGTTAGGGGTGCCTTTTGCTCACGCCAGTGAGTTTTTTACTTCTTAGTCTTGACGATGGCCCCTTATGGCCGCAGCCGTTTGTGTCTATACGATTCGCATCAAATTTAAATGAAAAATACTAGAAAAAATTAGGAATTTTTTGAAATAGGCCTGAAGTCAAACTGTTCGGCCAAATTTGCATAAAATTAGTTTGCATTCGCTGTTTCCATGGTAATTACGAGCGGAGCAGCAAGGCCGAGCCGGGTCGGGGAAGGCTCTGGACCAATAAAATTACTTCCCGGTTTTACCCTACCAATGAAAAAGATCACTTGTTGCTTTGTACCTCGATGTCCAAAAGTTTTTCCTCGGGAGGGGTCACGTCAGAATCGCAGCAGTTTCGCGCCGTGCAAAAGAATGCACTACCAGGACAGTTTTGAGCGCGACCACTAGCTGCCGGCAGCGGCTCCTGATTGTTGGAAGGGACTGTAATACCGCCTTCCAATAATTTTATTTGAAAGTGGGCGGGGCTTCTAACAATACCACCAACCTAAGATTCAGACCTAAGTTCATGTTTTCAGTAAATGGTTTAAATTAGTGCGCCTATGTGTCCGTATGTTTGTGCGTAAAGGCTTTTATAATTGTTTGCTAAACGCCTGCAACATTCTTTGACTTCTTTCCCAAATTTAAATTTTTTTAAAGAATATTTAACGTTTCATTCAGTGGCCAGCAGAAGAGCGTTGTTGATAGCCGGCCCGCTGGGCGACATTTTGTGTGGCAGATCTGTAGCTCACGAATATCATGATGTTTTGACTTTCACAAACAGTTTTGACATGATATTTTAAAATTCTATCTTATTTTAAGGTAAGTGTTAAAACCTAGGGGGCCGTTTAACGCGTTAGCGTTAGAATTTTTATTTCTTCTTGACGATGGCCCCTTATGGCCGCAGCCGTTTGTGTCTATACGATTCGCATCAAATTTGAATGAAAAATACTACGAAAAATTAGGAATTTTTTGAAATAGGTCTGATGACAAACTGTCTGGCCAAATTTGCATAAAATTAGTTCTCATTCCCTGTTTCTATGGTAATTACGAGCGGAGCAGCAAGGCCGAGCCGGGTCGGGGAAGGCTCTGACCAATAAAATTATTTCGCGGTTTTTCCTGACCAAGATCACTTGTTGCTTTGTACCTCGATGTCCAAAAGTTTTTAGGAGAGAGTGGTCACGTCAGAATCGCAGCAGTTTCGCGCCGTGCAAAAGGATGCACCACCAGGACAGTTTCAAACGCGACCACTAGCTGCCGGTCATGGCTCTGATTGTTGGGAGGGCCTGTAATTCCGCCTTCCAATAATTTTATTCGAAAGTGGGCGGGGCTTCTAACAATACCGCCAACCTAAGATTCAGACCTCAGTTCATGTTTTCAGTAAATGGTTAAAATTAGTTCGCCTATGTGCCCGTATGTTTGTGCGTAAAGGCTTTTATAATTGTTTGCTAAACGCCTGCAACATCCTTTGACTTCTTTTCCAAATTTCATTTTTTTAAAGAATGTTTTACGTTGGATTCAGTGGCCAGCAGAAAAGCGTTGTTGATCGCTGGGCGACATTTTGTGTGGCATATTTGTGGCTCACGATTATCATGATTTATTGACTTTCACAAACAGTTTTGAAATGATATTTTAAAATTCTATCTTATTTTTAGGTAAGTGTTAAAACCTAGGGGGCCGTTTAACGCGTTAGCGTTAGAATTTTTTACTTCTTAGTCTTGACGATGGCCCCTTATGGCCGCAGCCGTTTGTGTCTATACGATTCGCATCAAATTTAAATGAAAAATACTAGAAAAAATTAGGAATTTTTTGAAATAGGCCTGAAGTCAAACTGTTCGGCCAAATTTGCATAAAATTAGTTTGCATTCGCTGTTTCCATGGTAATTACGAGCGGAGCAGCAAGGCCGAGCCGGGTCGGGGAAGGCTCTGACCAATAAAATTATTTCGCGGTTTTTCCCTACCAATGAAAAAGATCACTTGTTGCTTTGTACCTCGATGTCCAAAAGTTTTTCCTCGGGAGGGGTCACGTCAGAATCGCAGCAGTTTCGCGCCGTGCAAAAGAATGCACTACCAGGACAGTTTTGAACGCGACCACTAGCTGCCGGCAGCGGCTCCTGATTGTTGGAAGGGACTGTAATACCGCCTTCCAATAATTTTATTTGAAAGTGGGCGGGCTTCTAACAATACCACCAACCTAAGATTCAGACCTAAGTTCATGTTTTCAGTAAATGGTTTAAATTAGTGCGCCTATGTGTCCGTATGTTTCTGCGTAAAGGCTTTTATAATTGTTTGCTAAACGCCTGCAACATTCTTTTGACTTCTTTCCCAAATTTAAATTTTTTAAAGAATATTTAACGTTTCATTCAGTGGCCAGCAGAAGAGAGTTGTTGTTGATAGCCGGTTCGCTGGGCGACATTTTGTGTGGCAGATCTGTAGCTCACGAATATCATGATGTTTTGACTTTCACAAGCAGTTTTGACATGATATTTTAAAATTCTATCTTATTTTAAGGTAAGTGTTAAAACCTAGGGGGCCGTTTAACGCGTTAGCGTTAGAATTTTTCTGGTTTTCTTTTAAATTGTTTGAATTTTTCTCAATTACGAGGTGTAAAAAATGTCTGAGTTGTTTCCCCCTCGGAGGCAACTCTCAGAATTTTAGTTTTAAAGGATTTTTTGGTGTTTTTTTTTTGTGTGTGAATTAAAAAAGAAAAATTGCACGACACCTACACTGTAAATACCAGAGCGAGGATCCTCGCCCTCAGGAGGGCGAGATATTTCCCTCTCTCTTTGAGAGCGAGGTGTGGTTTTCTCGCTCGATTAGAGCAATAAATTCAAAAATCTCGCCCTGTTTGAGCGAGGATTGGGAAACCTCGCCCGTTTTAAGTGAGGATTTTTATCCTTAATCTCACTCAATTTGAGTCATGTTGCAGATTCTTTCTCAATAAGAGCGAGGTTCCTAAAGTCTCACTTAAATAGGGGAACGGAAAAAAATGTCGCCCTTTTTAGATCAGACATTTCACTCTTGCATTTGCAGTGTAGAATTTTGCGAAAATGCTGTTATTTTTTTTTCCCCGCAGGTCCTGGCCAACGACATGGACGAGAACACGGTCTCGCAGATCTTCGTGGTGATCGTGACGCTGCTGCAGGTGTCGTACCTCAGCCAGGAGCTCATCGACTCGAGCCTGGCGCTCAGGAAGGCGGCCTACGAGACGGCGGCCGGCGCCGGCAGCGCGCGCGAGGCGCGCCTCCTGCTCATGGTCATCATGGCCGCGGCGCGGCCGCCGGCGCTCGGCACCAAGGGCCTGGGCCGCCTCAGCCTGCCGGCCGCCGGCAAGATCATCCGCGAGTTCTACTCGGCCGTCAACGTGCTGGGCCCGCGCTACAGCAGCGCCTAGTCCTAGTGCTCGAGAACAGCTTAGAATAAAAGCTAGACCTGTGCTAGCGATCCAGGGAGTACCGGGTCAGCTAGGCCCGCAATGAGAAGCAAGGAAACATAACCTTATACCAAGGGTTCGAAAGATGCGCGGGGCCGTTCGGCACTTTGTCCTTCACACCAGAAAATGTATTTAGGACACACACTGTTCGCTCCTACCGCAAAAGGTGTAAGACGGTCGAACATTTCCGCAGTATCCTAATCAGAGCCGACCCTAACCTCGCCCACTGCGCGTCTCGTTGGCTGAGAAGTATGGCGGCAAAAGAAACTGAAGCGGTTGCTGTCATTCTTTTATCTCTCACAGTCACCTTCTAGAAGGGAATGTGATTTTTCTTTTGCATGTGCGCCCCACCATTTTTCTCTGGCGACAGTACCTCCAGGTACACAATGCAGTTGCGCAAGGATCGTGTCGGCGGTGTCCCTCGCCTCGCCCCGCCCCGCCCCGCCCCGCCCCGCCTCGGACCGATTGCCTCTGCGATTGACAGCGCGACGCGGGCGCGGCGCGTGCGCGTCGTTTAGTACAGCAGCGCGCGCAGCCTGCAGGCGGACAGGGCACGAGCCAAGTGTGTGAATGAACACTGTTAGGCGCGCGTAAGTTCCCATCCGTGTGCGAGAGGATGGAATGAAAAGTTGTCACCCCCAAGTCATTCAAGAGAACACATCTACAGGCGTGCGACATTCACACAAATCACACACACACTGGAAATCCAAGTGTGTAGATGTCGCTCTTTTTTAGGTGTGCGAGGATTCATTCGTACATTTGGCCCTTCAAACGTGTGAACTTCTTCGGAAAATTCACATTTTTGAGTGGCTAAGTGTAGCGAATGAATGAACACCTACAAGTGTGCGACATTCACACACTTGGGTTTCCAGTGCACGCGCCGTGCAGGCCAGGCGCAGGAGGAGGTTTTGCAGTGGAGACGGGTCGGCTGCTCCACTACCCTGCCTGCCCTGCCCTGGCCTGGCCCGCCCCGCGGCCCCCGCGGCCTGGTTCGCGAGATGCAGGAAGCGGGACGGGAACTGGTCCGACTGACTCGCTGATGTATTCGCCAGCCCAGCAGCAGCAGCAGCAGAAGGCCAGCGCGCGCCCAGCTGGCGCGCACCAGAATGACAGAATGGGGTGGGCCTCTGCTGCGGCCGCCCCGCCCCGCCCCGACCCGCCCCGCCCCGCCCCCCGCCCCGCCCCGCCCCGCCCCGCCCCGCCCCGCCCCGGTCAGTATTTGGGAGCGCAGGAACGGGAGCAGCAGGGCAATGCGGAGCGTAAAAAAAAAAAATTGGGCCGCGGATTTAGGTACTTGACACGGGATGGCTTGTAGGGAGCGTAACGTGCACTGGAAATCCAAGTGTACACTCACTTGTAGGTGAGCGAATAACCATTCACTCACTTGTAGGTGAGCGAATAACCATTCACTCACTTGTAGCAGGTGAGCAAATGAACATTCACTCACTTGTAGGTGAGCGAATAACTATTCACTCTCTAGTAGGTGAGCGAATAACCATTCACTCACTTGTAGCAGGTGAGCGAATAACTATTCACTCACTCGTAGCAGGTGAGCGAATAAGTATTCGGTCACTTGTAGGTCACCTACAAATGACCGACATTTGTATCGGGTGTTTCTTTGAATGCGTAACAGTGTTGCGGGATTGCATACTCTCCAGCGCTGCAGGGGCCATGGCGCCTTACGGGCGAATGGAGTAGGCAAACCCGCAACACTGTTACGCATTCAAAGAAACACCCGGTACACTTGAATTTCCAGAGCGAATACCCCGTCCCGCCGGTGGTTTAGGTCCGAACTTGACCTTTCTCGGCTACTCTAAACCTTACAATAAAAAGTATTTTTCAGAGAGTACACGCGTCACCAGATCGAGCGCGACGAACGACCTCTGGCGGGTCGACCAGCAGCGGGATGAAATCGGGGGCAACGCCCAATATACGGAGCAGATCATATAATAATAAATAAGTAGGTAAACAGCAGCGGGCCGCACGAGGTCAACCCCGCGGGCCGGGCGGGAGGGGAACAGGTTGGGCAGCTGATAACCTACAAGTAGTACTTGACGACGGGGCGCGTTTTAATCTCGGAAGGAAGACATTCTCGAGCGCCTCTAGTCTGTGCAGTGGTCAGGTCAGTCTTTTGTTCTTAAGAGAGGCGCGCTCTCCTCTTGTGCTTTGTCGACTACCCTCGAATCTCGTTTCATTCAGAAGCAGACAAAAGTAATAATACCAAAACACACGCGCGCACACACATTCACATTCGCACACACAGCTTCACTGGAAAAACAAACGTGACGTGCGTCACACTTGCAAGTGTGACCCCTGGAGAGGTCGCATCATGTGTAGTTTTGTTCACGTTTTTGATGCGACCTCCTATGTGTTATGCCATATTCCCCGGAGCTTGCGTCGCATACTCATGGTGTGACGTAAATTTAGGTCGCATTACGTGGTGTGACCAAAAATGGTCACACCAATTGACGCGACGCACGTCACGTTTGTTTCACCAGTGTTTGCCCAGTTAAAACTGTCAAATTATCTCACGGGCCGTGGCTGGGGCTTACCTTATAGTGACTGCGAGTAGCACGATAATGAGACCCACCAGCACCATAGCAATCAGGACTCCGCACACAATGTACACGCTCTCGCTGATGGGCGCATCTGGAACAAGAGAGGAACACGTGTCAAACTCAACACCGCACTGTGAATCTCTAGATGATTGTCTTTCCTTTCTCACTCACTCGTCACACTTCGAGTGTGTGACATCTCTGAGAAAATTGACTAGTTTCGGAGCACGCGAATAAAAGTTAACACACCTGCAAGTGTACGAGTAAAATGTTGACACACTTGGTTTTGCAAGGTAGGGTTAGGCTACCTGCATGCACACGTGTATCGGCGGCGAGGCTAGCGTTCGCCGCCACGTGCTCATCAGTTTGCCATAGTCTGAGCTACGACGCCATAGGCATGCGAATCACTTCCTTTCCGGGTTCTGCGCGGCTGCCCCGAGGCCGCCCCGCCCCGCCCCGCCCCGCCCCGCCCCGCCCCGCCGGCGCGTGCCGTGCGCGCGGTGCATCTGCTGTATACTGTAGTCTAGTCGGACCAGTCTGACTTCGGCTCTTTGTTCCCCTCTCCGACCCGGCCGGACATCTTACACTGGTCCAAATATGAGGCAGCACGCCCCCCCAAAAAAAGTGCCACTGTGAAAAATATCTTTGTAGATTTACGATAAATTTTGTAAATTACGATTTATGAAATATAATGTAAATTTAAGACGGACCATTTTATGCTCGTGAATGAATTTCAAGCCCATACGAAGTGCTTGTAATTTTACGATTCGTAATTGTAATTTTACAACTGCACTTGGTGGAAAATTTCCCCGTAAGCCTACGACTATTTTTGACAGTGTGCGGTGCTGGCCAGCGGTCCACGCGCGCACCACGTGCCGAAACGCGTTGCACGACCAAGAAGGTGTCCTGAGCGATGGTCAGTGCTGCGCCGGCCGGCCGGCCGGCCAGGGTCAGGGCGCCGATGGAGGCGGCGAGGTGAGGCTGGCATGGCCTCAGGTGCTCGTCAAAGCGCCCTGTGAGGAGAGCCACCTGCCCGCCCCGCCCCCCCGCCCCGCCCCGCCCCGCCCCGCCCCGCCCCGCGGCAGGCACAGAGCGCGGCCGCGGCCCTGGCCCTGAGGTTCAAACACTCACAGACCTTGCCAGCGAACACATCGCAACGACCACCACGAGGCCCTGCCGCCTGCCCGCCCGCTGCCCGCCCGCTGCCCGCCCGCTGCCCGCCCGCTGCCCGCCCGCTGCCCGCCCGCTGCCCGCCGCTGCCGCCCGCTGCCCGCCCGCTGCCCGCCCGCTGCCCGCCCGCTGCCCGCCCGCTGCCCGCCCGCTGCCCGCCCGCTGCCCGCTGCCCGGCAGGTCGCGCCCGACCCTGACCACGTGGGGGCCGCGGCCGGCCCGGCCGGGGCGTTCACCCGCGCCTCCCCCACCGCCTCACGACCTCTAGTTACGTTCTAAGCAACGCAACTAATGAGACTAGTGCAAAGTGCGGCGGCATTTTTAAAAAATTTCTTTAAATCTTTTTTTATTTTTTATTTTAGTTTGAATTTTTTACGGCTTTCAAGTTTTAGTAAAGCTTAAATACGGCTAATGTCATGTCCACCCAGAACACTACCGATGCGTAGCGAGCGAACACGGAGAGGGAGCAGCTGTGTGGCCGGGGCGTTACCTGCAGTTGACCACGTGGGTGCCGGTGGCCGAGGCGGCCCCGGGGGCGCAGCCGGCGCGCACCACGACGAGCGCCCTGGCCAGGCGCCGGCCCAGGCGCTTCCAGAAGCCGCTGCCGCTGTGGCCGCCGCCGCCGCGGGCGCTCGCGCTCCCCCAGGACGTCGAGGAGGGCGCGCGGCTGGTGACGCACACGCTGCACGAGCAGCAGGAGGGGCACATGCTCGACGGTGCACTAGCGCGGCGGGGCGGGCAGGCCAGGCTAGGCGCCGCGGCACGAGGCGAGGCGAGGCTGCGACGCACACCGCCCCGCCCCGCCCCGCCCCGCCCCGCCCCGCCCCGCACCGCCCGGCGCTGCTGAGGTTGACAGAGACTTCGCCCAACCCTACCCGCGCCGCGCCCGCCTCGTCCGCGATATCTCAGCACTTTTCGGTGCAAAAGAACGCCCGTGAGACTGCGCGCGCGCGCGGCCCGTGGGGGGCGAGGCGAGGCGAGGCGAGGGCGCCCCGTCCGCACGGCGACTACTTTCTCGACGCCAACAGGATCAGAAATCGAAACGAGACTCGCCGTTCCCATCATCGCCGAAGAAGAAGAAGAACAATCAGCAAGGGTGAAGCACGAGGAGAGAGAAACATAACGCCCCTTTTTCGAGGAGGAAACAATACTCTGAATTTTGGTGTACAAATGTCGTGAATTTTTGTGAATTTTTTATTGATGTTTTTTTTCGGAATTGTTGCTCGAATTTTTCCTAAATTTTGGGGAGTTTTTGTGAAATTTTATGAATTTTCCTGAATTTTTTTGAATTTTTCTGATTTGTTTTCTTGAATTTGTCTGCTTTTTTCTGAATTACCAGGTGTAGAAAAATTTCAGAGATGTTTCCCCCTCGCCCTTTTTGCAGCATAGGCCGGGCCAGGAGTCAGCAGTGAGGGTCGCGAGGCGAGAGCGGCGGGGCGGGGCGGGGCGGGGCGGGGCGAGGCGGGGCGGGGCGGGGCGGGGCAGGCAGCCGTGGCCTACATGGCGGGAGGACGCTGGGCTGGGCAGGGCAGGGCTCCTGCTGGATACGAGCGAGCAATGGACGGTAACGGCACGCTCTCGCCCTGCAAGGCCAGCACGGCGCGGGCAGGGCAGGGCAGGGCGCGGCAGGTCGGGGCGTCGCCTGCCAGGCGTCGCCGGGCGTCGCGGCGCTGCGTGAGCGCGGACACGGCGACACGCCGCTGCTGGCCGCCCCGACGACCGGAAGGACCGGAAGGACCGGAAGTCAAGGCGCAGGTTCGGGACAGGCGCGTCTCGTGACGGTGCGGATCCTCCACGCATGACCGTCGTGACGATGATGTGACGAAGCCGTGACGACGCCGTCCGTGACGGTGCGGATCCTCCACGCATGACCGTCGTGACGATGATGTGACGAAGCCGTGACGACGCCGTCCGTGACGGTGCGGATCCTCCACGCATGACCGTCGTGACGATGATGTGACGAAGCCGTGACGACGCCGTCCGTGACGGTGCGGATCCTCCACGCATGACCGTCGTGACGATGATGTGACGACACTGTGACGACACTGTGACGACGCCGTGAGGGTTATAGGTCGTCCACCCCTCCCCCTCCCCTCACAGCATTGGCGGCAGGGGGCGTTGTTCTACCACGGTACTCCAACAGAAATACGAGAGAAAGAGAAACGTATTTCAGAACGGGCTAGAGACTTTACGACTTTGGGGTGGGTCGAGCGGACGAATTGGCACAAGGTCTCTTTGCATGATATATATCCATACACCCCCCGCTCCGCTCCGCCCCGCCCCGCCCCGCCCCGCCCCGCCCCGCCCCGCCCCGCCCCGCCCCGCCCCGCCCCCGGCACGGCAGCCAGCCGTGCGCGCGGCGCTTAGTAGCAGCTATGCCGCGGCTCAGCGGAAAGTTGTTCACAATTATTCCCGTTTTATCGCCCCGCCCAGCCCCGCCCCACCCTGCCCCTGAGGTCCGTCTTTATCGTGGAGGAGGCTGACCTGCGAGCGCGCCCTGGCGGCCCCGGCGCGACCCGCCGCTATATATATTGCCACGGCGGGGCGGGCCGGGGCGGGCCGGGGCGGGCCGGGGCGGGCCGGGCCGGGGTGGGCGCATAGAAACAGAGACCCCCCCGAGGGCCCCGGGCCGGGCACGCTGTGGGGCTCAGCACACAATCAAACAAGCTGAACAAGCACCGTGTAGAGCACGGCCGCCCCGCCCCGCCCCGCCCCGCCCCGCCCCGCCCCGCCCCGCCCCGCCCCGCCCTCCTTGCCCGCCACAGAGTTGCACCCGGACCCCATTCATAAGAGTTGCGAAAAGGGTGGCGACAGGACGCCGTCCGGCCGGCGAGTCGCGAATTACATTCATTTTTCGCAGTTCATGATAAACTTGAATGCGTTTTCTGCTCTGTGGTTACAAGATCGCTCACGCTTTTGTTTTTCTTTGAGTTCATTATAAATATTTTTTTGGTTTCGCTGTCGAAACGCCAGGAACAGGGGTGGGAGAGCGGGCCGCGGTGTTCTCGAAGCGTCGTTGTTTGCTTGTTTATTTATGACCGGGGAGTTTGTTATCTGCCCGATGCACCTTCGTAATGAAATGTCAACGAAGTGCAAAGAGGGTATCATGGTGCAACTTTCGGATGCATTTTTAATGGTACAGAAAATATAATCGTGGTAAAATTTAGGAATATAAGTGTTGAAATTTTTAAATGATATTATTTAAGGGTTTGTCGATGAGTATCGTATACTGAATGCGGTCAGCAGGAAACGACAATCTTCGTTATAAATAATTTTTCGTCATACTAATTTACTAATCTCTTTGCCTTCGTAGGACATGGGACTAGTGATGATATGGCACCAGGCCCACGCACGCGCCGCGGGGGAAACTCCCAATGACTGGCGAAGCGATTATCTATGCCAAAGAGAGTGTCAGTGCAGACATCAGGGGAGCGCAGGTCACTTCCAAGGTCGCGGGGCGGGGCGGGGCGGGGCGGGGCGGGGCGACAGTGATAGCGGACGACGCGACCAGCGAGAAATTTGGGAAGGGGAATGCCCTTGTGGAGCGGGTATAGGCGCGTCGCGCCACGCCGCCGTGGCATTGGACGGCACGCCCAACAAGTCCACAGCATGTCCAAGCGGAAAATGATCCCGAGGAAGTTGTATAAAGGCTGCAGCCAATCAAACACGCAGAGATTATTATTATTTTTTAAAAAAAAGAGAAATGTCAAGCCTTCAACGTAAAATGAAGTGCTTAGAAAACAGAGAAACTACCGTCACATAAATTTCATTAAAGTGTGACGGGTGACGGGTGACGACGTCAAGTACCTTGATAATTCGAAGTCGGTCGAACGATACGCGTAACTATCGTGAAAGGGCCAGTGGCCGGCGACAGGGGCGCGCCCCGCCCCTCGCCCCGCCCCGGGAACACACCCACGAGGCGCAGAGTGACGTCACGCCGATAAGATAACGGGAGGACACGAGTGCCGTCGCCACGCCGCGGCGACCAATCAGATACCAGTAAGCGGCCCAGCGCGGCCACGAGGTCTTCATCATATTTTACGATGCTAAAACGATTCGGATAGAAAACGCGAGCGACTGACACCTCACCTCATGTCACCCAGTCAGTCCAGGGCGCACCGGAAGTACGTGCTCTTCCTCCATGACCGCGACCTCGCCGCCGCGGGGCCCGGGAGATAAGAGTCGATCTCTCGAACCTGCCACCCTTCGCTCACTCGCCGCTCATGGCAGCTGAGCTGCACCCCATGGCCCGTGCTGTCCAACCACACCTCGCACGCCATAAGCCGGCACCAAAAAAAAAACTGCCGGTTCAAAGGCGGTGTTCTTAACGCGTACTTGGGAGCGCGGTGGTAGACCCGTCGTGAGAAAAGTTTCAAGTCGACTTAAACGCGGCTTTGGCACAGCCGGTGGTTGCGGTGGGAGGTCAGGCCTTGGAGACGGGCCAGCCGAGCCTGCCGGCCGGGGTGTCCCGGGGGTGTCCCGGGGGTGTCCCGGGGGTGTCCCCGGGCCCGCGGGCGGGGGCTGGGCGGGGCGTCGTGTGACGTTATGGGGCGCCCCGGCGGCGGTGGTGCGGCGGCCAGCTCGCCCTGTCACCGGCCCGGCCCCGGCCCGGCCCCGGCCCCGGCCCCGGCCCCGGGACGGGTCACACCAGGCCATGACGTACGTGTCGCCCTGCCCTACCCGAACTGCGGCCAACTCCTGGAAGGTCCGTATCGCCTTTCCTCCCCCGACCCAACACCCCCGTAGAAGCGGTCACATGGGGCACACGGCCCGCCCCGCGCGCGTCAACGGGCTCCCCGGCCGGGCGGGCGGCAGCAAAAGCAGGACGAGTACAGCGTCTTTGCCGAGTATTTGCGGCCGTGCGGCGAGACGGGGACGTTGACTCGGAGAGGGTGCCGCCCTGGCACGCCCCACCCCGCCCCGCCCCGCCCCGCCCCGCCCAGCCTCGCCTCCAGTAAGGCCCCAAGGTCGGAGCCTCCGACGCCCAGCCGCTCACAGCCACCGCGCCGCGTGGTGGATCTTTTTTGACGCGATCTGCGGAGCCTCCTCTCTCCCGACGGACAGGATGTATTGTGCGGCAAGGCCAAACGGGCACGCGCAAAAATACACTGGAAATCCAAGTGTACGAATGTGGCTCACGTGTAGGTGAGCAAATGAGTTCACTCACTTGTGGGTGAGCAAATAAATTCACTCGCTTGTAGGTGAGCAAATAACTATTCACTCACTTGTACCTACTAGTGACCGAATAGTTATTTCCTCACCTACAGGTGAGTGAATTTATTTGCTCACCTACAAGTGCGCGACATCCGTACACTTGGATTCCCAGTGTACATCTCAGCCATTTACATTATTTTTCGCACACAAACGAAGTACTCCCTTGCATTTCTTTTTCTGCTCCTACTGCAAGTCTAGGAACCAGCGAGGCGGCACTGGCTGTCGTGGAGCCTGGCACGTTAGCAGGTTGGCAGCCCTGCTCGTCCAGGAGAAGGGCTGTGCGCGGGGCCAGGGACCGGGCCGCGGTCACTCACTCACAGCGCCGCCTCTCTCTCTCTCTCTCTCTCTCTCTCTCTCTCTCTCTCTCTCTCTCTCTCTCTCTCTCTCTCTCTCTCCCTCCCTCCCTCTCCACCTGTACTTCGCATTGGAGCTTCTCTGCTGCTGAGAACGCGTTTGGTATGTCAAAGAGGAATGAATTAATTCCTACCGTCTGAGAGGGACAGCAAAGGAGCAGCAGAGAAGAAGAGGGCGGTGAGAGGAGGGAGAGAGGGGGAGGGGAGGGGAAGGAGAGCGGGAGGGGGGGGGAGGAAGAGGGGTCCTGCTGCTCAAGGAACGGTTCGTTTGTGCCACACACGCCCCCCGGGTGCGTTGCACGCGGACACTCTGAGCGAGAAACACGCGGAAACACAAGTGGATTTAGAGTTTCCCAAGCCGGGCTCGGCTCGGCTCGGCTCGGCTCGGCTCGGCTCGGCTCGGCTCGGCTCGGCTCGGCTCGGCTCGGCTCGTCCTCCACGCTCACTCTCTCGCCCCGTTCGCAATGGAAATGACAGGAACGAAAGGACGCCACTCCGCGGCGGGTCGGGTCGGGTCGGGTCCGGTCGGGTCGGGTCGGGTCGGGTCGGGTCGGGTCGGGTCGGGTCGGGTCGGGTCGGGTCGGGTCGGGTGGGTCTCATTCTGTTTCCGCGCGACGCCACGGCACCCATACTACTACCTCTATGGTGGCACCACGTCGCATGCCGAGCTAAAGAGAGCGATTCCGTTGAGGAGCGCGCACAGCGCGCACGCGCCCGGGCGTGCGGGTCACGTGGTCGCGAGACACGCGGAGAAGCACGCGGAGTGCAGCCCCGCGCAGCCCCGCCCCGCGCAGTACAGGACGAGTATGAATATTCCACGCGCATTCGCGACGCGCAGCAGACGCAGGGCGTATCGCCAACTCTGCACGGCCAACCGCGAATACTAGACCATAGCACGAGCGAACGCTCCCTCCCCCTCTCTCTCTCTCTCTCTCTCTCTCTCTCTCTCTCTCTCTCTCTCTCTCTCTCTCTCTCTCTCTCTCACTCTCCCACTCACTCCCTCTCTCTCTGGTCAGCTGATGTGGCACGAGTGGCATGACTCAGTACAAAATGTCGATGGCTCAGTGACCTGGACCCTGATGACACTCAGTGCGCATGTAGATGAGCGAGTTTCTGTTCCAGATGTCCGCCGCGTAACGTGATAGCGCTTTTCCCAGTTTTTCCAGGAGGAGGGGTCTTTTAGTTGCTTTAAAGCGCTGACGATACAAGAGGTAGCAGTAGACGGCAGAACAGTAAAACAATTATGACAGGGTATCGCGTCGATTGGGTATTGCGTGTTGGCAGATTATTGCGCCAATCAGAGTCAAGCGGGCCACTTTCAGGCACTGTATAGCCGGACCGACCGAAGGCCCTCCTCCTACACGGAGTACAGGCATCTACCGGAACTGAGAGACGTCTAGTTTAGACTTGGAAGCTAGCTACTTTTTTCAGAAAAAAGAGAGGAAAAAGAAATAGCTGAGTCGGAGGAAAACGAGGAGGTGCGGCTACCTCAACAACGTAGGTGCTTGTGCTTTCGGGGAGCAGACAGTCACACGTCAGATACAGGAGATAGGGGCGCAACCCACACCGTGATTACTCGGAAATGTCTCGCCAAAGTACGCATTTAAGCCGTGAGTTCTGCCGAGTGGCGTCGACTGATTCCACAAGTTCAAAGTATCTAAGGACGTACTTTGCCTTCCGACTAAATACGACACAGCGAGCCACGCGGGCAGCGCCTTGCCTACTTGCCTACAGGCGCAGCACGGCGCCGTAGCGCCGAGGGTAGGCAGACCCGCAACACCGCTGCGTTGTGGTGTTGCCTACCCCCAGGTGGATCAGGGAGCCAACAGCGAGACCAGAGGGGGGTAAGAAAGCAGAAACTTCTAGAAATCTCCCTCCTGGTGTGAATATACGTATCCACACATTTGTTTGGGAGCGCGCGCGGGCGGGGGCTGGGAGGACGGGGACCTGGACACCGTCCAATGGCCCAGGGGCGATGGTGTATGGGGTGGTCCGATGTCCGGACGCCCCCGGGGAAGGGGGTGGGGGGTGGAGGGCTTTTCCCCGTACTGCCAGGAAAATTAAGATCCCCCGCTCCCCCACAAACCCCCTTCTCTCCGTCCCGTGGGCAGCGCGCCGCGCCGCGCCTCACAGACCAGACGTCGGCGCGGCGACATGTTCTACCCCAAGGTGAGGCCCCGGCCGGCCCGGCCCGGCCCGGCGAGGCGACAGGCGTCATGGCGTCGGCAAGCGGCTAGAACTGCCCGCCCCGCGCCGAGAGCACTCGCACGAAAACGTGAGTGAATATCACACGCCACACACCTTACACACTAACTGGATTTGTATATTTTATTTGTACAGAGTTAAACAATCAAATTTTTCACACAAATTTGTGTGAAACGATTTGTATGTTTAACTTTACACAAACGTTTGTACAAAAACATACAAATACAGTTAGAGTGTAAGACGTGTAAATTTCGTTTCGCAAATGACTGACAGTCACACACCTGGGTCTTTCTGTGTAGTGTTACTTATTCTCTGATAAAAAATTATTCTCTGATAAAAAATAAATTAAACTTTGAAGAAGATCGCGGGGTTTTGCAAATGGTTAACATTTTTTAAATGTCTTTTCTTGTTTAACAAAAAAAATATTAATGTAATTCAATTTAGAAAGTAACAAGAAAAAAGCTTAAGGAGCCACAGAATAAAGTTGTAAGCGAACAGTACGTTTTGCCAGAACTGTAGGCGAGCAGAGCAGAGGAGAGGAGAACCCTCACTGTGAAAAATATCTTTGTAGATTTACGATAAATTTTGTAAATTGCAATTTACGAAATATGTTGTAAATTTACGACGGACAGTTTTTGCTCGTAATTGAATTTCAAGCCTATGGGCAGTGCTTGTAATTTTACGATTTGCAATTGTAATTTTACATCTGCACTTCGTGGAAAATTTTTCCGTAAACTTACGACTATTTTTGGCAGTGCTCTGGCCGGTCGGGTCCCGCGCAGTCTGCGCTGGGAGTCCCCGGTGCCCCATCTGTCAGGAGGGCGGGGCGGAGCGGGGCGGGGCGGGGCGGGGCGGGGCGGGGCAGTGCAGCAGAGCTCGTGCCAGCGGGCTACCCCTTTCACACATCCGCCCTCTATGCGTTTGGAAGTACGGGGCAATATACACCCAAAAAAATGGCAATAATCATGTTTGCACTGTACGCAACTGACAGAAGAGAAAGAGTAGTCAAAAGTTAAAAAAAAATCCCCAGCAACGTTACTAAAAATACTCAGCCGGCGACAAAGATGCTGCGCGAGCTATACAACCCATGCGTTTGTTTCTGCGTGCACGATGTGAGCGGGCCTCTCTCTCTCTCTCTCTCTCTCTCTCTCTCTCTCTCTCTCTCTCTCTCAGGCGGAAGCGCAGGCACGCACAGCTCCGTCACATGGAGCGAGACGCCCCCGCGCGGAGCCCGCGGACAGCGAGGTCACACTGGAGGCCCTCCTAGTGTGTGAGTACGTCGCACACTTGGACACGTGCGAATTTCCATTCGTTTTGCAGGTAAACTAAACTGTACTACTTGAAGGTGTGATTTTTCTCCAAGAAATTTCACTCTTTTTCGGGGGGGTCCGAGTGTGCATATGGAATTGACACACCTGCAAGTGCGCGACACGCACACAGTGTGGGTCTGGTTGCCGGGCGGGCAGCGGAGCGCTCTGGCGGCGCGCCTAGGGTACTAGCCCCGGCTCGGCTCGGCCCGGCTCGGCCCGGCTCGGCTCGGCTCGGCTCGGCTCGGCTCGGCTCGGCTCGGCTCAGGTGGTCGGCCCCGGCCAGGAGTTCTTGACCCCTGACGGCCTGAGGAGGTGAGGCGAGGAGGTACCTCATCCCATGGCGGCCACTGTCCGCCCGACCAGACCGCTTGCGGGGCTTCTGGCACAAGAAATACAACACTATAACCACGCGCCTACAAGTGTGCGACTTTCCCTCACACAAGAACAACAAAAAGATACATCCGCGCCTTTTTGTATCAAGTGTGCGGGCGCCAAAAAGTTTATGTAAATACAGTAGCGGTTGCATCAGTGTCACGAGGGGTGGGGTGGGACGAACACTGGCCTGTTTTGATTAGCGGCCTGCTTTTTTTTCCTTTTTTTTTTTTGCTTTCTCGGTCTCCATATGCAAGGGACGGAAATACGAACGCATTATTAGACATATTGCTGGGCGCAGCCTGCTATATTTAGCCGGCCTGAGCTCAAACGCGACGCTGTTAATCCGCGCCCCGCCCCGCCCCGCCCCGCCCCGCCCCGCCTCGCGGGTTTTCCTGGACTTTTCTTGACGCCAGCGCGCGTCACACGAGGAGCTTAGCCGGTACACGGATTTAAAACTCAAGAGTGACCAGAGAGATAAAACAGGTGAATCACGAAGAATCGCGCGGATTATTCTCTTTTGTCCGCAGGTCGCGCCCTCCCCTCCCCTCCCCTCCCCTCCGCCGGGCGGGGCCGGGCGGGGCCGGGCGCGCCGCCGGCCCGGAGACACCCGAGGTTGAAGTCCTTCGCGAGGAACCAAGGTCGCCGTTCGCTTTTGGAATTCCTGGCCGATCGGCGCCAACCCGGACAGAATATGCCTATCGCACCGCCTACCTACCGCCTAGGCGCGGCGCGGCCCATCCAACAGGGTCGCATTACATAAAGCAGAGCATGGTAACTGGAATAGCAGCGTTGCCGCAGATAACAGATAAGTAGGCAAAAGTTGCCAGCAATACACCTGTGTGAGGCAGACGGCCATCTCCACCCGCCTGCTAGGGAAACTCTCCACAGACACTTTGAAAATCATTTTGTTTCACCGCTATAGAATCGAGTAAACGCCTCGCAGCTTGTACAGCGAAATTTGATTATTGGAAAATATGGACGATAGAGACCCTCCCCTCCCCCCGGTATCGAGTGGAAAGTGTCAACATCCTTTTGAATGGCGGTGGACGTCGGTGGCGCACAATTTGGTCTGCGGCGGCGCTGGTGCACTAAAAGCTTTTTAACAGAATAATATCCCAGACGACGGCAGGGCGGGGCGGGGCGGGGCGGGGCGGGGTGATGGGCTGATCAAAGTGGTCGCGTTGTCGCTGTCGCGCCTTCTTGGCGCACAATATTCCACTGTTAAATATTTCCACGGAAATTTTGACGGTTTTGTCCGGAAATTTTTTAGCCGGTGTGAACCGTTTTTTTAAGTATACGGTTCGACCGTACCAATCGATTTACGGACCTTACCGTACTTCTAAAATACGGTGACACCCGTACCCCAAAATCCCGTATTCTGCATATTTTTGCTACTACGGCACTTTTTATGAAAACTTTTTACGGGACTCTCCGTACTTAAACACGTACGGATGCGGCCGTAGTTTAAAACTACGGTTTTTGCCGTGATTTGGAGGTACAGACCACTCCGTAAAAAATACTACGGTGCTCTCCGTAACCATTCCCGTAATATGCTACGGAATTTTTAACAGTGTCATGTGACTAACGGGGTCGGCGCCGTGGTGGAGGTCCTGTGTGCTTGACGAGAAAGCACCCTCCCCTCCGCGGCCCTCGACTCGACGCGTCTTCTACTTTGTAAAGCGTCCACATCCCCCGTGAATGGCACCACGCCGCAGGTAGCGCACAATTCGGCCGAGCATAAGAAAAGGCTGGCATAAGTTGTTGGCAGACGACGTTAGATCGGTGATAAACTGATCGAAGTTCTCTTTGAGGGAGTTCGCCCGTACTGGACGCCGGCGCACAGTTCTCGCGTACCTAGCCGACGACATGGTCGCCGTGGTGGTGGTGGTGGTCCTGGCGCTGCTCTCCGGGGCGCGGGCTGGTGTCGCCGTCGGGGACGTGTCCACGGCCAACGAGGCCGCGGCCGCGGCTGCGCTGCTGTCCGCGTTCCTGGTGCCGTACAAGGCTGGCGTCATGGTGATAGGCCGCGCGCCCTGGACCGGCGACCTGCTCCGCGCCCTCCCCGCGGAGACGCCACGCGTCGTTTTCGACGACAACGCGGGGTACAGAGCCGCCGGCCGGCTGGCCACCGAATTCAGGCAGACACACTTCGTTCTTCTGCTCCTCACGGACGCGCCCGAGGACATCGCGAAGTTCAGGAAGCTGCCGCTGGCCCACCGCGCGCTCTTCTGGTCGCGCGTGGCCCGCCCCCGCCCGCCGCACGAGGTGGTGCACAACAAGACCTTCCTCAGGCACATGTCGCGCGTGCGGCGCTGCGTGGAACAGACGGCGCTGGCGCTCGCGGCCGCGGACGGCGACGTGCACCTGTACGCCGTCAAGGAGGCACGGAAATGCCTCGACCGCGCGCGGCCGTTCGACGCCCTGGACCGCTGGTCGGCCGCGGAGCGGCGCTGGCAGCGCGGCGCGGCGCCCTTCACGCGCTTCTGCGACAAGTGGATCCCGCCGCCGGGGCCCGCCGACCCGCTCAACCTTATTACGGTGGTGAATGTCAAGGCGTTGGATGGCGTGTTACGCTTAGCCGACAACATCGTCAAGTACCGTTCAACGCCGCCGAAAATTAAAAACACTCCATATAGGATTGAAGGGCAGAGTATAGACGAGGCTGCCTCGTCTATGGAGGCGGTGCAAAGCCGCTTTGCAAACTGCAGCCTGGACGGGGTACTTAAGAGTCTCGCCATGCCGCTGTATTGCCCTCGGGAGGTTTCGACGCTTATTCATCACGAGTTGAGATCGATCGTCGTGGTGGTCCCCGCCGGGCTCGGCCCCGTGATCAGCCCTCTGTCCGCCGTGCTGCTGGAGTTCTCGCCGGCGGTGTGGCTGGGCACGGCGCTGGCCGCGCTGGGCACGGCGGCCGCCCTGGCCTGCGCGCTCCGCCGGGACCGCGGGGCCGCGCTGCTGCTCGCCCTCGCCCCGCTGCTGGCGCAGGCGCCCCCGCCGCCCCCGGCCGCGGGCCCCAGTCTGCGCCCGCTGCTCGGCGCCTGGCTGCTCGTCTGCGTCGTGCTGGCGGCCGCCTACCAGGGGCTGCTGCTCGGCATGCTGTCCACCGCCCGGCCCCGCGGCGAGATCGACAGCCTGCAGGCCCTCGACGACAGCGGCCTGCCCGTGTACGCGAGCTTCGGCGCCTTCCGCGCGACCGAGGACTTGCTGCCGGAGTCCTTACGCAGCCGCGTAGAGATCTGGGGGAAGCTCCAAGCTGGTTTCACGGACATGGTCTACCTGGACGTCGCTCGCGACCGCAAACGGGCAGCCATCATGTTCTCGGACCTGGTGCCCGAGAAGCAGCTGGAAACGTGGGCTGTCTACGACAAGAAGGTGCACACGTTCCAGATAGCGTCCGGGTACCCGCGGCTGCTAGCCGCCTGGCACAGGGGCTCCGAGCTCGGCGCGATCATTGAGAAAGTCGAGGGGCGCGTTCTCCAGGCCGGCCTGCACCGGTTCCGAAGGAGCCTGGTCGACCACGGGGAGGAGCTGCGCAGGAGGGAGGCCAGCGCCAGCACGGAGGAAGGGGCGCCCGCCAGGCCGCTCACGCTCGCCATGATGTGCCCCGCCTTCCTGTTCCTCGCCGGCGGCCACGCCCTGGCCGCGTTCGTCTTCGTCTTCGTCGAGGTCCTGCCCGGCCGAGTCTTACGACGTCACGAGACTTGGGAGGGTGGAATGTAGCGCGAAAGTGCTGTGCATGTGTGCGTCATCATAGTGCGTAATATAATACCTATCAAAAAATATTCCCTCAGACGTTGTCAGCTGCGGTAGTGGTGGTATTGCTTATAGATATAATGGGACCGCGCGAAGCATTGATATGGACAAACGATTTGGGAGAGGATTAAAATGTCCAACGCTATGTTCAGGAAGAGATGATCAGCGTGCAACAAGTCTGTCTGTCTGTCTGTCTGTCTGTCTGTCTTGCCCGGCTAGACGGAGGGAGCTTTTGATTCTGTTGCCAACCAGGCGAACACAGTCGGGTCCGGTCTCCCGGGAGCATTCTCAGCCACCTCCTACAGTCTCGCTGACAGGACGGGAAAAGAATAATTTTAAAAAACAGCAGTGGGTAGAAAAGAAGTATATCGTCTCAACGCTCGCAGCTTATCTATTTTAAACCCTTCTGCTATCCCTCCACAAGCCGGCTCAAGTCACGCGGGAGGCACGCTGAAGTAAGCATTAAGGTTACCGTTGTGGCATTTATCTGCCCCTTTTTGATAAATCAAAGTAAACCCCGATAACCTCCGGAGCAGATGGTATGGGTGGAAAAAAAAAGAAAAAAAAGGGGTAGTGTTGAATATTGCACGAAGTAGAGCTAGGCGCGTTGGGACGGTAACGAGGATGCGGCGCACGCGTAAGAGCAGAGGCAGCGTGTTCAAGTGATATCCCCCATGAAGCACGATGCTAATCTGGGCTGGGCTCGCTCAGGAGACGGCTCAGGCGGACGGCCCAGGCGAGGGAGGGGGCGGGGCGGGGCGGGGAGACAGCTCACACCACGAAATGTTGTGACTTCAGGGTTTTTTTTCCCCCTGAGGTCTAAGAGCGAACAGGGAAAAGAGTGAGAAGAGGGCGTATTTATATACGATGAAAAACCGGCCACACCTTTGCGAAGTCCCCATATTGTTCGTCATATTTAATCGTGGACTTACCGAGATGCGACCCCGACAGCTCCCCGTCTGGAAACGAAAATTATCAAATTTTAATACCTAAGAATAGTTAGACATGAGGCAGTTACGATTCGAATCAGTTCTTAACTCTTAACGTCCTGACTGTCGAGTCAGCGACGGAAAAAGAAAGGTATAACCTCCGCGCCGGCTGAGGTAAAGGTAAAAGGTAAGAGAATTGAAACCATGGACGTGCTAGTCTCTCCTGGCTGTCGTGCAGCACGGTGCAGAAGCCCCACCCGTGCGGCCGCCGCGCCGCGCGCCGCCGGGGACGTAGGCAGCCCAACCGACACGGCGAGCGAGCCGGCAACAAGGTCTGTCCCCGCGCGGGGCGGGGCGGGGCGGGGCGGGCTGAAGCGCGACCGGCTTAAAAATACTCGCGGCGTTTACATGCTTTTGTACACGAATTAGGGGCGGTAAAAAAAACCGCGAATCTCAATTTTAAAACAAAATACACGCGCTTGAAAAACAAAACGAGCAGCGAAACAGTTGGTTTTAAAATCCTTACAAAATCACGTTCCACGAACTCTTTCCACTTCCTCCACGGCGGAAGGGAAGGGAGTTCCTTCACCGGCGAGGGGGCAACCACTCCCCATTCTAGTGTACACGGGATTTCTACTGATTTCACAAGATTTCTCTCAGATTTTGAAAGATTTCTCTGAGATTTCATGAGATTTCACAAGATTTCTCTGAGATTTCTTGAGATTTCACAAGATTTCTCTGAGATTTCATGAGATTTCACAAGATTTCATAAGATTTCAATGAGATTTCATGAGATTTCTCAGTTAAATTTTCAAGGATTTCATCGAGATTTCCGAGGATTTCATCGAGATTTCTGAGGATTTCAGCGGGATTTCTGAGGATTTCAGCGAGATTTCCGCAGGTTTGTACACAGGATTTCCCGAGTGGTTGCCCCCTCGTTCACCGGTCGCGGCCGGGCGCCGGGCCGCTGCCGCGACAAAGAACCCTCTCCTTAACGAGAAAAGTTGCCGGCGTGCTGTGTACTGTACTCACCCGTCGAGTTAAGCAGGTGCAGCACATCGTCGCCCTCGCTCGCAGGGTCGGCCACGCCAGCTGCAACACACGGGAGACGTCAATCAGACACAAAGTCCAACGAGACAAAGGAGGAACGCGGCTGAGACACTCGCTGCCGCTGCCACAGCTAAGCCCCACGGGTACAAGAACGTCACTCACTTGTAGGCGAGAGAATTTTTCAGAGGGAAAAACGATTTAAACAGTTGCACACACTAAATCCTTATGCACTTTGTTGTGCATAAGCCTTGCAGGATTTTACGCAACCATAACTATGCACAATTTTTTCTGCATAACTATGCTTAACTCTGTCTCTTATGCACAAATTTGTGCATAATTATGTACAATGTGTGCATAGTTATGCATAAAAATTTGTGCAAAACTATGGTTGTATAAAATCGTGCATAAGGATGCAAAATTCATGCATAAGGGTTTAGTGTGCAGGTATGAGCGAGTACACACTAAACCCTTATGCACGATTTTTACATCGTTATGCACGATTTTAAACAACCATAGTTATGCAAAAAATTCTATGTATAACTATGCACACATTGTACATAATTATGCACAAATTTGTGCATAAGGGACAGAATAAAGCATAGTTTTGCAGAAAAAATTGTGCATAGTTATGGCTGCTTAAAATCCTGCAGGGTTTAGTGTGTATGACCGTTGGCATGGTTGTAGATTTGCAAAGTGCTGCTACGCGCACACCTAAAAGCGCCTAAAAGTGTGCGAAAATAATCAAGTCACCTGCGAGTGACAGACATTCGTACCCTGGGGTTTTGGGGGGCACCCGCCATAGGAAACGTCGGGCTACGGGGGTTATCCGGCCAGCAGCCGAGGCGTCGGCCCGTCGCCCGCGGACCAGAGGCAACCCAACCGACGCCTTCAGGTGGGCGCCGCCCGGACCGCAGGCCACCGCTCCTACAGCGGCCGCGCCCCGCTGGGTAGGCAACACATCGCCCCGTCGGCCCAGGTCGCGCCGGGGCGGCAGGCCACCCACCACACCCAACCGAGGCCCGGCAAGCCCGCGCCGGGTGGGTAGGCAACACATCGTACCTCGCTGGTCTTTAAAGATCCGAGTCACGTCGCCGCCGGGTAAGTAGGCAACCAATCGCACGTCACCGATCCCTGTTGCTCCGAGTCACGTCCCCGCCGGGTAAGTAGGCAACCATTCGTACCTCGCCGCACCTTATCCACGATGCACTAATTGCCACGAGCCATACTGCGCCACCATATATTTCGATGAGGTGCAAGCTGCGGGGCGGGCGGCGGGAGGTGGAGGTTGGGGGGGGGGGGAGGGGGAGGTCATGTGATCAGAAGCGGTCGGACACAGCCGCGGGCGTGAAGGTCGCCGGGTACAGAGCGCGCCGCGCCGCGCCGCCCTCGGCCGCCCGCGTCGGGAACGCCCCACCCCGCCCCGCCCCGCACCGCACGCGCGCGCCCACCGCGCCGCCGATCCAAATGCACGAATTTTACAATAAGTGCACCAGGGAAGAAAAAAAAAACATGTACACTGGACCAGCCCGCGCAACTTGCTTCCCAGCGGACCAAGTTTCATAGTTAATATTCGAATTACTAGCAATGTATATATACATATTAATCACCAGGCTGCATTTCTTCTTCAAGCGCAAAAATTCATTATGTATCGCCCCGCGTCATTTAGCGCACATTTGCATAGACGGGCGCCCTCGCCGTGAGCAAACACGCGGCGAGGCGAGGCGAGGCGATGGCCGCGGCGAATTTATAGCCATCTTCTAATTGCAGGCGGGATGCATTGCTTTTGCAAACTACCACGTACGAAAAACAAAAATTCCGCTCTTCTCTTTACTCTGGAAAACCAAGTGTGTACATGTATTCATTATTTACTGCATACTTACAGGTATTCAGTAAATAATGAATACATGGCATGTATGCAGTATTTGCTGAATACCTTGGCATGTACACACGTAGTTTCTGTGTGATTTTTCGTGTGTACATGCCAAGGTATTCAGCAAATACTGCATACATGGCCATGTATTCATTATTTACTGAATACCTGTAAGTATGCAGTAAATAATGAATACATGTACACACTTGGTTTTCCAGAGTAGAAACACACATGTCCTTAATAATAAAGAAAGAATAACGTTGCTTTGGTTTCATTATTGTAAGTGGACACTGAAACCCGCTGACTGATTAAAACCGAAGGTATATCGCACCGGGCCGCCCTTGATCCACTTTGTCACCGCGCGCGGGGAATATTTTTCCACGCGCCGCCGCCGGCAATTAGACGGGGGTGGGGGGCATTAGATTCGTGCCATGGGCGGGTCCGCCCCGACCTGAAGCCCGAAGCCCCTGGCGCCTGGCGGCCAGGCCGAGGAGTGGATTATCATGATTCAGGGAAGCGGCAGGCAGAGTTCCCACTAGAGGCACCGCGGTACCGGCCATCTCTCTCTCTCTCTCTCTCTCTCTCTCTCTCTCTCTCTCTCTCTCTCTCTCTCTCTCTCTCTCTCTCTCTCTCTCTCTCTCATAGCATATTTAAAAACCAATAAGGCGGCATTTGATTTAAAAAAATTAGATAATTGTGACGTGTGCAAGAGGCCGCCTCCCCTCCGCGCTGTCCGTTGAGCCTCAGCATGGTCCGCACCGCATGACAGATGGACAAAAGCGACATTAGCGTATTAGCGCTCCATTGTCATCAGCCCATGGCCAAAAACAATACGCGCGCGTGGCGTGGCGTGGCGTGGCGTGGGGGCGTCGCGGCGACAGGTGAGCGGCGTCGGGACGCCCAGAGCGACGCCAGAGTCGTAACCATAACACACAGCCCTTGAAGTGGTGGCACAGTGTCGTCTGCCGTGCCGCGCGAGTGCGGCCGCCGCTACCGCCCCGCCCCCGCCCCGCCACGCCCCGCCCCGCCCCGCCCCCCCCCCCCCCCCCCCCCCCCCCCCCGCCCCGCCACGCCCCACCCCGCCCCGCCCAGTCACGACACATCTCGCCCGGCTCGGCGCTTCACTTATTGCGTATCATCACCATTCAGAAGGCGGAGGAGGGCCTGACGGAGCAGGGGGACTCCCGCTCGCTACCTCTCGCGGGGTACGCGGAGCCCTTAGGAATCAGAAAAAGAAAAGAAAAAAAGAAGCAGGAAAAAAAACCTCGGGGGTGGCTCAGCTCAAATAAATTGGTGGGTAGCTGCTGAGGGCCACTCGAGACCGAGACGTCGGTACCTCTGGCTCCGCTATCGGGTTATGCATGGGGACGGCACAGATGTTGAGGTTTCCGGTTTCCGCGACATTCGCATAATATTCAAATATTGCCGCGGCCAAAAACAAAACCGATACCGCACACCGCTTCAAAAGGCTTCCGTATTATTGTTCGCGGAATGGATCTAGTCGTACTACGGGCCGTGGTGGCGTCCCCATTCCCCCTTCCCCAACCCGCGAAGTTCAAACACAGCCACATGTGGTGGTGATTCACTCCGCGGGGGCGCGCTATTTCAAAGTCCCCGCCATACCGCCGGCAGTCACCGCCCTGCTTAATTGGGCCCCGCAACCGCACACGTGCGCGCGTGACCACAGTGTGGCCACGCGAGGACCGCGCCTTCTGTCTCTTAGACATTAACCGTACTGTTCGCACACAGCGCCCTGAGGGTAGGCAGCGGGTGGGCCGTGTAGGTATGCCCGGCGTAGCGTGAGGAGCGAACACACACACACACACACACACACACACACACACACACGAGCATACGGACACGCCACTTCCTTGTTACGCCCCGTTCAGCGCTGTCCTGACGTCTCGTTGGCGCGGAAAGCCCCCGCCGCAGATAGGTATCACGCACGAAAAACCAACCCGAGTTGTATCTTTGCTGCTTCTTTTTTTTCCCGCCATCATTTCGCTTTCAGTCCGATATCAAAATTGTGGTCGCGTTTTTTCCGCAAGTTTATTGCGACAGTGTAGTCGAGAAGTGCACACCGTTTGGAGGCAAGTGGCCGGCCAGGCAGGCGGCCCGGCCAACCTCGGCCTTGCGACGTGCCGGGCGGGGCGGGGCGGGGCGGGGCGGGGCGGGGCGGGGCGGGGCGGGGCGGGGCGGGGCGTGCACCGCAGGGTGCTGCCCTTGGTGCAGGCGTTAAAATGTTTTATTTATTAACATACGTGCTTGTTGCAGTTCTGTTATTGTCCCCCTCCTGCAGGGTTCCAGCACGACCAGCAGACGACAGTCCACAACAAGCATTCACACACGTCTAATAAAAATTTAAAAAAACGGAGATAAAAAGCAAAATCAAATTAGAGATTTGATTTGCTAGGTCGATATAACTTTACTGGGAAAAAAAAAGTAACCACAAAAGTAGTCTGTACAGCACCCCTTTGCACTTGTGGGTACCAGGCACGAGTGACATCACTGGAAAAACAAAGGTAGGACATAACACCCTTTTAGGGGTGCTACTCGTAATAGTGCCTTTACCAAGGCATTATTCAAACAGCACCCCTACAGAGGCACTAATTTGACCGAAAGGTGCTGTATTTTAGTGCCTTTGGACACAATCGCGCCTTTCTAAAGGCACTAGAGAATAGCACCTTTTAAAGGCATTAGGTCGCACCTTTGTTTTTCCAGTGATGTGTCGTTGAGAACAACATATTTCGCCACGTTTGCGAGCAGTGTAGGCCTCCCGCTTGTCCCGATGAGAGAGTGTCCGGAAGGTCACCGGGTCCGGATTCGGTGCCTCCGGCAGTAACCGGGTCCGATCCGGTCCTGTGCCGGCGGCGGGCGGGCGGGCCGGGGACCAGGGCAGCTACAGGACTCAACGCTCGTGGTTCTCACGTATAAATGTTCACATATTCGACAAACATTACTAACATTCACTAATTTTTTTTTCCCCGAACAATCGTTTTTTAAGGGGCAAGGTTAACATAATTGAGATTTTCTGCTTAGAACTTGAGGTTTACGAGATAGATTCAGATCGGAGTTGCTTGTATGCAGAGGGCAAAAACGCTGTCAGAAATTTCCATCTTCCAGTCATTTTTTTCTCTCTCAGTTTTGTCGGCAAAGTGCTGGTCGTGGAAATGCGGCGGGCTGCTGATTAATTTTGTTTCCGCTCCGGATAATGGTTTCGCGGTACAGAACAAGAGGAGCTCAGTCCTCCAGCAAGGGTCCACCCAGGAAGGGAACGAGCCGTGCTGTCCGCCGGGGCGGGGCGCGGCGCGGCGGGGCGCGGCGGGGCGGGGGAGCTGGGGCGTTCCTTACCGCAGAGATGCGCCCGCTCCCGGAAGAAAGTCGTTAGACTGCAATGGAGAGTGATAGTCTTTCGCACTCCAACGCCAAACTGCAGGGGCGTGACATAAGAAGAAGTGAAACTTGTCAAAACGAAAAGGCAGCAGGGCACGCAGCGCCGGCCCGGCCGCGAGCACGGGTTCTGTTTAATCATTCGCTTAATTATATTTCCCGGGTACTGATTTTATAAACGCGGAATTATTTGTTAATGATTATGTGCGCCTGTTCCCGCTGCCACTAAACAACCGAGTCCAGCCTGACCCGTTTTTTTAAATGAGAGCATAACTCGTTTTTTATTTCCTTTTATTCTCCGTCTTCCCCCCCGCGGGAGATGGTACCCGACAGGTACTCCCCGAGTGCTACCCGACTGACCTGCTCCGATCCGGGCGTCCGTGTGCAGGTCATCTCACCTTGAGCCGCACCAAACCGCTAGCGAGTACCACTCGGGTTCCTCCGAGGGGGAAACAACTCTGGGTTTATTGTACACCTCGTAATTAAAAAAAAATCCAGAATTTTTTTTAATCCAGAAAAATTCAGAGATATTCAGAAAAACTCAGAAAAAAATTAGAAAACATCCAGAAAAATGCTCAAAAATGCACAAAAATTACCAAAAATTCACAAATGTATAGAGAAATTCAAGAAAAAAATTAGCGCAAAAAATCAACAAAACTTCAATAAAATTCATAAAATTCAGAAAAATTCAGGGTTATTCACGACATTTGCATACCAAAATTCAGAGTTGTTTCCCCCTCGGGTTCCTCTCGGGTATACCTCCCGGGTACCTCCCGGGTACCTCTCGGGCACCTGACGGGTGACTCCCCCACTGCGCCGTCACCAGTCTCAGGAAGACGCTCAGAGGTGCGAACATAGTTGTGCGCAGGCAGTAACGATCGCCGCGCCTGACAGTTACGACAGGGCGGTGGCAGACACCTCGCCGCGGCGAGTACCCGAGCACTCGGAGAGGTACCCACGCACCACCGGGTACTTTCTATTTTTTTCGCGCTGCGCCGCGCGCGGGCGCGTGGTGCGGCAAAATTTCAGACCGGCCATCTGGGGCGGTGCGTGTTCGGACGTCATCCTCCCGGCAGTGGGCTGGCCACTAGAGCGCGGAGACCTTGCCCCCGCCCCACCCCGCCCCGCCCCGCCCCGCCCCGCCCCGCCCCACCCCGCCCCGCCGGAGCCACCGGCCGGCCGGCCGGCCAATCCGAGCCGCGCGCTAAGCTAAAGCCGGCCGGCCGGCCTGCACCGGGCAGGCGGCCGGCGCGCTGCAGGACAACAGGCCAGACCGCTGCAGGACGACACGAGAGCGATTTAAAATTTTCGCGGGACCTTTTCCTTTAATGACATATTGTGCTGTTTCCTTCCAAAAAGTTTGAAGATGACACGTGTAAATGCATGTTATTTTTGCAATAAGGATTCGACTCGACAGCGGCGGGGCGGGCCCCTTACTTGGCGCCACCGTGCGAGTGGGCCGCAGGACCGCCGCCGGCACTTGACCCCAGGGCAGTCGGCAAATGTGGCACTGACAAAAATACTAGAGTGCCCTGCCGCGGGGTCACGGGGCTACCATATCATCTCCCCATTGGTGAAATCAAGCGCTTCGCAAAGTTAGTTTTGTGCGGGACGGCGCCAGCACGGCCCCCGGGAGGTAGGCAGCCCGTCGGCCCGCAGGACACGCGAGTGCCGCGGGTCTGCCTACCCTGAGGTCGGCAGGGGCTCGCCGCCCCATCGGTGTAGACTTTAGCGACAACGAGAAGTCAGAAAAAAAAAAGAAGGAAAAAATCAGTCATTATTCTAGACCCAATTTTACAGAAATTATCGCCGGAAGACTTACGTCATGCACTACGGTTTTGAGAGGTCGCCCTTGAGTGTAATAAGCGGGAGGCGAGGTTTAGGAGGCGCTCCGCAGCGGCTGCAGCAGCGGCTTTGCTCCCCACCAGCCCCATGACGCAATGCCACTTCACCTCAATTTCCTATCAATTTCCTATGACGCTGCACGAGGCGCCTTTTCTTTTGTCTAGCCATTATAACACGCTGGTCTAGTGTAGAGCCTCACGCACGCACGCACACACACACGCACGCACGCAGGACAGTCGTTTAGTTTTAGTACCGGTATACGTAATGAGACAATGTCGGTCATGCAAGAGAGTGACCCGGGCTGGCTGGGCCAATCAGGCGATCACGAATATAATACACGAGGGACGCGGAGAGAGCGGGAGAGAGAGAGAGAGAGAGAGAGAGAGAGAGAGAGAGAGAGAGAGAGAGAGAGAGGGTCGTGGGCCACGGCTGGTGTGTGGCGTAACTTTCCGTAATAATGTGTAGGTGTTAAGCGGTCGGGACGGGACACGCCCCCTTTTTTCCCGTGCGAGCTGAGCCCCCCCCGAGCCCGGCAGAAAAGCGGCATCTTATATACATACGAGAATCGTCTTCCAGTTGCATAATCACTCACACGCCACGCGCGCGCGCACACACACACACAGTTTGTACAGTTCGGACAACGAACCAATGAAGCGCAAGTGCACGACAAATGTGAGAGGCGCGGCGCGGCCGGCGCAGTTACCCTCAGTCAGCGGGCGCCATGGCGGGTGCCGCCTCCGCCGCCTCCTCCTCCTCCTCCTCCTCCTCCTCCTCCTCCTCATCGTAACAAGCATCCCTCCTCACCCTTCACGATAACCGGCATGATATGATCTATGAAGCGATTTACAACAGTGCCGGGCGTTTGACAGCACGGGTGACAGTGTTGTGGGTTTGCATTTTTTTGTCAGAGTGTGCAATTATTTTTCCCTCGTTGCCTGGGTTAAAAAATGAATTTTTAAAAAAAGAAGTTTGTGTCATTCATTCACTCAAAGTAAAAATTTGAGGACTCGTCTCATCCTACGACAAAACAAATATGGGTCCACCAATTTAATTTTCATGCGATCAAAGCAGTATTTTAACTACGTTTGTTTTTGCAGTGGACGTGGCGGCGGGGCACCTGCGAGAGAAAAAAAAGCTCTGGAAAGCCCAGAGGCGTACGAGCCCAGTGAGTGTGTGTGTGTGTGTGCAGGCGAGGTGTGCTGCTGCATGCATACAAGCGCGTCCCGCCACCCGCACACATACACACACATACGCGCGCGCGCGCGTGCCGACACACACAAAACTGCAGCCATAATTCTAAACAAGTTGAGCGCGACGAGGTTGCCATTAGGCTGCGCATCGCGCGACAAAGACCTGCAAACGGCCAGGACCAAAAAAAGGGAAAAAAAAGAAAGAAAAAGTCCTCGTGTGACAAATGCATAAGCAGAGAGCGTCACTCTGTGAACCGTGACTGCAGGACCGACACGCTAGTCGCGGTGTCAGGTCACCTTAAGTGCCGGAGGTCACGTTTCGATGACGGCACAGCGCATTCCTTCACTTTGCAGCTGCTAGGAATAACGCTATTTGTGTTTGACCAAAAGTGGAGTAGACCCGCGCAGTATAAGGTGGAGGAGACCTCCGTACAAGGTATCTGATTCATCCTTTATGCTGCCTGCCAGGGTCAAAGACACAGAAACACAAACACACAAGCAGACAGCAGACGACAAAAGTGCCCTTCCCTTCCCATCTCCGCAGCGGAGCAGACGACATGGCAGCTCTGGCCCGCCGCTCGGGACCGATCGTCCCCGGCGGAAAGTTTGCCCGTGAATGGCCAGTCTGGGCCCGGGCTGGGTGATCTGGGCTGGGCGCCCTTGAACTGAGCGGCCATCGGCGCAGCCACTTTGTTTTAGAAAAAACATAAAAATAAAACAGAAAACAGAAGATGTTCGGCCAATAACGTGTTCCCGCGGGAATGGGTCAGCTCCCTTTTATAGTGCCGTGTCAGTGCTCTGGGATCGGGCGGTCGTTTTTTTTAAGTCGCTTCGAACATGATAACAATACCATCATTCGTCACCTTCCGGGCATAAATTTGTACCAAAACCACAAGAATGATAAAAAATGTTACCACAAAGTGGACCCCGATCGTCACAGTAGTCACTGGAGTAATGTATTTGGATATTGAATGGCCATTTTCAAAAGAGTAACTCTTTTAGAACTCATCCAAATCGAGTGAGCGCGTACAATACCCGGCGGCTCGGCCCGTGACGGGCGCGCAGCCAGCGAGCCGCTCACATTGACAAATGATGGCTGCTTGATTGAATATGCGGCGGGTCGGGACGCGGCCTACACACACACACACTCACACTTGTCTCAAGGACACCTTTATGACTACTTCAGTTCACGTTTTGCCTGACGGCTCAAATTGAAAATAGTTCTTTGCCAAAAGTATACTGCTCACGCCCACCCACAGCTGACTGTACGACAAAGGAAAAAAAACTGTTTTGCTAAGAAAACGAGCAATTACGTTCTTTAGTCTTTTCTTTTACACATGGGCTAAATACGCTTCGTCTCTGCGCGAGGGTCGAAAGAAAACAAAGAGGAGGTAGAATGCTGTTACAGGCTCGCCTAGGCTAGGCTAGGCGGCTGGTACAGTGCGATAGCTGCTTGTGCTTGCGCAAAAACGAGACAATAATTACGATCAACCGTTAGAAGCAGTAAAGTCCCCAGCCACCCTCTCTCTCTGGAGGCGAGTGGGTAGAATCTATTCCAGCAAAAACGGATTCTTGGTTTTTCATGAGTATTTTCAATTTTCAGAAAATTATTCGCAATTGTAAACAGATAAATACAGAGATTTTTAAAAAGTATTTATAAAAATGAAGAGCAAAGCCTTGGGTGGATGTAGCTGTTCTCACAACTAAAACCAAAGAGGTTTACTTATAAAAGGACTTTCAATCAAACAAAATAAAATAAATGCTTAAGGAAATAAAATTTTAAAAAGACACTATAAATGCTGATTCGTCACGAGAGAAGAAGACAATAAGCTGTGCAATCTCACATAGAAATTTGAATAATCTCGCCGTAGACGGCGCGGCGTCGTGGTAATGTTAAAAACCATGAATACGACCTCTGAGTTCACACGCGAATAAAGTTATAGCTGTTAAAATTAGCTCATCAAAAAGGAATCGAGGCTTCTTTTATCGATTGCCTCTTTCTCTCCGTCTCTCTCTCTCTCTCTCTCTCTCTCTCTCTCTCTCTCTCTCTCTCTCTCTCTCTCTCTCTCTCTCTCTCCCTCTTTTCTCAGGCTGAGCTCTTCGGGGGACTTTGCCGTCAGCCGGCCTTTTAGCAAGACGAAAGAGGTTCAAGAAACCAGTTCTGTTGTTTGAAATGCGTGAGAAGAGGCAGCGAACGAGCCTCACCAATTTCTCTCCCTCTTCCCTCCTCCTTCTCCCTCCTCCTCCTCCTCCTCCTCCTCTGATTCCCTTTCTCGCCTCACACGCAGGCCCACATAAAAGAGACCGAAAGGCAAATCGCAGCCAAGACTGCTTCACCTCACCGAACTTTTCAGGAAAAAAAATATCTTGCCTCTTTAACCCCCCATTTTTTTTATTTTTTTTTGCAAAAAGAAATCTAAGATTGATTTCAATAAAAACTGCAGGGGCAGTTGGAAAAAAAAATTAAGCATCATGTGACCATCTGATGCGAAAGTGTGTACGTTTCCGCGGAGAACACTGTGAAAAATGTGTCTGTAAGTTTACGACTTTTTTCGTAATTTGTGATTTACAAACGGTGTTGTAAATTTACAATCGAAATCGTAAATTTACGAACGCTTATTTCTGCTCGTTTAAGAATTACAAGTCGATACCAAGTGTCCTTAAAATTTTGTAATTTTACAATTTAATATCGTAACTTTACGACTTTTCTCATGGAAAATTTTCCCGTAACTCTTACGAATATTTCTCACAGTGAAATACTCTGTGCGTTGTGTTTTCCGACGCCGTCGCTACCTTTCCATTTCGGGGGCGTGGCGGTGGCTGGCGGGTGGGTCAGGTGATGGCTGCGCCGTATTCGCTTGGCTCGCTCCACCGATTCATTCTCGGCACGGCCTGCCTGCCTGCCTGCCTCAGCGGGCTGCGCGGACCGCGCCTTGTCCTTCGCCGCAGACCTGAGGCCGGCCCGGCCCGGCCCGGGACCCAGCCGAGACGTTCGGTGAAGCAGGGGCAAAGCGCTGGCAAAGTGCTGGCAAAGCAATGGTACAGTCGTGGTAATGTGCTGGCAAAGCACTGGTACGGTCGTGGTAAAGTGCTGGCAAAGCACTGGTACGGTCGTGGTAAAGTGCTGGCAAAGCACTGGTACAGTTGAAGTTAAAGTGCTGGCAAAGCAATGGTAACAGTTAAAGTACAGTGCTACCAAAGGACTGGTACAGTTGAAGTTAAAGTGCTGGCAAAGCAATGGTACGGTCGTGGTAAAGTGCTGGCAAAGCAATGGTACAGTCGTGGTAAAGTGCTGGCAAAGCAATGGTAACAGTTTAAGTAAAGTGCTGGCAAAGCAATGGTACAGTCGTGGTAAAGTGCTGGCAAAGCAATGGTAACAGTTAAAGTAAAGTGCTACCAAAGGACTGGTACAGTTGAAGTTAAAGTGCTGGCAAAGCAATGGTACGGTCGTGGTAAAGTGCTGGCAAAGCAATGGTAACAGTTAAAGTAAAGTGCTACCAAAGGACTGCACTGTAAAAAAATAGAGACGAATACGGAACCAAGTACGGCGGTCCGTACCTACCCTGTGAAACTTGCGACGGAGTGCAGAGAACGGAGAGTCCGTATACCCTATTTTCGCACTACGGAGACGTGTAACGCCTTCTCCGTACACGTAAAAACCGATAAAAACTGCTGCGGAATGGCCGTACTTAGTCTCCGTACCACACAAATAGAGGTACGGGGTGGTCCGAATACGGCGATGTCCGTACCTTTCAATGACGGAAACCACCGGACAATAATTAACGGTCTTTCTCCGTAATTGTTCCGTTCTTATTTTTTGCAGTGTGGTACAGTTGAAGTTAAAGTGCTGGCAAAGCAATGGTACAGCCGTGGCAAACACGGTAAAATAAGTTTCTTGAATTTCGAGTTGGATCTAATGGAGAACGCCAATGGCATGCAAGACCGGGTCTCGACATTTAAGAATATTTTTTTTACTGTGAAGCGCTGGCAAAACACTACAGTAAAGCACTGGTAATGTTGTAGTAGTAGTAGTTGTGGTAGTAGTGAAGCGCTGGGAAGACGCTAGTAAAGCACCGGAAAGACAACTCCTAAAATAAAAGTAAGAAGGAGAGTATTTTGGCGATGTGGCCTCCTCTCTCTACGCAGCAGGTTGGATAAAAACAAAGGACTAGCGTATTCGCAGAACTAGGGTTCAGGATTTTGGCCGCAGATAATTCCTTCTGGAAGGCAATTTGTCGGAGCGCGGACTTGGTAGTGCGATTTGGATGGGCCGGCGAGCACCACGTGGGGACCGGCCGGGCCGGGCGCGGTGCGGAGCTGCGCCTGCGTCGTTATTTGCAGGGAACATGACGTCACGTTCTTCAAATAACGCCTCCGCCACTCATCATACAATGGAGATGAGGCTGGCTGGTAATTTGCCGTATTCACGTTCGCCTCGGCTGATATTTTTCGCTCTTATCCACACGTCCAAGCGCTACATATCGTGTGTATATGGCCACAAAGTAGCGGACAGTCCTGCCCTTATCAAACGAAAAATTTTCGCGCCTACAGCAACCTCCGGTCAGCTAGTCAACTTTTCCGGCAAGAGTGCGTAGATCATGTTTTCGGGCTTTCTCCTCGACCTTGACAGTGAACCTGCAATAAAGCGCGACGGGTAACCGGTTGATGAGCTGGAGGTATCCGGTTTGTTGACCGGGTCAGAAGCGGTTCAGCAACGGGTTTGTTCGTTACTCAACCCATTGCAGCTACCGCAGAGTGGGGGACAGAACTCAGTAAAAAGCCAACGCTGGAGAAACAATGGCGAGACAGAACGCCTTTATAAGGCTATTTCCATTCGCACCAGTGTTGCCAGAAAAGTAGGCGATAAGTAGCCCAAACACAGTCGACACTTGGATACGTAAAAGAGTGAACTATCACAAGAATTCCACACTGTAAAAGTATGTTGTTCTGAAACGACATTTCACACTAATTCTTCAAACAAAGAACATTGTTTTCAAACGACTTTTCACTATTTTAGTTTTTGACTAAAATCGAACATTAAGATGCCAGCAGGGGCTGGATTCAGACGAAACATCAAATAAAATTCGAAATATAACAGTATCGCAGCTCTAAGCTTAACCATTCTGCTTAATATTTGAAGTAAAATTTTCACCTTTCAAATATTGTCGTTAGAGAACAGCACATTCTTTGTTTTAGAACGGCATGCTCTGTTTGAAAAATTAATCAGCCATTCTTCGTTTTTAAATGACCCAAATTTTTAGAGTGCACAAACTTAGAGGAACAAGTGTCCGCATAAACATTTACGCACCTAAAAAAGTGTGCAAAATTCACGCACTTGGGTTTCTAGAGTGCCCCGGGGGGGGGGGAGCTTCCTCCAGAAACCGCAATCACGATAGGACCCGCCCGCCCAGGCCAGCCAACATTATATTCGTGACTCAGTGCGCACTTTGGACCCGACTGATGGGGTGGGGCTGCAGCAGCGGTGTTGCCATGGCAACCCGCGGCGACCTGTGACGCGCCGCGCCAGGCCAGCAGGTGCGCGTGCGGCAGCATCATACGCCCGACAAATAAAAACTTATTTAAACATAAAGTGAGGAAGATTAATTTAAACATAAAGTGATTAAGATTAAGTCGCCGAACGAGACCAAGTACGAGAAATACACGGCGGCCGAATCACTCGGCTGAGGTGAGGTCAATCAACCAACGGTGTCCACCTCAATCCCGACCAGGGGGCTACACCTCGCCAGGGCGTGCCACGTCACGGGCGGGGCGGGGCGGGGCGGGGCGGGGCGGGGCGGGCGCCACATCCCGGTCAAGGTGAGGCGCTAGGCCGCCCCGCCCCGCCCCGCGCGGCCCTAGCTCGATTCGCTTTTCAAGATACGTTATCAGTACCTCCCCGGTGAGGACAGACTCTTTTCAGAACGTCGATAGCGACAGGTGGGCGCGCGCGTCACACGTTGGCAAGTGCGCAGAGTCACACACTTGAGCCGCGAGACTCACCATGCTCGTCTCCCTGCAGCTGGAAGTGGAGGTCATGAGTGTGGCTCTGGTCCACGTCGGTGCGGTACTCGGACATGTCCGGCCAGGCCAGCGCCAGGGCCTCGGTGACGGCCTGCGTGACGGCCTGGGTGACGGCCTGGGTGACGTCCTCGGGGCCGAGGGCCTCCGCGCTCATGGAGCAGCAGACTGCACCGTCTGCCCCTCCGTCCCGTTCAGAGCGTCCTTTTCCGCTTCATGTCCGTGTAGGCCGTTCAGGCCCTCACCTGTGCGCGTCCACCCGGTGCTGGAAGCACGCCGCCAGCCGGGGCATGGCGCGGGCGCTACTGGGCGTCCGGCCGCGGCATAGCGGACCTTCTGAGCACTCCTGCTGAGCCCACGAGCTGAGCAATCCTGCTGAGCGGACCTGCTGAGCCCACGAGCTGAGCAATCCTGCTGAGCCCACGAGCTGAGCAATCCTGCTGAGCGGACCTGCTGAGCAATCCTGCTGAGCACTCCTGCTGAGCCCACGAGCTGAGCAATCCTGATGAGCGGACCTGCTGAGTCCACGAGCTTAGCACTCCTGCTGAGCGGACCTGCTGAGTCCACGAGCTTAGCAATCCTGCTGAGCACTCCTGCTGAGCAAGCCTGCTAAGCAAACATGCTGAGCCCACGAGCTGAGCACTCCTGCTGAGCGGATCTAATGAAAGGGGGGATGGGGGGTCATAATTCCGGCGCCATGCAGCAGGGGTTGTCTGATAGAGGTCTGTGGTTGGTGTAAAGTCACTATACAGTCTGTGAAGAAAGTTGCTGCGCCGCACTCCATAAGACTTAACTCAACGCCCGCCCGCGCCCGCACACACACACTCGCAGAGAATAACTTTGTCTTTCTTTTGTCTCGCGCGAACTTATGTGTAGCAGAGGGGTAACGCGCGGCGTCAGCAACCTATTTGCAGAGGTCGCCAGGCAAACGACTCATTTAACACCCTTGCTTTGAACACGAAAAAAAGGGAAAAAAGCTGATGTGATTGTCTGGACAACCGTTCGATTGTCCCATCTCTCTCTCTCTCTCTCTCTCTCTCTCTCTCTCTCTCTCTCTCTCTCTCCCTCCCTCTCTCTCTCTCTCTCTCTCTCTCTCTCTGCTATTCCCTGCATCACGACAATACAACACTCTTGCGGCATCACACCGCACCATTTCAAGCTTCCGTACTGCACACACGCGACACGCTGACAAAGAGGCCCGTTTAATGATCTCTCTCTCTCTCTCTCCCTCTCCCTCTCTCTCTCTCTCTCTCTCTCTCTCACTCTCCCTCCCTCTCCCTCTCTCTCTGGCTCACTTGTTGCCCTGGCCCTGACCCCGTGCCTGTGGCCCGCTGGGCCCCGCTCTGGGCACCGCGTCACCGTCACAAAAGCCGTCACACAAGCCGTCACGGTTCCGAGGCTCACCGCCGCGGTACGCAGCGTGACAGCGCAAAATAATAGAAACATTTTACGAAAACAAATACGTATAGAAGAAAAACAAAAACATCGGAAACTTGAATGGAAGGAGGAGGAGGTGAAGGATAACGTTCATTTTTATGTACGCGGTCGCGGTCAGTTGTGGGGGGAGCAGGAGGGGGAAAATTAGAACGGCATCCAGAGAGAGAGAGAGAGAGAGAGAGAGAGAGAGAGAGAGAGAGAGAGAGAGAGAGAGAGAGAGAGAGAGAGGTCTCAATTGGTCGCGCGATGTGTTTTTTTACGGCATAGCCGCAGCGGGGGCGTGGCGTCGCGTGGCGCCAGTGGTCAGGTGCTTTAAGAAGTACCGCAAGTGAAATAATGAGTGTGTGTGTGTGTGTGTGTGTGTGTGTGCGTGTGTGTGTGTGTGTGCGTGTGTGTGTGCGTGTGTGTGGGCGTGCGGGCATCGGCGCATCAAGGTCACTCGGTGTCGAGTTCCATACAAACAAGTTTCGGGGTGCATCCACGCTCGCTGCACTTTCGATAGTACTTTTTTTTAATCGAAAAAAAACGAGGGGGCCACAACTCCCCTTCTGGCCGAACACATGATTGCAAAGAAGGCAGGATTGCAGAGGATTTCAGGTGGATTGCGGGAGATTTCAGGGGGATTTTGTGGGATTTTGGAGGGATTGCGGGAGATTGCGGATGGATTGCGGCACGGTGTGAACACATGATTGCAGAAGTCGTGGCCCCCTCGGAAAAAAATCATCACTACACCTTTGAAAATACACAACGGTAGTCCAAAAGGATAATAATAATAATAATAATAATAATAATAATAATAATAATAATAATAATAATAATAATAATAATAATAATAATAATAATGGGGGAGCGGAATGTTCCATTTTTATCTATTTTACGAGCAGGGTCTAGCGGGTGTGTGTGAGAATATGCAAGTGCATCATCGCGAAATAACCAGATGCGATCTGCAGCGCTAACGCCGTCCCACGCTGCGAGTCGAGCTGTGCATTAACATGTTACAAACATTGCGCCGCCAAAGTGGAATTTGCAAACAGTTTTCCTTGACACTAATAACTCCGTATATACTGTCGTATAGTCCTATTACATTTGTCCATTATTCTCAAATAAGTTTTCAAAAGTAGGAGACAGTCATCGGGAATAAAAATTAAAAAAAAAATAAGTTGCGCTTCGAATAACACTCTTGTTGCATCTATTTGCGTGTGACTCACAACGCGTCGCCTCTCTGGCGCGCGGTGCGCCTCCGTCCTTCCGGAGTCATGTTTTGGCGCGCGCGGCAAACCCCAAGGACGAGCGTGGCGTGGCGTGGCGTGGCGTGGCGTGGCGTGGCGTGGCGTGGCGTGGCGTGGCGTGGCGCGGCGCGGTGCGACGCGGTCACGCCAGTGAGTGTCATACGGCCATCTTATGCGTGTCGGGCAGAGCCGAGTGTACGTACAACAAACACACTTCCTACAGCGTTTTGTCTTTTTTTTTATAAAATTGATTTGTCAGACGGCTGTCTTCTGCTTCTTCTTCTTTTTAAAAAAGAATTACTCATTTATTTTTGAAAACCCTAAAATTTTAACCCTAAAAAGGGGGTGATCCAAGATTTTAGTAAAATTCCCAGTATGGCGACATGTATTCCCGAAGCTCGCTGCTTAGTTCTGAATGGAATTGCAGTGAGGCATTGTGCCCCACCCTGTGGCAGTGTGCCCCTGTCACTGCATGTCGCACGGGGACCACCACGATGGGCGCCCCGCCCCGCCGCACCCCGCCCCGCCCCGCCGCACCCCGCCCCGCCCCCGCCGGGTCAACGCTTCGTCTGACGGGCTTGACTGCTGGGCTGCACTCTGTACCCGCCTGTCAACACGTTCTACAGGTCGGCCACACCGCGAGGGGCGGGGCGGGGCGGGGCGGGGCGGGGCGGGGCGGGCGGGGTGCGGTGGGTCAGGTCGCACTACTCATTCAGCGACTAAAGAAAATCGCTTGCCATCACTACTGAGATTGACGGGAGGATCCGACCAATTTTAACGACCGTTACTCCGGAGTGACTTTTGAAAAGCATTTTAAGGACTTTTACATTACAGTACACTTTTATATAATCACCCCCCCCCCCCCTTAATCCTCGCGGCTCCATACAGACAACAACAATTTTATGGAACATTCTGGAGGTGACCCGTGTGGGTATGCTAATCGAGCCGAGTGACAAGATGCGATACCTCGCAGGTCTCTTGTAGGCTGACCCTCCCCAAGGATGCGCCCGGCGAGAACCATAGGGGACCGGCAGGGGACAGTCCGGGACCGACTTCACACCTCGGTCCTGTGAGGCGGGGCGGGGCGGGGCGGGGCGGGGCGGGCTCTAACCACTCACAGAGCGGGCATTAAAGAGTTACGGCCCCACGTGAGAACAGTCCGGTCGTCCCGTCACTCAGGGCTTCCGCCACGAGAGGCGCTAAAGTTCCTTATTGCCGAAAACAGCAGACCGGCGGCAGGCAGTGCTGGCAGAACAGTAGGCAATACGTAGCCTAAACACAGTGGAGTAAAGCGGGCTGCATCTGCGCCTGACGACTAGGCAGCACACCCCAGCACAGCACAGGCGCGTGAATGTTGCCTAGTAGGCAGGCGCAGATGCGGCCCGCTTCTCTCCACTGTGTTTGGGCTGTGTATTGCCTACTTTTCTTTCAATATAAGTGTTTTTCGCGGTTACCACATTTACTGCTGCTTGTCTCTGTCTCATCATACACGTGTAATAACTATCAGGATTCAGGCGTGGCAATAGTGTCCTCGCCATAATCAGACAGACAGACAGACAGACAGACAGACAGACAGACAGACAGACAGACAGACAGACAGAGGGAAGACCTCGGCGGGGCGGCGCGCAGGCTAAGCTCTCAGTCCTCTCAACGTATACTGCCGCGTGCGGAAGCTTATTTTTGCGAGCGCAATCAAAAAACCGTTTTGCAAAAATTGAAGCCGCGCGCGTAAGCGCGAGGCCGGAGGAGCGCTCGGGTAGCGCTCTCGAGCGCCGCGGGCACGCGCGCGGCACTCTCACAAAAATGTCTCCGAAACGCACGGTAAATAAAGCGTTTTGCAAAGTTTTGTTTCTTTAACCCGTGAGTCTTTAGGGATACAAAATAATGTCGTGTAAAAATCACCCACCTGAATCCAGGGGTATTCTCTTTCTGGTATAAAATTTTTTAACAGTGGAGCGCCCTTCCGGTCGTTTTGGGTGCAGGTCATCCCGCGGTGGCGGCTCGGCGCGAGTCCCTACATGCTCACGGTAACTCACTCACGCTAGGCACCTGGCCTGCCGGGCCGCCCGGCCGGCTGTCCGCGACCTTGACAGTGCGCGGCGCGGCGTAGGGCGTCGCGGAGCGCTCCCGGAGCACTCGCTGCTCGTCATTAAAATCGTGAGAACCACGCGCGAGTCGAACCCGCGCCCGTCCGCGCCGCGCAGCGCCGCGCAGCGCGGGCTGATGACGTACGCGCTCGCTACACTGTTAAACCAAGTGGCCAACTGCTCAAAACTTGTATGTGCGTGCAGCTTCCAGCCTAGCACGGGCAAGTGTGCAGCTCGGCAGTTGTGCAGTTGCAAAAGCGTCGAACTCGCTAGTTGTACGCTTGTAAGTGTTCAACTCAACAGTTGTGCACTTGCAAGCGTTCAACTGCCCCGTGCAGCACTATCCTTGTTGAACACTCGCAAGTGCACAACTGTCGAGTTAAACATTTAGAAGTGCACAACTGTCGAGTTAAACACTTAGAAGTGTACAACTGGCGAGTTAAACACGTGAAATTGCACAGTTGTCGACTGCGCACTTGCAGCTACAAGGCTAGAAGTTGCACACATACAAGTGTTGTGCAGTTGAACACTTGGTTTGACAGTGTAAGAGATGTTATTACTCTGCCAAACGGCCGAGAAAAGCTGCCCGTCCGTCAGCAAACGGCGTTTAGCTGGCTGTCACGTGACCACCAGCGCACTGCGAATCCAAGAGTCGCTCACTTGCAAACGAGTGAATAATTTCCTTTTCACACACCTGTGTGCAAGAAGTGGTGCGATGAAACTATATATACCTCCTCACACGTACATGAGCGAACCACCGTCCGTGCACTGTATAAAAGTCATAAAAATGACTGCGGAAGAAAAAAAAATCAACCAAAAAAAAATTGAAAAAGAAAGAAAAAGTCAGGAAATCATTTTTCTGCGTGCGGCTATGTAGTATCAGGTCATGGCGTCGTCAGTGAGGGGTGAGAAAAGAGTGAGTGAGAGGGAGAGAGGGGACGCGTTTAATCCCCGCTGCTGGCCGGCCGGGGCGCGCGGGGGGTGTGGGCGGGGCGGGGCGTTGCGGGGCGGGGCGGGGTGGTTACGGGACGGGGGTGGGTCTTCACTGCACTACACGCACTCACACTGAAGCACTTTAGCACTGGCACTCGCGCGCACTCGCGCGCACTCGCGGGTATACTCGCGGCGGGTCGCGCGCGGCTCGCGGGCCGGTGGGACGAGCGGAACAGCCGCGAGCGGAGCGTGGCACGACGGGGACGGGACAGGGCAGGCACAGAGGCTCCTCTACTCGCCAGAGCAGAGAGGCTCCCGAGCCCAGAGTCCCACCGCTGGCACCGCTGGCCGGCGGGGCGGGGCGGGGCGGGGCGGGGCGGGGCGGGGCGGGGCGGGGCGGCCCGGCAGAGCGGCAGCGCGCGCGGAGTGCTGCTCTCCGGCCGAAGAGGACCTCCGGTGAGGGGGAGGGGGAAACACATACACACACACACACACACACACACACACACACACACACACACACACACACACACACACACACACACACACTCAGACTTGTTTCACACGTCGCCCCGGGTGTGGTAGTGGTGGTGACGGTAACCGCAAACCAAACCATAGCACGCACACGTACCATACACACGCGTCTGCTCGTTTAATTTTTTTTTATGTATTTTTTTTCTTCTAGAATCGATTGAATAACGATATGTTGCTGTCATAATATGTTGCAATCCTGTTTTGTTATGACAGTAATTGCGACTGTATCCACTACTACTAGAGTACCCTTTTACACTATACGCTTTTTTTGCTATAAACTATAAATTACATTAAGTAATGAGTAACTGATTCTCGTGGTATTTCCGAAAACAGCCGCATTATCCGTAAGTGAGCGGGCAGACAGCTCGACCTTACAGGGAAGAAGACACTCTTCACTGGAAAGGCGCTAAAAAGGCAAAGGGTGCCCTTAAAAGGAGAACGCTGCTGCAGCAACGGGTCAAACAAAGAGCCCTGTGGGGCAGGGCAGGGCAGGGTGAGGTTAGCGGAGGTTAGGGGCCCACGAGCTCAAGGCCAATGCCCTGGAAACACACACACACACACACACACACACACACACACACACACACACACGGTGTGGAGCTTTGTCAGGCAGGCTAGACCGCCATTCAGGAGCGATCAGTCATGAAGAGTGGGCTGGCGGGAGAGAGGGAGTACAGCGATAGGAAAATGGGCACAGGAGAAAGAGAGACATGAGAGAGAGGAAGAGAGTGAGCCTCCCTTCTCTCCCTCCCTCTCTCTCTCTCTCTCTCTCTCTCTCTCTCTCTCTCTCTCTCTCTCTCTCTCATCGTGACCACAGTCTAGTGACTGGTGGTATGTGTAGAGGTGAGGGGGCCGTGCGACGTGTTCTGTGTGATGATAGGATTCCGCGTTGGGATGAGCAGCCGGTATGCGTACCGTCGGTAGCTCCTGTAGCCGCCCCTCCACCCCCCCCCCCTTCCTCCTCGCCTCCTCCTCCCCCACAACCGGGCGCGGGGCTTCAGATTTTTACTTCCCACCCAAATTCCATAGAGTTATGATAATAAAGAAAAGAATGCAATTGCTTATTGCGATATTGGAACCAGAAAAAAAATCCCTGTTGATTAGCTTTTAAAACAAGAAATTGAACCCTTTCGTCAGGAGCTGATGCAGGCACGAGAGTAATATAACGCTGGGGAGAAGCGTCGTGTCCGGACGACACCCACGGCGACGTAGATTAATAAAACATATAAATTCCTCCGTGCAAATCTCTGTTCCTCGGATGTTGACGACGAGGCAGCGGCAAAAATTCTAATCGGAGGAGATCCTCAAGAATCGGGCGAGTGGAGAGCGCGACACGGGGCGAGCCGGGCGGGGCCGCGGGGCGGCGCGCGCCTGGGAGGTAGGCAGGCGGCGCGGCCAGCGCGCGGGAGGCGCGTGGGCTGCCTACCCACCAGGCGCCAGCCAGCACGGCGGCGGGCGCGGCAACCACTCGGGAAATCGTGTGTACAAACCTGCGGAAATCTCGCTGAAATCCTCAGAAATTTCGATGAAATCCTCGGAAATCTCGATGAAATCCTTGGAAATTTAACTAAGAAATCTCATGAAATCTCATTGAAATCTTGTGATATCTTGTGAACTCTCATGAAATCTCATTGAAATCTTGTGATATCTTGTGAACTCTCATGAAATCTCAAGAAATCTCGGGGAAAAGTTGTGAAATCTCAAGAAATCTCAGGGAAAACTTGTGAAATCTCATGAAATCTCTGAGAAATCTCTCAAAATCTGAGAGAAATCTTTTGCAATCAGTAGAAATCCCGTGTACACTAGGATGAGGAGTGGTTGCCCCCTCGGCCACTGACTGTGCCGTGTGCTGCCACGGCCGCCTTAGATCCTCTCGTACTTGAGCACGTCGGCCAAGCGCAGCCAAGCGCTCTCGGGCACTGCCCGCCCGCCCCGACCCGCCCCGCGCTCGGCCCCGCGTCTGAGCTGTATGCTGCCTCGGCCGCGTAGGGTCCTCTCGTACTTGAGCACGTCGGCCAAGCGCTCTCGGGAACTGCTCGCCCGCCCCGGCCTGCCCCGGGTCTGTTTCTGTGCTGTGTGCTGCCTCGGCCACGTAGGGTCCTCTCTTACTTGAGCACGTCTTCCTACCTTTAATTTCTGTGTCAAACTTTTTAAGGTAATCTGCCAAGCTGCAAACCCCTCCCCCTCCCACACTCACAATACTGGGTTGGCTCCGCTCTCGATTCTGTTTATGCTGAACGGATACAAGCTGCACTCACCTGCGTATTTCAACAGTGCTGTTGTGTCGGTTACTCTTTGCTGCACAATTTTGGAAAGGGTTCAAATTAACATCAGTCAACAGCAAATCATGGGATAACAACTAGGGTTAATATGAAAAGGCATGGCATAGTTTTGTGCATTGCAAGTAACCAGACTTTGTTGCTAAGCAAGCCCAAGCCCAAGACCAAGTCGACCAAGTCTCGAATTATATACGCGCTCCAGCAACTCAAAGGAGGTCGCCTCCTAGGCGTGTGTTATTTATTGACGGCTGTTCCGAGCCCTCGCGCTGGCACCCTCGACGAAGAGGGGGGGAGAGGGGGAGAGAGACAGAGTGAGAGAGAGAGTGAGGGAGGGAGGGAGGGAGGGAGAGAAAGAGGGAAGGAAAGGGAAGAGGCAGGGGGGGGGTCCATACAGGTCCGTCGTGGTCGCACCAGAAACAACCGGTTGCATCTGGAAAAACCACACACACACGTGGCCACACGCGAATATTAGAGATAGGTCGCTTATTAACCGGACGGCGGAGACAAGAAGACACCCGTGTATCTCGCACTGGCGTTGCTTTATCTCAAGAGGATTTCGATAGACTTCTGTGTTCCCTGGTCGAAGATATCGCAAGCATACATACTATCGATACCATCTAACATCTCCGAAGCATTATGATTTAAAATGCAAAATTGTGAAATAAATCAACAAACAGCACGGACATAAAAACATCAAAAATTGCGAAGCATTATAAAGGAAACTAACTGGCCCAGGCCCGCGTCCGCGTCCTGGCTGCAGTCGGTGAGGCACCGCGGCTCAAACTGATACGTGACCTGAGGCGAGGGGTATCGCCGCTTAAAACCGTGTCAGGGGTAATACAGGTCCCCATCCGGCTGAGCCAGGAGTGGGCCCCAGAGGGCGGATCATCAGCCTGGAAATCGTATGCCACACTGTGAAAAATATCTTCTTAGATTTACGATAAATTTTGTAAAATTCGATTTACGAAATATGTTGTAACTTTACGACGGACCTTTTTTCCTCGTGACTGAATTTCAAGCCGATAATTGTAATTTTACGACTGCATTTCGTGGAAAATTTTCGCGTAAACTTAAGACTATTTTTCACAGTGCATAGCCTGGTCCTCAGCCTGGACCCGTGGCCCGTAGTCAGCTCCAGCCCTTGTACAAAATCAATATCATTACTATCCAGCCATCAGTATCCACTGCCAGAAAAAAAAAACACGGTAATTGGTACGGTAAAGTCTGGTAGACAATATGCCAGGTCAGCCCGAACCTACCCCAGTACAGTACTTTCGGTATGGGCCACAGTATTTTGAACATGGGGCCTTATACGACTACATTAATTAGGGTACAGTCATCCTGTGCTCCCTCTACTACGGTTTTCCGTACCAAATCCTGCACTTTGGTACAGGACTTTTTACAGTGTCATTACTAAACCATCTTATGTCGCTCACACGTGTTCACAGGTGTAGCAGAGTGCCCGAAGCGTCGTCAACATTTCCTTGTTGTGCCACCCTGGTACAACACCCCTGCCTCCCCTCCACCGCCTCCGCGGGTGCGGCGCCCCGCCCCGCCCCGCCCCGCCCCGCCCCGCCACGCCACGCCCCGCCCCGCCCCGCCCTTGCACGCCGCGCCGACTACACCGGAAGGAACATACATCACATCCCAGTGGAGCTGCGTTATGCCAGCTCAACAGGCTTGCCAAATGTACACTGCACAACACTGCACAACATGCACGACAGAAAAAAGAGAGGAGGGGAGGGGGGAGAGGGATGGACAAAATAAACCCTGCTCGCCAAGGGCTTTAAAAAAATTATAATTAAAAATAAAGATTAGACCAAAATTTGGAATATTCAGACCAAAAGGAAATACATTTTAAAAAGATTTGAAAAACAAAACTAGTGACATTAAAGGGGAATCAATTCGATCGGGGTCATTAAAATCCCCCCGAAAAGTCAGAAAATTTTATAATTTTGTAATGCAAAGTCAGCCGCGTCTCCGTCAGAATGACGGATCCAACAGGAGAGAGGCTGGTGACACGTGGCGGCGAGAACGGCGTTAGTTTGAGACGACACGTGTCTTCCTTTTTCCTTTCTCCGGGTCGATGCATGAAGCGCAGTACAGGGGGATCCCCGTACAAGGCTGCCATTGCTCCCCCCGTTCCGCGACTTTCTCTCTCAATTTGACGGCCAACAAAAGGCATTTCGCCCCCCACCCCTGCCCCCTCCGTGTAGGCGAGGCGCGTGTGTTCAAACAATGTCAACCTGAGCTCAGCTCGCTAGCGCAGTCCACTCGGGCCGCAGGAGACCCGCGGGTAATGGATGATCCACCACACTCTCCACAATATCTACAATGAAGCAGCACTTCACTGTAAAAATTATCTATGTAAATTTACGACTTTTTTCGTAATTTGTGACTTACAAACAGTGTTTAACTTTACGATCGAAATCGTAAATTTACGAAAGCCTAATTGTGCTCGTTTCAGAATCACAAGTCGATACCAATAATTGTCCTTAAAAATTTTGTAATTTTACAATTCGATATCGTAACTTTACGACATTTCTTATAAAAAAATTTTCCCGTAATTCTGACAAATATTTCTCACAGTGTTGAAGTCAGGAATATCACCAGTGCTGATTGTTTTCTTGTTTTCCGCAATTTTTCCAAACCTTTTGGCTTTTGAATTCTAACGGCGTAAATCGTTCCTTGGCGTTCTGACGGGACAATCGGCGACAACCTTCATAGAAACGCCTTTATACAACTCACCACCACCGCCACGAAAAACCGGTGTAACAAAACTTCGGTCATGAGCGGCGTCGAATTTTCCACCAATCTGCAGTAAGGCCGGTCTGGTCGTACATCCCAAAAATTGCGTTCTTAATTCAAGAGTAGTGCCCTAAAGTTTTTAGAACCCTGTTTCTTGATTTCAGAAATTTAACTTAGTTTAATGACGAAACGCGATTCACCTAAGCAAAATGTTCCTAAAACTTTAAGAACACTGAAAAATTAAGAACATGGTTTTCTGCCCTCCTACGGTCACAAAGTGCCCGCGCACTGAGCTGCTGAAGGCCCCGGCACGGCACGGCACGGCACGGCACGGCACGGCACGGCACGGCGCGGCACGGCACGGCACGGCACGGCACGGCACGGCACGGCACGGCACGGACCTCCGCTCCAGTCATCGCGCTTTTTTTCTTAATCAGCCGCACATACTTTTACCCCGGCGCTCGCTCGTTGAACTGGTTCTGCCGTGCGCACGTATAGCCCATACCGAAACACAGGGCGAGCGAGCGTGCGAGCGAGAGAGAGAGAGAGAGAGAGAGAGAGAGAGAGAGAGAGAGAGAGAGGTGCAACTTTCGATTTCTTTGGGATCGGATTGGCATTGTTCGCCGTGCTGCGCCCGCTGCTCCACCGTGCGTGCACCTGCCTGCACCAGCTGGCCCGACCTAACCTAACCACCCGCCGGACCGGACCGGACTCACGGCCGCCCGAAATCCCTCCTCTACGTCCATTAAAAAATAATCGTCATTAATACAACTTCATCTTGTTCTGCTTTTTATGTGTAGTACAGCCTTTCGGAATGACAGCTTATAATGTCTACGAAATACGTATATCTCTCAGTATACCACACAATTAAAAAAAATTATATATTTTGTTTTCCAAAGAAAATGAAAAAATGAGAAAAAGAAAATTACGTCACGTGAACACTAAATTAGTGTTGTGAGACCCGCACGAGTCTAGTGAACATTAGCGAACAGAAAAGAAACTAGAACGGCGCCGTAGGCAGACAAGCTGTTTGGTGTTTCGTTAAATCTGAGGGCCTCTGGCAAACATAATACGGCTCGGGTTAGCGGCGGCAGGCAGGCAGGCAGGCGCAGCTGCTCTCAAACATTCCGTCGAGGCGGCCGGTGTGTCATATCGGCAGGTGTTCCGGAGCGCACCCAGGCGGTCCTCCTCGAGGTCCTCCTCGAGGTCGCGCCCGCTCGCGGTGTCAACCGAACCACTGGGGGGGCCAAACTGTCGCCGCCGCGTCTTCCGGCAAATATCCGGGAACCTGATCGCACTCCAGGAAGACTTTAAGTGTTTTTTTGTTTAGTTTGTTCGTGTTTTTCTTGAAATTTACGAGTCTACTGGAAATCCAAAAGTACAAAATGTCACACGGTATTGTAGGTGCGCGAAAACACACACTACACACTTGTAGGTGAGCAAAACTGTCCATTTGCCCACCTTTCGGTCACCTATCTGCACGTAGGCGAGTTTCGCACGCTTGGGTTTCCAGTGTTTCTTTTTTTTTTCTTTTTCATAAAGCCTGCCCCGTCGCAACTCGATCACTCTTCTGACGCACAGAAAGCCTCTCAGACGCATAACGTGTCTTTCATGGGGTGTTAGGGAGCCGTCAGCCCAGACCAGGTCCGGCCCAACAGATAGGGTTAGCCCGCCGAGATTCGCCCGCGATTCCTTTATCAGCTCGAGTAGCGCCTCCCGCGGGCCGCAGATAAACAGGACAAACAATCTCGACATTATAAAGGACATAACAGAAAGCGCCATCGGTATCAAACATAATTATTTCTCCGCTTTTTTGCGAAATTCGTTGAATATTACAAAACTGTCCTTGCAAGCCTGATAAAATATTTTCGATTTCAAGACAAAATGATAGGTAATTCTTATTTTCAAAGAAGGGATTTTCCAGCAAAAGGCCCTGCAAGCTCAAATTCTTTTGTCCCAGCGTGAAACTACTGAGAGCGAAAATGCAACTTAGAGGTACTTGACTCGTCTCTGCTGAAGCAATGACTTTCACTTCTAGTCGACGGTGGCCGCACGTTTTACCTTAGAACAGCAGTGTATCTGATTAATTTGCTTTGTGTCTGCCATTTCACTCTGTGTGGGTCGCGGGGCGCGCTCCACTCCTCCTAGACACGAAGGAGTGGCCCCTCTAGCCGCGACAGTAAAGCGCGGCCCCTTTTGACCGCGCCGCGCCGCGCTGCCCCACATACAGGGGTGCCAACTTTCGGCAGAGCGGGTCGGGCGCGGGGAGGGGAGGGGAGCACGCCAAATGCCAGCAGCAAGCTTCGATGCCAAAGTCTCGCATTTCGTTATATTTTTCGAGAATGCCAAACCGAGCGTTTTCGCGCGCGACGGGCGCTCAATAAAACGACGCTACGTTGCCGTTGTTGTTTCGTCTCCCAAAATTTCGTCACACCGTCGCGCTATTTCGCGTGCGACTTAAACGCGCGCGCTCGCGCTCAAGTTACCAACAGCACGAGTCGTTGTAATGCGGAACGCGCTGACTGCAGCGGTCAGTATCGTTATCAGCAGTCAGTCAGTCAGCGCGAGAGATCAGCCGGCCAGCGAGCGGAACTGGTTTCATTATTAGCATGAGGGCCCTTTCGCACAGGCAAGTGAATGCCGCTGTGCCATTATGAACACACACACACACACACGCACACACAACACACACAAACAGGGGCAAGTTTGTCTGCTGCTGCTGCTAAGAAAAAGATCGGTCCCCCAACAACTGGTTCTCGTCCTGTCGAAACCTCCAGGCCGGCGGCGGCGGGGGTACCTCCCCCCTCCCCCTCCCACCTCCCCCCGGGCACCGCGACCTCCCTCACTCGACGGCGCGCTGGCGACATCGCAGAGGGATTGTAGAGGGACTGATTGACACGACAACGACACGGTTATTCGCCTGAATTATAAACCCGGTCTGTTTCCACACACACGCACACACGCACGCACACGGCAAAGCGAAAGAGAACAACCGGAGCAGATTTTTTTTAATGCGTTATAGTCAGTGCACGCCATTTGGGGCCCCCCTTGATCGTTCCGCAATAGCTTTATTTAAAAAGAGAGCATTTAGTGCCAGTCGCCCTCGTTCAGAAGGTGACCCGCACACGTACAGTGCCAGTCACATTCAGTGGGAAGGTGCACCGGGTGGCGGTCTAGAAATCACGTCCGTTTCGCTGAGCGGGCGGAATACGGGAGCTCGGCGCCTGCGAGACTCGAGGTAGGCCGCCCCGCAGTACACTCACGCGCGACAGGCGAGACGTTGCCTACCTGCCAGGCGCTCGGAGAGCTTGCGGGGGCTACGGCACGCAGTTTTTAAAAAATAATACCTCCGTGAGAAATTCAAGGGAAGCACATGGAAAATCCAGGGGTATTTCCAGGGGTAAAATAATTTCGGCAGTACTCAAAAACTTTTGAGTACATATGTGGCGGACATGTGACTCACCGTGGTGGCCATCCTGGAGGTGGTGCTGAAGCTGGTGGAGGTGATGGTGGTAGTGGTGGTGGTGCAGGATGCATTCCAGGTCGGTACAGTTCAACATGGCCGCCCCTCGCTGCCGCCCGGTGCTGGGCCTCTGCCTCGACGGACATCAGGCCGAGCCCGAGCGGGCCGGGCAGGGCGGGCCTGGCCGAGGCGCTGGGGCCAGCGGGGCCGCTGGGGTCGCCGGAGTCGCTGGAGCTTCCCCCGGCCACCGCGCCGGAAGGAGCCTGCGGCACAAGGGGAGGGTTTCAGTTAGCTCCGAATTCTTAGGAATACTGTTCTCGACATTTCCAAAGTACCCTTGTGGGATGATAAATTAGAAAGCTAAACTCAATTTACGGGTGTAAAAATTCCGTGAGGAAGGGGGGGGGGCATGAATAAAAACATTTTCGCACACCTCGTAATTTAAAATAACCTGAGAAAAATTGCAGGGGAAAAAAGTCAGAAAATTCTTAAAATATCAGAAAAATGCTGGAAAAATCACAGCAAAAATTGTAACAAAACAACAATAAAAATTCAAAAAATTTCAAAAACAAATATCACAAAAAACCACGGTTTTTGTACACCAAAATTCAGAGTTGTTTCCCCCTCGAAAACTTCAGTGTGTTGTGTACAGGGTGTGACGTGTGTAAAGTTTATTGCTATGAGATGTCTCTGACGTGCCGTGCGTTTACATCCTGGGGGCCCCGGCCCCGGCCTTTCACTCTTGTAAGCCATACCAACAGTTTCTCTATGCCGAGTACAATAGTGGAGGGACGGGGGAGAGAGGGAGGGGGAGAGAGGGAGATGGAGGGAGGGGGGAGGGAGGGAGAGAGAGAGGGGGAGGGGAGGCATCGCCTCTGAAAGCAAGTGCAGCCTGAGCCCGGGCGAGTGCGAGTGAGTGCAGGTGAACCTTCGGCTAGGTGGCGGTGGCGCTCATTCAAACCGCTCCGCCACTACGACAATTCCTCACATCATCGATGAGGAGTATCCGGTTCCGGAAGCTTCGTACTTCCGGTCGGCTCGCGGCGGCGCCTACCACCCCACTGGAGCTGGCTCGCGGGCAGGCTCAGTCGGGCTTAATGCTCTGCTATTATTTAGCCCCCGGCCCGGGTCGAGTCGGGTCGGGCGTTATGATCATTGCAGGGTAGGAAAGGCCGCAGTCTGGACGACCTGGCCGCGGTCGGCAGGCCAGGCCGGGACGGGAGCCAGCCTTGCCCTCCGAGCTCGGCTCGGCTCGGCCCGGACTGGCTCGGCTCGGCTCGGCTCGGCTCGGCTCGACTCGGCTCGGCCGGTGCATCGCGTTTCGCGGACTCGGAACGGCTCGGCGTTAGCGTTATAAGGCCAAGGACCCTTGCTGCCTAGCCAGCCGCCTGAGCTGCTCCCGCCCGCCGGCTCAGACCTCCGCCAGGCACACGCACACGCCACACGCGCACACGCACACACACACACACACACACACACACACACACAGATGGGGTTGAGACGAGGGGGAAGCAGCCCTGAATGAACGTTTTGTAAATTGTTGATAACTGTTCTCAATTTTAATTTTTTTTTTTTTTTCAAATTTTGCTGAGACTTTTCTTGCATTTGCGGACCCTCTGCGGTGCACTTTGCAATGTAGCCGGAGCGATGTCCCCCTTACACTCGCGCTGACACTGAGCGCAATTATTCCCCAGGCGTTCTGCGGTGCCGCAGGGCAACAGGCAGCAGGCAGCAGGCAACAGGTAGCAGGCAACAGGCCTGCTGCCGCCGTGCGTACCGCCTAGCAGGACTGCGAGTGCCTCCCGGGGTACATCATCTCCCTCGTTACACCCAATCTAGCGCGCATTCCACGAGGGGTGGGGCGGGGTGAGGTGAGGTGAGGTGAGGTGAGGTGAGGCGGGGCGGGGCGGGGCGGGGCGGGCGGGGTGAGGTGGGGCGCTGGCCTACGCGACTCACCGCAGAGGAAATCCATGTCATGCACCTGATTGCGCTTTGCAAGAAGAGAATAAGACAATGGGGCATCCACCCGCGCGTGCCCGTGGTTGTGCGTTGGAAGGGAGTGCCCCGCCCCGCCCCGCCCCGCCCCGCCCCGCCCCGCCCGACCCGGCCCCACCGCACTCCCAAACACAGTGGTGGGCGCGCTGCAGCAGCAGCAGCAGCTGTTGACACCAAGGCCGACGGCCTCCAGCTCCAGCCGCGCCACGCCACGCCACGCCACGCCACGCCACACCACCGCACCGTTCCAGAATGATAATACGAGAAAAGCCATTACGAGCGCGGGGCAGCAGTGGCGGGAAGTGGAAAGAAGGGGGGGGGGGGGAGAGATGCAGGTGAACTCGTATCACCGTGCAAACACACCACCTGACGCCCACGTCCGAAAATTCAGAGAAAACGATAAAACACGCGATCGCCTTACTACAGAGCGTGAGTCGAGAAGTGTGCCCGGCCGAAACTGCTCGGAATTTTAGAAGTGCACAAGTGAAGTGATTTTTTGAAAATTGAATTTCTCGAATTTCTCTGATTTTTATTATCTGCATTTCTCCTAAGTTTTAAAAATATCCATGATTTTTTCTGATTTTTTATTTTCCAGAATTTTTTTCTGGGGACTCGGTGCCGCGACTGCACATACACACACAATGTCACAGTGTGACATCACAAAAGCAGTCGATCTCGCCGGCGCTCGCCGCGTGACGTCACGGAGACCCTCGTTGTGGTTGTGTGTCAGCGCTCGCCCCCGCCCCGCCCCGCCCCGCCCCGCCCCACCCCGCCCCGCCCCGCCCCACCCCGCCCCGCCCCGCCCCGCCCCACCCCGCCCCACCCCGCCCCGCCCCGCCCGAGGTGGCCTGCTGGCCTGGCCTGACCGGTGGGCGCGAGCAGCACGGCCGGCGCGGAAGTGCACCAGTGCTTCCGAGTGGAGTGCGCGAGGTGCGGGGGGAGCACCCCCCGCCAGGCGCCCCGCCCCGCCCCGCCCCGCCCCGCCCCCCACCCCGCCCGCTACTCGGTCACCTATGATGCGCGGTGCTCGCGGCGGTGCGGCGCTGGGGCTTATGTATTCCTGGCCCGGAAAGAGAAAGGAAATGTTACGTTACGCGAGACCCTGCAGGCCCCCCCCCTCCTCCTGCCGGTTCGTCTTCAGTACGCTGGGACGGGCCTTGGGCCGCAAGGTCCTAAATGAATGGTTTTGGAGTATTATTTGGGACCACCCAAAGGGCCCAAATGGCAAAGGATTTTCTTTTTAAAAAATCTGGTTTGGGTGTTCTGGTAGCCTAAAGTTATTCACACACCTACAAGCGTGTTACACTCGCACGCTTGCGTTTCCAGAGTAGGGAGCGGGCGGCCTGTTGTTGTCGCCGGCCAGTCCGGTCGCCGCATGATTTTGGCGATGTGTCGCGAGATTTAGTGAAAGTCGTAGGGCGCGCGGGGCGGGGCGGGGCGGGGCGGGGCGGGGCGGGGCGGGGCGAGGCAGTCAGCCCGGCAGGTGAAGGAGGGCGGACTACATGCCATCGACACCCTGTTACACGCAGGGAGGCATGTACATACGAACGGCCTTAAGTACCCCCTCTGCAGGTGATGCGGGTAAAATCTTTGCATATACCTAAATAATTAAAATTGAATTTTTTAAAAACAAAAATTCGTATGTGATTTGCTAAAATCCGGAGAAAACAACCTTGAAAGCGCTGTAAAAAGTATTTTCTATTGGATCAATCAACCCGTACAACATCCCACAAACACACAAAACCACACACACAAACACAAACACAAAAATTTCAATCCAGATTGGAATTGAAAGCAGATGATACATTTTGTAGCTACATGTTTATTTTCCATGTACGTTGATTGGCATATTTAATTTCATTCTATCTAGAGTGTCGAGGCTGGAGGGTAGTTCTGACGATAGTAAAAATTAAAATAGGTAAGGTTCGTTTTCATTTTAAAGCTATTAGGGGACGGGGCACGGGTCGCTTAATCCCAAGCGTCCAAAGGTCCGAGCGAGCATTGTTGATCGGCCGTTGCGGCAGCGGCAACTGCAAGGCATTGTCGCGCGACGCGCGAGCGAGGCGAGGCGAGGCGACACAATCCCCCCTGTATATTATTTTGCCACACTCACCACTCGCTTTATGAGAGTACAAGCTAGCTGATACATTATCTTACGTTAAGTAATTGTCATTTAAGTTAGCTAGAATGTATCATCTGCTAAAAACATTTTTATGAGATTATGTGAAAGTCCCTCGGATTGCGGTGATGGTCCGGGCGCACGCAGACACATGCTGCGAACTAAATCTGTGTCTCCTCGCGCTCCTCGGCACCGCAGTCCCCTGCAGGGTCCCCCTTGAACTTCTGGTTCCGCCTTGGCGGCCTGGCCCCGCCGGCCCCGCCCCGCCCCGCCCCGCCCCGCTGACGGGACACACGCCTTGGACCGCCGCCTGCCTGGACGTGGCGGGGCGGGGCGGGGCGGGGCGGGGCGGGGCGGGGCAGGGCGTGGCCAGGGCATTGTGGTTCGAACAACAAGGCCGACCTGCTGGCCGGACAGACAGGCTGGAGAGGAAAGAACGGGAGGGGAGGTTGGGGGGGGGGGGGGGGGGCAGGGGGGGGGGGGCACTATTCATCAACCGGACTTGAGACTCAATCAAAGCGCCACCCTCCTAAATGCATGTCACTATTTTTCAAAAATGGCATTGATCCATGCCAATAATAATAATAATACAATGTCCATAAAAAATTACACTGGTAAAACTAAAGCGTAGTTGTACGCCCTTTTCAAGCGTACAAGACCTTACGCCCTTCTTCAAGCGTACAACTACGCTTCAAGGCAATTCCCCCAATGCATTTAGATAGGAGGAAAGAAGCGCATGAGGCCTTGTACGCTTGAAAAATGGCGTACGGACTCGTACGCTTGAAGAAAGGCGCTATGTTACGCCTTTGTTTTACCAGTGTATTAAAAAAAAAAATTAACTGTAATACTTGTATCGGTGGTACTATAGCATAGTTTAAAATAATAAAAATCACCAAAACGATAAGACACAAAAAAATTACTGAAACTTTATTCTTTACGTTTTTATTGTTGCGGTGTGTAGGTGCAGACCGAACGGGTCCACGTCCACATCCTCAAATACCTAACCTGCCAGTCAGCGGCCCGCCCCCCGCCCCGCCCGGCCCCGCCCCGCCCCGCCCGCGCCCCACCCCACCACACCCCGCCCCGCCGCGCCCCACCCGGGCGCGTCGCATCCCGACCACGGCGGCGGGCGCCATCAGATACCGTAAGAGCTCCTCCAAAAACACGAAAAACCTCCGCGAGAGCTCTCTGAGGACGAGACGAGACCCGTGGCGTGCCGTGGGGAGATGCAGCACAGCACAGGGATCGATTCTGTTTCGCAATGCCGCTGCTGCCGCTAACATCTCGCGGTGGCGGCGGCGGCGGCGGCGCCACGACTCTGACGTCAGTGTGGAGGACAGAAGCACGAGCGGTGCAAAGTAAAAAAAAAATACAAATAAAAAGGGAATGAAAGGAAAGAAGAGAAAAGACGCGAAAGTAAGATGGGCGCAGAGCAGCGAACACGGAGGCTGGTGCAATAGAAAGCCCCGCCCGCCCCGCCCCGCCCCGCCCCGCCAGCGCTGGTGACGGGACAGGCTCGCCCCGTAACGCTAGTCAAAGCGTTAGGGTTTGTAACTCTTAATCATTAGCTCATCGCCTGGTAGAAACAGGAACCGGACTTATTTTAAATTTCTTGTCTGCACACACTCTCAGATTCCCTATGGAGAATTTTGTTTTTTGCTATCAACGTATTTGTGCATTGATAAGCTATCAACAAAATTGTTAATTGGTACCATCAAACTTGTTTAGTAATTATCAACAAAACCATTTTGTTGGTAAGAGAAGTATATAAGCTATCAACGTTATTATTGCGATTTAATAACAAATTTGTTTATACCTTATCAATGCACAAATACGTTGATAGTTTTCCAACAAAACGGTCACTACGGGATTGAGGGTGCAGTGTAGTTGCGAACAACACAAAGCTGAGCAGGCTGCATTTTTTTTTTTTTTTATTAGATATCTATAATTTTGAATTTCGTTTTGAATATTTTTTGTTACGCGTTTGAGTAACGCTAGATTGTGTAACGCTGTGTTGAGGAGCCCCGGGCAGGGCGGGGCAGGGCAGGGCGCGCGAGGCTCGGGCGGGTAGCAGCGGACCGCCGTGCGCACGTGCGCGCGGGGAGCATTTTGGCGGGAGAGGACTTCCCTGGCCCTGGGAGCGCTGTCCTTCCCCGCCGCCGCGCCGCCGCCTCACGCACCGGCCCCACCCCACCCCACCCCGCCCCGCCCCGCCCCGCCCCGCCCCGCCCCGCCCCGCCCCGCCCCAACAGAGAGCCAGCAGACAAGTTCACGCCGCCGCGCGCATGAGTGGAAAAATTTCTGCGCGCGCTGGTTCGCTCTGTCTTGCGCTGCGCCGCGCTCTCAGACGAGTTTTCGTGTTTGGACGGGGGAGATACGGGACGGGGCGGGGCGGGGCGGGGCGGGGCGGGGCGGGGCGGGGCGGGGCGGGACGCGCACGTCGCCGCCGGTCGTGTCTAGCAAAAAAGAAATGTTGAGTGGGTCAGTGCGGCGTGCGCGCGACAATAACACTACTAGACGCTTTGAAAATAAAAATACACCCGCAAGCAAAAGTCCCGAAGGGGAAACCAACTCTGAAGTTTACTGTGCTGTGCAAAGGCGTGAATTTTTTTTATTGTAAATTTCCCTCATTTTTGTGAATTTTTCTGAGCTTTTATTGAACTGTTGACAAGCTTTGCTTTATATTTTCTGATTTTATTCTTGTTTTTGATCCTATTTTTTAATTTTTCTTATTTTTTATTTTGCCCTTTTTTAAAGAATGACGACGTTTTCAAAAATGTGGGATTTGTTTCCCCCTCGAGATGCCTGTTGTTCCAGGACAACTGCCCCGCGAAATATCACACACGCACGGTAGCCGCACCTGGCCGGACCCGGGCCGCCCCCCCCCCCCCAACTTGACCTTGACCCAGTGCTGCGCGCAGGCGCTGACCCCGCGTGACCCACACGACACGGGCTGCAGCAGGAGCCTAACAGGCAACGCGCAGCAGGAGCCTAACAGGCAACGCGCAGCAGGAGCCTAACAGGCAACGCGCAGCAGGCCAGGCCTGCTAGTAGGCTCCCGCGACAGGTTGCCCTAATTTTATTACTCGGGAAGGTGATGTCGTTCTCCACCACAGTGAAAGGCAGGTGGGAGGGGGGGGGGGGGGGATGCACTAAGTGTACCTGGACCTGGACATCCGTCCAGTGTTATGGCGGGCACGATACAACACTTGTCGCGAAACTGCAACAGTGCACTGGTCAAAAATGTGACAACTGATATGACCGTACTGAGAAACAGGTAAAAAGTAAAGGGAAAAAAATAGTTACAAAAAATACACACTCAAACAAAAAAAAGGCGGCCGTGAAATATTTTTTTTTCCGCAGCGGAATGAAAAAATAAGATGGACAAAAAGTACCGACACACTATAATACGACCGTGTAGCGATAGGAGGAGCAGCCTTTCACAGACATACACGCATACACGCACACACGCACACACACACACACTCGCCTCGTATACGCACACAGCCTGCAAAGTCGGAGTGGAGAGAAAAAAGCCCAAATGGACTGGCCGGCCTCGAACCACCGCGCCGCGCCGGCTGGGCTGCACCACACCAGAGGCTTATTCAAACGCTGCTCGAAGGCCTGCAGGCAGCAGCAGCACCGGGGCCTTCCCCCGCCCCGCCCCGCCCCGCCCCGCCCCGCCCCGCCCGCCCCGCCTCACAGTCTTATTCTGCCTTTTACTTTCGTAGCCGTCCCGCCGCCGCCGCCGCCGGAAGCGAAGAGACTCTTAAAAATGTCGGGACACCTTATGGTCGTGGCAGCGAAGCACTGCACGCCAGGCACTGCACCGACTGCGTGCCGCCTCGTTACCATGGCAACCTGAAGCCCGAGCTATCGGGTACATCGCTCCGCTCTCCAGGAATTAGGCGGGGGGGGGGGGGGGCGGGGGGGGTTAATGACATTCGACTTATTTGGGCGCGACGAGACACGAGTTGCTAAGTTATTTCAAGAGCAAAGGCAGTTTTAGAAAAAAATGCAAAGTTGAGTTTATTGTGATAAGGGCGTACCGTGTGAGCGCACAATAAGAGCGTGGGGCATAGCGAGAAAGGTGCGCTGCCAAAGGGCACACCTTACAATAGAGTGGGCCGTGGGCCGGGCCGCCCCGCCCAGCCCCACCCTGCCCCGCCCCGCCCCGCCCCTCCGCTTGTGGATCTGATCCCATCTGTCTCACTCGGTATGCAGTGGCACTGAGTCGTTGACGTACGTCGGCTAGGAGGCTAGGCAGGCCAGGGTAGAGCCATCTAACAGGTGACCTCCTTTGTCACACTCCTGCCAAGCTGAGCAATGCACTAAACTTAGCAGTGGGGGTGGGAAAAATATTTAAAAAATTATGTTTTTTTCTAGGACTCTTCCTATAGGGGAAACTAATTTACAATGAATACCAGGGTAGAGCCATCTAACAGGTGACCTCCTTTGTCACACTCCTGCCAAGCTGAGCAATGCACTAAACTTAGCAGTGCTAGGACTCTTCCTATTGAATCACCATCTAACAGGTGACCTCCTTTGTCACACTCCTGCCAAGCTGAGCAATGCACTAAACTTAGCAGTGGGGGTGGGAAAAATATTTAAAAAATTATATTTTTTCTAGGACTCTTCCTATAGGGGAAACTAATTTACAATGAATATAAAGGTAAAAGAAAAGAGTTTTCTAAAATACCAGGTCTTTGACCCATTACGATGACATCAACAAAATCTGATATTAGCTTTTTCGTTACTGAGCTGAGCGGTGTATTCAGCTATGAGGATGGAATAGTACAAAGTGAATGAAATCTTTTCTTAAAGTGGCTTTAGGACTCATTTGATAGAACCAAGTGCATGACCAATTACATTAGTATCCACAAGGGTAGACAGTACGTTGCCCATCTTTCTTTGCAATAACGTTCTTGAAACGTACATTGTGCTACTAGAGGTGCGATAAAATACAACCTATAAATAATTTCATATTACACGTAAGGTCTGACACTGTCTCAACACTTTTGGCTGTTCAATTAGTTTGTGATTCCTATAGAGTGCAAAATCTCACTAAATATCACTGGTAACTACAATATCTGATTCACTACTATTTTCAGATTTTATTGCTACAAAGGCATTTCTAACACTTTGTGTCGTGATCATAATTATTGCTTACCTCCATAGGCGCGCACAGAGAAAGACGTTGTCCCAGGTTGTAAATTGTAAATATTAAATATTCACAAATGATGTGGGACGTCTAACCTCACTGGACAAAGAGGCGAAATGTATATTTCAGTTGCACACGCCTCTTCACTTCAAACGCCAAGAAAATAATATTGTCACCAATAAAATAAAAGACCCACGTCACTTATTCTCTTGGCGTTTTTCTTGTCACGCGAAAAGTAAAGAAAAAACGAGGAAAAAATCTTGTCGCCATATCACTCGTCTGCTAACGTGCCAATAACAAGGGAGGGGTGTTGGGGGGAGGGGGCGGGGGCTCCAGTGCCCGGAGGAAGTGACGAACCTCGGGGAGGGGATTGGCGCTGAAAAGTGCAAATGCCACCCGGCCCCGGTGCAGCTAGATTGTCCAACCTATCTTTGCCCGACCTGGCGATTTCAGGAAACACTTACCAGCAGAGTCCCCCGGAGGCGTTCATCCAGTCAACGTTCCACAAAATGGCAGCATAGGTTACCAGCGGCATGACGTAGGCCATCTCATTTGCGATCTCGACATCACACACAGTCCCGATTTATTACTTTTGCCGAAGAATAGTCTAATCTGACACTACTTGAATGTCTTACGTTCACGCCGATACATTGCACAGATGCTAAAAGTTTTGTTCAAACTGCGAAAACAAATAAAAACGCCGCACCGAACGAGACGAGACCGATGTCCATTTCAAACTGTCCTTGCTGCAACCGTTGCTGCGGGGCTGCCAACTTCCATCCAACCTAACCACACTCGTTGCTGATGTATTGAAAATTTCGGATTTGCGCGGAGGTGCTGCCTGCCATTTTGGCAATGAAAGCAGCTAACGTGACGGAAAAGAGACTTTTTCGTCAATTATTATTGTATAATTTTTGACGAATTTTGCAAACCTAAGGGCTGTTACTGAGCCTGACTCAGAACGGGGGGCGGGGCGGGGGGCTCACGATCCATCACATGAATCAAGAGGATCGTCTGCTAGGATGACTGTAACATCATAATTTACCCGTGTAAACAAGGTCGGACAAAATCCAGGTCAGACAGAAATTTTTCGGATTTCAGGGAAATCGCCAGGTCGCACAAAGATAGGTCGGACAATGTACATACACCCCTGGCCCCTACAAGTGCTTTAATGGGCTTTATTGGGCCCTTAAAAAGGGAGCGTACAGGAATGTATTCGGCTGGGGTCCTACTTTTTTTGGGGGGGGGGGGGCGGTCCGTGAAGGTGCGGTCCTCGACAGGGCGGGGGGGGGCGGGGGGGGGGGGGGCGGGGCGGGCACACCCTCTGCTGAGCTGGGATCACACGCACACGGTCCAATGTCGCATTTCCTAGGAAATGTAAAAGCGGATAACATAACCTTTTGACGTCACCTAGCACTAGTCCAGCTGCAGGGTAAATAAACCCAAGAAAAAAGGGGGGGGGGGAACCACACGGGAGGGGGGAAAACCGTCGATATCTCGAGTCGACTCGTCGCGCGCGGACTTGGAGCAGCCCTACGTAGAAAGTGACGTCCGCCCCTCATGCGAGTGACGTGAGCCTATGGCAAAATGACACAAACCAGGAGGCGGCGAGGCGACGGCCAGCTCCAGGGAGTGAGTGGACGGGACGAGACACCACGCGGACACCACCTCCGGGCCGCCCCGCCCCGCCCCGCCCCGCCCCGCCCCGCCCCGCCCCGCCCCGCCCCGCCCGGCACACTTTCGCTGACATGCGACCCGCCGCTGAGCGGAGCGGGGCGCTGGCAACCTACCAGGCAGCAGCACATGACACCGTTATCGCATGGAAAACCTATTAGAAACCCACCCCACCCCACCCCGCCCCGCCCCACCCCGCCCCGCCCCGCCCCGCCCTGCCCCGCCCCGCCCCGCCAGAATAACCTGCGAGGTCGGGGACTCCTCAGTGCTCCTTAGCCTCAGCTAGCCCGGCTGCTGCGCACGCGCAGAGCAGGCCCACCACGACCACGCCGACGCGGTCTGAGGGCCTCCGCGCGGCCACCGCTGGCCTGGCCTGGCCGGGCCGGGCTGCTTCGTTAGCTTATCTCAGACACACTGCTCTGCGCCCGCGGCGGGCGGGGCGGGCTTAAGGTGGATCGAGGTGGGGGGCGGGGCGGGGCGGGGCGGCAGGCACAGAGCACGTGTGTGTCATTTGTGAGCCAGCCCAGGCGGCCCCGCCCCGCCCCGCCTCGCCCCGCCCCAGGCCGAGCCTGCCCGCGAGCTCGCCGTGGAGGTGCCCTACTTCGCGTCTAAACAAACCTAACCTTGCGACAGGTCGCCGCGCCAGAGACGTATCCGGGCACCCCGCCCCGCCCGCCGCGCCCCGCCGCGCCCCGCCGCCGCGCCAACCACGCACGTAATGGCCGATCGAACGGTCCGCGGAGAGCGCGGTGACGTGCATGTTGTCGGTCCGGAGCGGAGGACGGGTGCGCGCGGGCGTTAGCATGCCGTCCCTGCCGTGGTCCACCCCGCTGCTCTAAGTGACGTCCTCCCCGCAGCCCTGCGGCTGCGCTGGTAACCTACAGGATGATTTGACAGAATATTTATCGTCCCGCGGACAATATTTTTGTTCGCCAGTCAACGCTTTTGCCGCACGTATACCTCGAGTGAGAGTTGCAGCCCCAGAGTGCACTGAACTTTGTACAGATGTGGAGGCAGTAACAGCCGAAAATAGTTTGCAGACCGATGATGTGTGTTCGGGGTGTGCAGTGTGGTGTTGAGACGGCTCCCGCCCTGCGTGACCACAGTGTGGCCACAGCGAGCCGCATGCTTAACAGTTATTTCTCGTCTGCTCTCCCGGCGCACACACCGCCACGCCACGCCACACCGCGGCGGATAAGCCCCACGTGCCCGCGACGATTGGTTGAGGGAGGAATGCGGCGAGGGAGAGAGAGGGAGATAGAGCGAGAGAGCGAGAGAGAGCGAGAGAGCAAGAGAGAGAGAGAGAGAGAGAGAGGTGGGGACTCCAAACACCTGCTGGCTGGCACCACACACATACACACACGCACACACACCACCCCTTCAATACAGGTGACACCTTATTGACGGTGACGTCAACAAGCCAAGCATTGCTAAAATGGCGGGGCTGAGATTAAGTAGAGCGGCTGCTGATGGCATCCTGGCTGCCGACGCGCGGGCGCTTCGTGTACTTTAAGTACGTTAAGTACGTTAAGTACTTTAAGTACGGTTAAGTACGTTAAGCACTTGAAGCGACCCCGCACGAGGTGTACTGAGGGACCCGGTCCCTCCCCGCTGGGGGTACTCACATGTCTCGAGGGTCCGTGCAGCAGGCGAGGCGGCGGGCAGGGTTTGGGTAATCCACAAGAAGAAGGGCACTATGCAGGCAGCGCGATACTCTTTCTCCCTCACACACACACACACACGCACTCACTCTCCTCACAACCTCACCGCAGGAGGTGTCAAGGTGACACCACCACCACAACAACAGCAGCAACAACAACAACACCAGCTCTTCCGGCCTGCTGCTGCAGGCGGCCGCAGCGGCAACAATCAACAACAACAACACAGGCACGCACCACTCGTGCACCACCTCCGCCCTCGCACTGCTCACTTTTCACAATCGGCGAACGGCTCAACTCAACGGCGAACCGAACAAAACCGCCGCCCCCTCCTGCCGGCCGGGCCGGCGTGGTGCGGTGGTGCAACGCCTCGTATCACTGCGGGCCGGGCCGGGCCGGGCCGGGCCGGGCTCCCGACGGCGGTCACCGCCCGCGGGTGACGGGGGTGACGGCGCGCGCGCGCGCCTGCGAGGGGATGACGCTCCCCGCGGTCACCCGGGCGGGGACACCCTCAGCAGCATCCAGGCGGGCGGACGGACGGTCCTCGGCACGCGCGGGCACACACACACGCACGCACGCTCGCACGCTCGCTCGGCTTGGCACGCTCACGCAGGCGCACGCTACACGGCACGGGCCGGTGTGCGCGGAGCTCTCGCAGGGTGAGAGGGAATGCTCAGACGGCAGCCACCGCGCGCCGACTAGCAGGTGGGCAACCCAACACCGCCTGGCCTGCACCTCTCTGGGGCGTACCGCTGCAGGGCCACGGCTCGGCTCGGCCCGCCTGCCTCGGCCCGGCCCGGCCCGCCGGGGGCTCGGCTCGTATGGGGCCCTGGTGCTGTCGGGCGGGGCGGGGCGGGGCGGGGCGGGGCGGGGCCCGACGGAGCGCACCTCCACGTCTTTTGCCCCGCGGAGCGGCCGCGGGGCCATCTCAGAGTGGGGAGACCTGACCTCCCCTCCCTCCTCCCCCCTCTCTCTCTCTCTCCCTCTCTCTCTCCCACTCCCTCTCCCTCTCTCTCCCTCCCGCAGTCCACTTCTTCTAAAGCCGCCATGTCCGTGCCGTGGTGCGGTGGAGAAAGGGGACCTGGATCAACTACCAGCCTGATGAACAAGTAGACAGACAGAGGGGAAAACCACACACTCTCCGTGTGTTCGAAACACAAGTCTAGAGAAGGAACGCCCTAGCGGGCGTCACACGGTGCCGTCCGCGGGGTATGTGACTTACGTTTATCGTCCGCCATTCCCGGAAATTCACACACCTACAGGTGTGTAACACTCACACACCGACTCGGGCTTACACCGCGTTTTATTGGCGCCTTCACCTAAAACTAAAAGGCGCTTTAGTATTTAAAAAAAAGTTATCTTGTCTGGTCCTTTTTTTTTTCGGGCGGTTCTAGCAGCGGCTCAGCCTGTGCAGATAAAAGGAGCCGGGCCAGCCCGGGCCGGGCCGGGGGGCTCGTGATTAGATCAGCAGGAGCGTCTCGTCACCACAACCACAAAAATTTATTCCCGAAAAATTGAAATTTCCATGACACTTTGTCCAATTTTGAACTAAAGTTGTAAAACCTGGCTTTTAATAATCAGCACCATGTCGGCGCTACTCGACGATGCGGCAGAGCCGGTGTAGACCTGATGGCGAGGGGCGCGCCCGGCGGGTAGGCAGCCCATCCAGCACCGGGGCGGGTCGAGTGGTCTGAGGAGCACGGTGCAGGAGAACGGAAACTCCAGCGATAACTCAACATTCACACACTTTATTCTTTCCTCGTCGTTTTGTTTACAAACGGGGACACGCCAGACATACACTTGCAACGTTGAATATTTATAAAATGTCCAATATGAAGCAAAACACTTTTCTCACCGCTCTTTGTGACGTTTATTTAATATGAACAATTATGGCACAGTCAGAAGAATAATAATCTACGAATGAATAGAGTAAAAAATAGTAGTCCACACACAGAGGCAAACGCGTTTTAAATAACTTATGACACGATACTTTATATATAAATATATTACTCTCCTAAATGACACCCAGTGAGACGCGGCAAAAGAAGAAAAAAATTCCCCGCCCGCTCTCTGCTGATAAAAGAGGTGACTAATGACTGACTCAGCGGAGTCCGCAATAAACATCTCGATAAATGCAGAACTGTTAGGACAAGTCTGTGCAAACAAACGATCACTGTAAAACGTTCAGTAGATAATCCGGTCGAACACGCGGTCATTAAAACTTTGGGGTAATGGAACACTGACAGAGCTACTCGCGCCGGCACGCGACGGCCTGCGCCAGCTCCCTGAGGCCGGCGAAGGCCTCCTTGCCCGTGGGGAGGATGTGCGTGGCCGGCAGCAGGAAGCCGAACTGCCCGCGGTCCGGCAGCTCCAGGGTGTACGAGTACTTGACCCCAGCCACGTTCTTGACCCAGTTGTTCGCGCCGCCTGCGGGTCACAGGTGGTCACAGGTCACGTCGCGGTCAGAGCGTCGCGCCCAGTCAAAGTAACATCCGTCTTTAAAAAAAAAGGGAAAAAACGCAAAGTACTCACCAGAAATTCGATAGAGCAGCTCGGAGGTGGTGCCGATGTGGTAGCGCGTGTTGCGTACGCGTCGCATGGCGTTGGCCGCGAGCTTGGCCTTGTTGTAGAGCTCCTCGTGGTCCGGCAGGTGCCTGTAGCGCGCGTCCTCCGGCAGCAGCAGGACCTGGCCGTACGCGTGGAGCGACACGAACAGCTGGAGGGAGGACCACGCGAGATTTATAAAATATCACCATAAGGTACCAAGTGGCTGGGGCACAAGTATTATGATGGTCTTATGAGCAGGGCGTGCTAACATAACCAAAAATAATTTTCGTAACAAATTAATTTTTTTTTAAATGTTATTTTGTGACGAAAATTTTAGGCCAGTGTATATTTATGATCTCGGGTCATAAAGGAACGAAAATTCAGTGCAATCTTAGCTTTGCAATGAACCCCGGTTTGTTCATAGTAGTACTCCTACCGATCAAGAGATATTGTCAAAAAGTGGAATTAATTTCGGTCATGCTAGGACACCGCCTGCTCGTATACCTCGAAGCGCTCCCGGCGGCGGAGGAGGAAGCGGGCCACGGCCCTGGTCTCGGGCTCGGAGAAGGCCCTGGGCCCGGCGTAGCGCTCGCTGCACGGGTCGTCCGAGGCGCCGCGCCGGTCCCCCCAGTTGTCGTCCCAGTTGCGGTTGAGGTCGACGCCGGCGCACGGCGCGCGCCGGTGCTTGTGGAAGAGCGCGCCCAGGCGGCCGGCCCCGGCGCTAGGGCTGTGCGATAATGATGTTTCGTTATCGAAGTTCGATAACGTTTCTGTATCGAAACTTTTCGGTATCGGTTATCGTAATAATCGAAATTATCGAAATATCGCATTATCGACATACCGAAACTATCAGAATACCGAAATTATCGAAATACCAAAATTATCGAAATACCGAAATTATCGAAATACCGAAATTATCGAGATAACGAAAATATCGATACACCGAAAGTTTGGTATTTCGATAAGTACCGATACCGAACCGACCAAACTCACGTTATCGAAACTTCCATAAAAAGAAATTATTATCGAAAATTTTCGATAATATCGATTATTGCACAGCCCTACCCGGTGCGGCCCCGCTGCTGGCTGGGGTGCAGCTCGTGCGCGGAGCGGGACTTGCGCCACAGGCGGTCGCGCGTGTGAGAGAACTCGTAGCCGTCCGGGTTGAGCACGGGCATGATGTACCAGTCGGCGTCCAGCACCAGGTGCGGGTGGCTGTAGAACCGCTCCACCAGCTGCATGCACACGTAGAGCGCGGCCGCCGGCCCGATCCACTCGCGCGCGTGCGTGCCTGCGCACGGGAGTAGAGTAACTCGCTAGTAACTCGAGGCTAGTCACTAGTAACTCATTGCTAGTGACTAGTAAAAAGTTGCTAGTGCGACTAGTAACTCGTTGCTGGTGACAAGTAACGCGCTGCTAGTGACTAGTAACTCGTTGCGGGTACCTAGTAACCCTCTGCTAGTGACTAGTAACTCGTTGCTGGTACCTAGTAACCCTCTGGTAGTGCCTAGTAACTCGTTGCAGGTACCAAGTAACCCTCTGCTAGTGCCTAGTAACTCGTTGCTAGTGACAAGTAACGCGCTGCTAGTGACTAGTAACTCGTTGCGGGTAGCTAGTAACCCGCTGCTAGTGACTAGTAGCTCGATGCTAGTAGCTCGTTACGTAACTCGGGACGTAACTCGTAACTCGCGGCCACGCCTCAGAACGTCGTCCTCCTCCTCCTCCTACCTGCGTCCAGCCAGATGGCGGGCCTCCTGGGCGCGCCGCCGCCGGCCCACCGCGCCGTGCGGTTGCGCCGGGGGACGTCCGCCCGCTCCTCCTCCCTCAGGGACACCTTGAGCACGTACAGCGGCCGGCCCTCGCTCGACGCCCCGATCGGCACGAGGGACGCCAAGTGCGGGTAGGTGAGCGCCAGCCACTGGAGGTACTTGACGATGTCTGCGGGCGGACAGGGGTAGCGCGCGTTCAATAAAAACATTCAAAAATATGCAAACAAATTGAAAAAATTAAAAGAATGAGAATTTAGGGAATCGGATAAAAATAATTGCGAGTAATTTTTTCGGTGGAGCTGACCGGTGTAGCGGTGGTAGCGCTGCCAGGTGAGGGGGTGGCCCGCCGAGCGCACCAGGTCCATCCGCTGTTGGGCGGACGCCTGCCGTGGGTTCTGCGTCGAGATGACTGTCTGGAAGCAATACAGGAGAACAACATGGTGCAGTCTGGCGACAGAGAGAGAGAGAGAGAGAGAGAGAGAGAGAGAGAGAGAGAGAGAGAGAGAGAGAGAGAGAGAGAGAGAGAGAGAGAGAGAGAGAGAGAGAGTGCCTCGAGCTGGGGCGCTATAGGGGGTGGTCGAACCACCTGTGGAGCGGGCGGGGGCGGGCAGGGGTGAGTGGGCTACAGGCTGCGGCCTGGTCAGGGGGAGCATGCCTCCCCCATCTGTCAGGGGCGTCAGAAGTGTCTTTTGGAAGGGGTGCTGACTCAGGGGCGTCGACTCGTCTCCTTTTCCAAAAAAAAAGGGGGGGGGGCAAAAGACAGAAATTTCGGAAAGTTGGCTATCTACTACGTGCCACCACAATTTCCATAACTGTTAATTGTTTTTGTTTGCCCATGCATGCTCTCCCTGCGGTGCGAGGCCGGCCGCGTGTAGCGTCATCGGTACCGACATTGGTGACGGTAGCGGTCGGCAGTAGTTCGAAAGACATGTTTTCACGCCACCCTTTCACTTGCAGAGCACGTACGTAATTTTTCAAGTTTAAGGCGGGATTGAGCAGCTCCGCACCCCCTACATTATTTAGGGGGTGCTCAGCGCACCCCTGATCCCCGCCTCCGACGCCCCTGTCACGTGTTCCGCAAAGTGTCGCCGTCGGCTCTACATGAGGGTGCATTACTTGTCCGCTGCCAGGGCCGGGGCCGGGGCCGGGCCGGCGCTGTGCCCCGGAGGCGCGCGGCGGCTGCCGCTAGTCCCCCGCGGCCTGCAGGGCCTCCTCCCCGGCGGGGGCGGGCGCCGGACGCTCCGTGACGCCCAGGTAGACCCCGGCGCACAGGACGTACACGGCGACCGCGAGCAGCGTCCTCTTGTGCTCCGGCAGGCGGGCGGCGAGGCTGACGAGCGTCGCGACGCCGTTGAGCGCGACCAGGGCCAGCACCGCGGCCCAGGGCGCGTCCGCGCCGTGCAGCAGCGCCGTCGTCAGCCGCGTGCCGACCAGCACCACGGCCTCGGCCGGGCCGCTCACGTGGCCCAGGTACAGCTCGGTGGCGTAGCAGGCGGCGAGGAACATGAGGTCGAGCGGGTGCAGCTGCACCAGCCACGCGCCGAGCGAGGCCGCCAGGGCGCGGCGCAGCCCACGGCCCGCGGCCCCCGCCCGCCCGGCCACGGCCTCGGCCTCGGCGGCGTCCTCGGCGGCTTCCTCCACGTCGATGGCCACGTCCCGGCCCGCCGCCTCGCGGCGCTCCTCGCCGTCATCGCCGTCCTCGGCGAGGACCCCGCCCGGGCGGCGGTGACTCGCCCGCTCCTCCGCCGCGCCCGCCCGCTGCCGCCCGAAGACCGCCCGCCGCATGCACGCCGAGCAGGCGTCGCCGTCGGAGCTGGCGACGCCCGTGCCGAAGGTCGTGTCGGCTGCCATCGGGGCGCCGTGGTCGTACGCGACGCGCTACGCTGTCACGCAGTGTCACGCTACGCTGTCACGCCGTGTCACGCTACGCTGTCACGCCGTGTCACGCTACGCTGTCACGCCGTGTCACGCTACGCTGTCACGCCGTGTCACGCTACGCTGTCACGCTGTGTCACGCTACGCTACGCCGCGACTCGAAGGGCCCTCGTGGCGCGTCGCTTGGCGTCTCGACGGTGACAAGGGCTGCACCGAGCGCCGTGACGAGCTGGAGCGATCTGCTTACGATCGGGCGCAGCGCGCACCGCGCCCCGGCGCCACCCACGGCGCCCGCCGCCTCCGTCACCACCTCCAACTCCTCCTCCTCCTCCACCTCCTCCTCCTCCACCTCCTCCACCTCCTCCACCTCCTCCTCCTCCACCTCCTCCTCCTCCACCTCCTCCACCTCCTCCACCTCCTCCTACTCCTCATCCACCCCTTCATCCCTCCGTCCGCACGGAATGAACCTCTCCTACCCCCGGACGGAGCGCAGGTATGCCGGGCCGGGCGGCAGGGCGCCGGTAACGCTAACCCAAGCGCGGAAATAAAGCCTTCACGTTACATTCATTCTAAGCTAGCGTCCGTAACGCCACTGCGTTGAAATTTAACGCGGGTGATGTGCACCTTGTTTAAGAGTCAGCCAAACGTAACTTATGCTATGACGAACTCAAAACAGTAAAAATTGCAACTTAGCGGTTCATACAAATGTCAAAGCAACGTTGTAACGAGTCGAGATATTAGCGTTAACAAACCTGGCGACTGGTGGTCCCAGGGGCTCTACACTCCCCACGCCCTCCCCAATACCGAGGGGGTATGAACTCTCGAAACATGTGACCCAACTATTACGTCTATTACGCTCTATTACGCCTCAAAAATATCGGAATTCAGCTAAAAACAGCCGAAAAAAACCCAAAATAGGTAAATTTCGGAGAATTTCGGCTATTACGCCACTATTACGCATACTATTACGCGTGCTATTACGGAGAGAGTGACCCGACTATTACGCGAGTGCATACCCGCTCGCCCAATACTTTGGCCATCATCACTAGAGTCCTCGGAAGGAGTAATAAAGACCGCCACGTTTCGGGGGAAATTTACGCGGCACGGGGACATTCAATAACAGCAAAGAGTTTATTAGAGAAGGAGAATTCCCCCCCGCCCCCGCCCTCGCCCCGGTCCAGGTTCTGTATTAAAATATCGTAAAGGTCGTCAGGCCTGGGGTGGGGCGGGGTGGGGTGAGACAGCTAGGGCGGGGTAGGGTTATAAGCTCCGTACTCAATAAAGAGACCGCATAACTCGCAGTCAAAGTCGTTGTTGTTTGTTTCAGAAATGTTAAAAAAAACGCAACCCGATCGTGTGATACTGTTTCGCACGGGAATTTGCCAGCAGCATAAGAAACGGCGGATGAACCATCGGCGCGCCGCAGGCGGGGCGGGGCAGGGCGGGGCGGGGCGGGGCCGCATATTTTCCCTCATCCCTTTTCATCGTGTGCGCGCCCTCCTCAACCCTTTGTCCCCCCCCTCCCCCCGCCCCCCTCGGCTCAGGCGCCCTATCAGCCTTACACCTCCCCCATCACTTCCACCTGCCTTTTAGAGACGGCTCTGTGTCTGATTTAGAGCGCGGGCGCGTGAGGGTTCAATGCAACGCGGGGGAGGCCTTCACACAAGGACGGGTTTGCAGCGCAAATTGCCTATCTCGAGGCGGATAACAAGCAGTGGTAACAGGCTGGGAGGGGCTGGGAGGGGCGTGGCCCCCACCCCCGCCACCGACCGCCTCAAGCTTCTATGCGGTGATAGGGGATTGGATTTTGCCGCAGTTAGGTCCCGGAGTTTCTTTTTGTCCGCAAAGTCCCATGGGACTAACTTCAGATGACGTTGTCGCACTCACCTGCAGGTCGGCGATGACGAGGCTGTAGTTGATCCCCATGTCGTCGAGGGCCTCGTAGACGGCGGCGACGGCGTCGGGCGGCACGAGGAGGTCGGCCGTGCGGCGGCGCGGGCTCTGGCGCAGCAGCTCGACGCCGGCCTGCCGGTCGGCCAGCTCCTGCAGCCGGGCGCCCTGCTTGGGGGAGGACAGGCGCGCGCGCACCACCTGGTAGCCGCTGTAGTCCCGCGGGCCGTACGCGGCGTAGTCCACGGCGTCGTCCCCGGGGCCGATGCCGCCCGCGTCCAGGTCGTCCGAGGGCGTCGGCGGGGTCGTGGCGCCGCCGCTCAACCACCACCACCACGACTTGTCGCCGGCGTCCTCCTCGCCGTAGTCGTAGTCGCCCGCGGCGGGGGCGGCGGCGGCGGCGGCGGCGTGGTCGTCGTCGTCCTCGGGGTCCGAGCCCCGCACCAGCGCCGACAGACGCGAGGTGGTCGCCCGCACGACCGCGCGCAGCACGCCCAGGATGCCGACGTCGCCCGCGTCGTCGTCCGCGTCGGCTGCGTCGGCCAAGGACAGTGTGCGCGTGAGGGCAATTTATTTCTTTTTTTATTTTTAAAAAAATCCGTGCGTCGAGTTGTCTTTTTTTATTTTTCTAGACCTATTTTCCAAAAATACAAGACATATACCTTCGTGGGGCCTCTCTGCATGCGCCCCCCCCCCCCTCACCTCCGCACGCTGTTCAGCCGCCGGTAAGGGCGTCATACTCGGCTGACGGCGAAGGAGAAAGCAGACGACGCGTGGCTGGCGGGAGCAGGCGGGGCGGGGGCGGGATAATAGCGCGAGCGCAACCCTGCTCCGCTCCGCACGAGTAATGAAAGCCCGCACTGTGTGCATCTCGCTGAGAGTCGCAGTCGATCGGAAGTTACCATACCCGCGGGCACTGGGTTATGGTTACAGTGACCTGTTGACCCGCTCGTCACGGTGAATGTCACGCGCTGCGAGTCAGCACGCGCGGTAACTCGGTGACTAACTTGTAGTCACGTTTAGCGAGGACAGTGCTCTACGACTCGAGGCCGCAAAGGTTCGCTGCGGACTACGGGGATAAAGCTATAGGAGATATGTGAACAGCTGGGGGGTGAACTACTGGAGAGCAATCAGTTGTTGATCTGTCGGTCGAGGGGGCGGGGAAGAAAGGGGGGTGCACTATCGCAGCATCCAATTGGCTGATTCACCCCGCAAACCCCACGGCTTCTTCCTTCACACCCCCTGCCACATACCCCCTATGAGCACGAAACGGCTTTTCCGAGGTTGTCACGAGAGTGATCCGGGGCCGACCGGAAGCCGTTGCTCGGCGGAGGCCGCGGGGACGGCGGGGGAGGGATGCTGCAGCCAATGGCAGAGGGGGCCAAACAGAACCACGCGCCCCCTCCCCGCTCGGTCCCCCCGGGCGCCCCCCATGCAGCAGCTGCCCCCCCGCGCGGGGGCGTCGCGGCGCGTCGCCATTGGCGCCGGGGTGGGGCCGACGCCTCGGCGTCGTCGTCGACGGGGAGGGTCACTCACTCACCTGCAGCCACCGGCGCGGGGGTCCTGACCAGCAGCGCGAGCGCGCACGCCAGGGCGAGCAGAGTCAGGCGGCGGCGCCGGGGCGACCCCGGTGCTGGCCAGGACGGCGTCGGAGGAGGCGTCGTCGTGGCCGCGGGCCCGCCGCACTGGTACACTCTTCCATTCATATCCAATGTCCATTCACTTATTCGCCTCACACGTACACACGCAGACACACACACACACGCACGCACACGGACGCGCGGCGCGCTCCACGTTAACACCGGACGCCGAGCCTTGACTGACTGACCAGCGCTCCGGAGTGCACGGTGCCCGGAGGCACCCGGAGGCGCCCGGAGCGCCCGCCGTGACGTGGCGTGGTGCGGCGCGGCGTGGCGCGGGGAGCATCCCGTCTAGGATACACGCCACGCCACTCGGCCCTAAGACAAATGCCCCCCTCCCCTCCTCCTCCTCCTCCTCCTCCTCCTCCTCCTCCGCCTGCATGTCGGGCCCTGAGCCGCACCGGCTGGCGCTCCAGGACCGGAGCAGAGCCGCTACGTGTAATGGGTCAGAGAGAGAGAGAGAGAGAGAGAGAGAGAGAGAGAGAGAGAGAGAGAGAGAGAGAGAGAGAGAGAGAGAGAAGGAGAGGGGCAGAGTGCCGTGAAAAATATTTCGGATTACAGTACGCTAGTTTATTTAACTTTCAGATTCGCGACGAGGCAGGATCGCTCCTCCTCTACCCAATGCTCGTCGTGTTCCTGATCCAGGCGCGGTTCACCGGGCAGGCGAGGTTGGCGTAGACGCCCGCGTACCCGGGCGCGCCGCAGCCGATCCCCCAGGACACGACGCCGACCTGGACGCCGAGGCCGTTGACGAGAGGCCCGCCCGCGTCCATCTGCGAGGCACGAGCAGCAGCACTCAGTCACAGCTCTCGATTCAGATGTTAAATCAGATTTAGACAGAAGTCAGCTGATCGCACCTGGCACGCGTCCTTGTCGCTCATGCCGGCGCAGATCATGCTGCCGTCGATGCGCCTGCCCTGGTCCTCGTACGAGACCCTGCACGTGGGCCTGGGCACGTAGGGCACCGTCACCGCCCGCAGCTCGCTGGGGCCGTCGAAGTCGTAGTACTGAGGAGAGAGAGTAACACACTGGGCGGGGACCTGACACGAGAGGACTTTGGCAACACCTATACGATCGCGTTATGCAGCCGGCTGATTCAGAAGATCGCTCTCATTCCTCCCTTGTCGCACCTATGGCGGTGCCCTATGCTGGGGATGGCAGCGCTACAAGAGTGCGACAAGGACAGAAGTACGAGAGCGATCCTCGGAATCAGCCGGCTGGACATCCTGCTGTCCAGTGTCGCCTGATAGGTAGGCAAAACGTCCCGCGAATACACACCGGTGTGAGGCAGAGGGGTATCTCCGTGAATATTTTATATTCCGACCAAGTGCGTCACCGACTTTCACCTTATTCATTCAGTTACCTTTGGCGGATGTTCTCTACGGCCTGATTGGCTCACGCACGTCACGTGACAGAGGCGGGCCGGGCCGGGCCGGGCCGGACGGGGCTCAGCTGACCGTGAAACAGCCGCCCCGGCCTTCCCTGCCCTGCCCTGCCCGCGAAATGACGGTATGGGAACGGCGGCGTCCACAGACGATATCGGGAGGACGTTGTCGCCCACAAAGCTAAACCCAAGCGTGCTGATATCGACTTGCAGCGGGTGACACTTACGTGCTCTGTCCCCCAGCCGGACACCGAGAGCGTGTCCGTGGACTTGGGCAGGACGCCGACGGTGGGCAGTCTGACCGGCTGCGCCTTGGCCGAGTACACGATGTCCTCGGCCACCTGGACCACGGCCACGTCGTTGTTGCGCAGGCCGACGTCGTACTTGTCGTGGGAGGCCATCCACTTGACCTGCAGGAGGGTGCCGCCCTGCTCCCTCACGTCCGACGCGTACCGCACCCCGTAGGAGGTGACGTCGTCGTCACTGAGGGCACAGAGGAGGGCTACAGTGTACTCGGGCGCGGCGCGACCACACTGTGGTCACTGAGGAGAACTCACAGGTGGAGGCAGCGGGCGGATGTGAGCACCCATTGGCGACTGAGGATGGAACCGCCGCAGTAGTGAGAGCTGTATTTCTCCAGGGATATCTGGTTGATAAAAAAAAAAATTAATTCAGCAAATAGAAATATTTATTTTGCACTGATGGTTTTTTTTACAGTGTAGAGCATAAAGAACATAATCGCGCGGCACGACTGTCTCCGCACACGAAGGCCACTAATCATCACCGGCGAAGGCCGGCCAGGGCCGGCCAAAGACACCCCCGCAGAAACACATACTGTAGTTCCCTATTCGTTTCGCGCTCTGCTGCAGGCCAACGAGTGCGTGGAGCAGGACGGCGACCGGGGCGCATGAGGTGGTCACTCTGCCCTACAACTTGCGCGCAATCCCGTCCCGCTCCACCCACAGGCGCCGGCGCCAGGGGCGGCCAAAGACACCCCCGCAGAAACACATACTGACCTGTAGCGCTTGCGAGCCACTCCCGCGCCTTCAACAGTCATCAAAAATGGCCCCAAAAAAGCAAAACCCGCACACCCACCTGGAAGGGCACGTCCTCGATTTTCACGGGGTGGCCGCCGACGATCTTCAACTGGTTGCGGCCGAGACGGGAGCCGGGGCGGGGGCCGGCGGAGACGCCCAGCAGGCACACCGCACCTGGGCACGAAATCACTTATAATGGCGCGAATTTCAAACACGTGTTTGGAGCAAAAAATATGATTGTTATGTTGTTGTAATCTTGTTTTTACGATTGAAAAACTACGGAAATGACAAAGCCATTCATACCCCTGCGATGCTCCCGATTCAGTTGATAGTTTTCTTACCGATAACCAGGAGCCCTGCGCGCTGCATGTCGGTGTGGCGAGCACTATCAGCCCGTCGCGCTGGTCCGCGCGCTTTTAAGCCCTCCGCCTAATCTTGCACTAAAGCCTCACGCGGACTCCCACACAGCGGAATCCCCTGTTGTCGTCCTGTGTCCTGTGTTCCAGCAGACGATCTTCCAAGTCCTTTGCGTATCGGGTATAGATCGTCCGACCAGAGCGCGGAGTATGTCCGCCGGGGGCCGGGGTATCGCCTCGCGTGGGGTATCCCCCGCCGCGGCCGCCGCCGCCGAGGCGCAGGGTAGCTCCGCGGGCTGCAACACCAGCCGCCCGCCTGACGAATCACTTGTGCACATGGAGAAAATACTCCATTCGTTCAAAGTACCAAATAATTCACAAACACAGTAACATAAAATGCAAGACGCATTTTCAAATCCACCAACCAGCCCGGGGAATACGACCCGCCCGCGCGTCGTTCTGCTCATATATCATTCATGGCTCCCGATCGCCGCACGTGATGGCTCTAGCGGCGCGTGCCGTGACGGCCGCGTGACGGCCGCGTGACGGTCGTGTGACGGCCGCCCCGATAGCATCGAGCTCGCCGGGCAGGGGTGCGGGCCGGGCCGGGCCGGGCAGTGCGCGCACCGAGCTCAACGGCGACGCGACGGGGACGCTCTGCACGAGTACGGGAGCAGGACACGACCATAGGGGGAAAATTCGAGGAGGAACGACTCTCTGGAAATTTTTGAACACCTTGTCATTCAGAAAAATTCAGAAAAATCACAAAAAAAAAATTACAAAAAAAATCACCCAAAAAAATCACAAAAACTAAGGAAAATTTACAAAATTTCAAGACATTTGTATACCAAAACTCTGAGTTGTTTCTCCCCGGGAAAATTTGTACTGAGTCTATAATTGATTGTTCCTTTTGGGTCATCAGAGATGAGCGGGAGCAGCGGGGGCCGCGGCGCGGGCCGTGGCGCCTCTCGCGGAGTCAAGTGGAAGCTGCTGCAGGCCAACTGGGCCTACCAGAGCAGGCAGTTCTTCGAGACGAGCACGCTGCACGGCGTGCGCTACATCGCCGAGAAGGGCCGGCCGTACCACGAGCGCCTGCTGTGGTTCATCTCCACGACGGGGGGGCTCATGGCGGCGCTCGTCATCGTCGACTCGCTGTGGGACAAGTTCCAGACCAGCCCGACCATCACGGGCCTCGACACCGACTTCCACAACTGGGACGTGCCCTTCCCGGCCGTCACCCTCTGCCTGCACTTCCCCGAGAACGAGACGCTCGTCGAGCAGTACATCCAGGAGTGCGTGCCCCGCCCCGCCCGGCACCCGCGCCAAGTGTATGACTGTCGCGCACTTCGATGTGTGTGTATTTCTATTCACACACTTGCCCTTGTTTAGTTTTTTTTTTTTTTTTTTTTTTTTTTTCCTAGGAAAATTTACACATTTACTTGCGCAAGTGTAGGAATGGTACTTCACACACCTGCAAGTAGAGCGCGACAGTCATACACTTGGGTGTCATGTCGTCTCGTACGTATTATCACCCCGTTATTAGCCGAGCAGAGCAGGGCAGGGCAAAGTGAGACGGGCGGTTTGTTGTCGGCAGGAAGTGGCCTGACGCCGACGAGGAGAAGAAGGAGTACTACACCGCCTTCCTCAAGGCCATCACCAAGGTCTCGATCGACTCGCTGCCCAGCCTCCTGCCGTTCGTGAAGGACGCCAGCCTGCCGCAGCACCACCTGCGCGAGCTCACCTTCCAGGTGGGCCAACATTGTCAGCAGGCTGGCACGAACATAGTCGCGTCGAGTAGATGCTGAGACGGGCCTGAATGTATTTCCCCGCTGCAGCTGGTGAGCGGATGCCACGCGTTCACGGACTGCGCCTACAAGCAGTCCCTCGACGAGGACCGGCGCGACTGCTGCGGCATGATCTGGCCCGTGTTCACCGAGCACGGCTTCTGCCACGCCTTCAACCTCAACTACACGATCGACGACTTCCCGGGGTGCGTGGCGGCGCGGAGCAGCGGGTCACCTCAGCTCGCCGCTGTGCTCACCCTCACCGTGCTCACCCTCTGCTGCCCGCAGGTCGCAGCCCCGAGGAGAGTTCCAGGAGAACCTGATCGAGGAGACGGACACCCGCTGGTCCTTCTCGTTCAACACGGAGGACCCCGTCAACAACACCGTTTCAGTAAGGCTCTGTATATTTCGCGGTATATAAATGTTATTCGACCGGGTTTGACACTAACGTCGTTCGGCAGGTATTTATTTCCGCTTCGAACGCCTTGCCCGGAGCGGACGTGAACCCCCAGCACGTTTGGAACAAGCGCGTGTCCAAGCTCGTGTTCGTGCCGAAGGTAAGGGCGACAAACGGCGCCCGCCACGCTGTTCGGTTAGGCTAGGCTAGTCTAGGCTAGGCTAGGTTAGGTTAGGTTAGGTTAGGTTAGGTTAGGTTAGATAGGGTTAAGTTAGATTAGGTTAGGCTCCGCGCCCCTTTTGACGCCGGTCGGTCGGACGGTCCGGCAGATGACGTACACCACGGAGGACGCCAAGCAGCTGTCCATCGCCCAGCGCGGCTGCGTGTTCTGGGACGAGATCAAGCTCAAGGTAGCGCCCATCTACACGCACGCCTCCTGCGTCCGGCAGTGCAGGATGGACAAGATACTGCACCAGTGCGGCTGCCTGCCCTTCTTCTACGACCTGATACGTAAGCGCGTCAAACCGGCCCCTCAGGCCACCACAATTTTTTTTTTTTTTTAATGCAAATTCAAATAGTAAAAATGAAATACTTTTAGAAAAATTTACGACGCAACTCGCGTAAAAGTTCTGACCCAGTGCCTTTCTTTCCTGTGCGTATTTGACGCCCCTTGTGTTTTCCCGTTTCCCGCCACAGCGAAGACGCGGTACTGCGAGCTCTCAGAGTTAAAGTGCGTCATCGACAATTTGGGTAGGTGTTGTGTGCGCGTCCTGGTAACGAAGGCACTGGCAGAGTTCTCCTCTCTCACCTCGCCCCTCTCCTGTCAGAGCTCCTGTCGCAGATGAACCTGACCTGCTCGTGCCCGCTGGGCTGCGAGCACACCGTGTACGACATGGAGAAGCCGCACGAGGCCGGCGGGTGAGTCTCGAGGGTTATTGAACAGTCCTGAACGAAATTTAGAAAAAAAATCAGGAAAATTAGATATTAAGTATTTTTAAAGATCGGGACAAAAATAAGAGGAATTAGGTTATTTGTGAACTAAAATTCAGAGGTTGTGTCTCCCATTTCGCCGTGTTACGCTGACTTTCTTTACCTCCAAGTAAAACACTTTGCGAAAAAACCTCGCGATAATGCCATAGGGACGAAGGAGGGGGCACGGAAGCGGAGGGCGTCGAGGTCGGCTTCCTGTCGTGGCCGATGACAAGGTGCGTGCAGTTGTTCGCAACCAATTTTATTCTCTAGGCCTCATTTAGACTTCATAAAAGGTTTTCCCGCGCTATTTTCGTCCCTCCAGGTTCAAGCGCGAGGTGCTGTTCGGGCAGGTGGACCTGCTGGTGGCCATCGGCACCATCGCCGGCCTCTTCCTGGGCTTCAGCCTGCTCAGCGGCCTCGAGATCATCTACCTGTTCACGCTGCGCGCCTGGTGCATGATGCACACGGACCGCGAGCACCTGGAGGAGCTCGCCGACGAGTACACCAGGTGCGTACGTCCCGTGGGAAACGTGTTCAAATATATAGTAAAATTACAAAATTATTCAGCCAACTTCTTTTCTAGTTTTGTGATTATTTTTTTTTTGTCGACCAAAAATGACTTTTCGTAAATTTACGCCGCGGATCGTGTATTTATCACGCCGTTTAAATACCGTACACCGTCCGGGCAAGTATTGTAAATTTACAAAAGTATCGCCGACAGGAGGGAGAAGGAGCCGGTGGACCTGTCGCTGCGCCCCGCCTTCGCCAAGGGCCAGCAGCAGGTCGGCGGCCAGCCGGTCGACGTCGAGATGGCCCCGGCGCCCCTGGGGCCCCTGGCGCCGCCCCTGTGGAGGGGGGCGACGCCCAGCGTCGCGGACAGGAACCAGAAGAACATGTACGCCTACCCCTACGGCCAGTACGCCTACTGACGGAACAGCGGGAAAATAAAAAAAAACCTTCACAAAACAAACAATATTCCTCGCTGTGCAGTCGAGGCGAAATCTACATCTATTTTGCGCAGTGCCGGGGCGCTTGCAGTTATCTACCATTATAATCTCCGCGAGATCGCCCCCCCCCCCTCTCGCCCCGCGACGCAAACCTCACCCGCCGGGAACTGTCACATTAAACATGGAAGAGGCGCTATCACACGGAATCTCGACGCGGGCCAGACTGTCCTGTGCTCTCCCCCCACCCCTAGGCCTACACCACCCCATCGGCAATAACGCTCGTCGTTCATGGCAGTTACCAAAAAAAAAAAGGAAAAAAAGCGACGAATCAACGCAAGTCCGGTAAGTTTCGAGTACATTCCGTGGTACTGATGGTACCTCTGGCCGTAAATACTTGCCCCCACCCCTGTCTTCCTCCCCTAGCAGGTGCGCACCCCTCACCCCCACCCCTCCCTCCCGACCCGCGCAGCAGGCGCTCGCCAGCGCCAGCGACGCCACAAAAAGGGAAGCGCGTCGGATAATTGCCAGTAATAAAAGCGGCCATAACCATCATTTTTAGCCGGACATTCCAATTAGCACGGCAACAGCATTGCGCGCTGTACAGTACTACCTGCGTGGCGGCGCGCGCCGGGGGAGGCATAGGTGCGACTCGACGCCTTTACAGGAGTGTTGACCGTAAGAATGCCTTTTGGTAAGGGTGTTACGACTCGATGGCTTTGGCTGTTAAACCAGAAAAATCGACCTAACCTAAACTACGCAGAGTATCACTTTCCTCGCAGCGTGTGACGTGTGCCTCTTCAACACGCAGTGCACACCGCTGCAAACTTCATCATCCACCCATCACTCACTCACTCACTCTCTCTCTCTCTCTCTCTCTCTCTCTCTCCCGCAGCGACATTTACAAACCCTTCCTCGTGTCCTCTCGCGGAAATTTGCTGTGAATTATCACGAGAGGAAGCGCTGCGTATGGAAATGCGTTGAGGCGGGCGGGGGGCATGTTTTACAGCGTGTTGTGTTTACACAATCTCGAGCGCGAGGTGCGTGGGCCACGCCGCGCCACGCCACGCCACGCCACGCCACGCCACGCCGCGCCACGCCACGCCACGCCACACCACGCCACGCCACGCCACGCCGTTGCACGCCGTGCTAATTCGATTACAGCGCCAGAGGGACGAGCTCCCCGCCGCCTCGCTCGCTCGCCAAATGAACGAAAATAATAAAATGTGAGGTAGAAAATTCGAGCGCCACCACCACCTACACGACCCCCAGCGTCCGTTTCTAGTCATAATAATAATAAAAATAATAATAATACAGTAACTGTTAATATTATTACTGCACTGCAGGCAAAAATTTGTACCTGCTCGCTTTCACTGATAATGCGCTAGAAGTTATGCTGTTATCCGTTAAATTATTTTTGAACTTTTTTACCGCGCTAAGTGTCACTAAGCTTGGGCGTTTTGTTGTAAATCATTATTAGTTTTATTGTAATTTTTTTTATAAATGTGGTAGTTCTAACTCTAGAAGACCAATCCTACACAAGTATCCATTATTTACTGTAGCAGTACTACATGTCGAATACTTGTGCACACTTGGGTTTTCAGAAAACGGTGTACCTTTAGGGCGGGAAAAGAAGATATGGCCGAGGCTGAGGGCGGGGCGGGGCGGGGTGGGGGTGGGGGGCTGGGGCGGGGCCTGTCGGAGCCCCACTGGGGGAGGCCGAGCCCGGCCCAGCAGGCTCCACCTAAGGGGACAGAGGCGACAACGCAGAAGGCGGGGGAGGGTGGGAGAGGGAGGGTGGGGGGCCTACTGGGAAATCAAGAAGTAGCGGGGCGGGCGGGGCGGGCGCAGTCAACCAGCTGGGGCGGGGCAGAGCACGGGCGGGGCGGGGCGGGGCGGGGGAAAGGCACGGCAGGCTCCGAGGCCAGGCCCCGGCCGGCACGCCCGGCGAATCCCCGCGAGTGCAAAAGCGAGCAGCAGAGGGCCTCCAAAACAATAAAAAGGTTTTATGTCTGACGGACGCGGGGCGGGGCGGGGCGGGGCGGGGCGGGGCACACCCCGCTGTCCAGCATGGTCCTGTGGCGCAGCCTGTGCCCTACGCCCTGCACCCGGAAAAAAATAAAATCAGAGACCCCGTAATAAGTAGTATCGCTGTTCTACAAAAGAACGATTCCTAACTTTACTTGCAGGCTCACTTATCCTCACTGATCAAAAAAAAAAGTACAATTTTTATGTTGTGGTAAAATTTATGTGGTCAAAATGCTGCTCACATTTTTTTTTAAACAAAGCCGATATCCTGTGAGAATTGGATCTTGTTTCAGGTCGCGACCTTAGTAGGGCACAACTGCAAAATGTCAGTATAAGGAGAATTATTTTTATTTTCGTTATCATGTTTTTTTTTTCCACATGGGATAAAGATTACAAACAGGTGGTTTTCCCTCGGGAGGACGGTTGGACCGGATATCAGCCCGCACAGTTCACAATTATTTACAATAGCGTTGTACACGGTTCATACATAGTATACAGTAGTCAGTGCACAGAGTAACACTGTTTAAAAAAAAATATCACGTTAGTACCAGATACCCTGCACCCACTGCCCTCTGCCGGCAGCAATTTCAACCAGTGCGAGATGACTGCTTTCGATGCGGTTATCAGAAACGACATTTGATTCCGCTCATTCCCCCACCTAGTATTCGCAACGACCTCCTATTCCGCATAGTTGACTTGACGAGGGGTAAGTCATCCCTAGGAGAACACTTGAAGTCAAAATGACTTCAAAGTGATATCATTTTGACCTTTTTTAAAATCAAATTATAGTCCTTCAAGATAGGTTCTTAGACGTCATAATGACTGTCAAGGACCCCATTTTGACACTATGTTCTCGTTGGGAGAGCACACGGAGGTGCCATGCGCGCGACGGGGTTGGAATATGCATGAGAGCCGCTCACTAAGGCCCCTGAATGTCTCCATGGCAGCTTTATATGTACAGTAAGTCGTCTCCCGGCCGGCCGGACCAGGAACATAAATCTCTCGTCTTCTCTTGTCTTTCATATCACTCGCACGAACACTGTTAAACCAAGTGCGCAACTGTTCAACACTTGAATGTGTGCAACTTCCAGTCTTACACGTCCAAGTGTACAACTCGGTATTTGTGCAATTCCAAGTGTCAAACTTGCCAGTTGCACACTTGTAAGTGTTTAACTCGACATTTGTGCACTTGCATGTGTTCAACTGCCCCGTGAAACATTTCCCATGTTGAACACTTGCAAGTGTACAACTGTCGAGTTAAACACTTACAAGTGTACGACTGGCGAGTTTGACACTTCCAATTGCACAAATACCGAGTTGCGCACTTGCACCTGTTATACTGGAAGTTGCACACTTACAAGTGTTGAACAGTTGAACACTTGGTTTCACAGTGAAGAAGTCCGGCGTCGAACAAAGAAACAAAAACAAAACAGCCGTCACTCACTCTCTCACACTCACACACACACGCGCACTAGAAGATGTGTCCGCCCGCGCCGTGGATGTAGCCTCCCAGCAGGGCGAACGGCGAGGCCAGCGACGCGTCGCCCGACAGCCCCATGTGCTGCTGGGGGTGCTGCTGCTGCTGCAGCGGCGCGGCCTGCTGCCGGCAGGGCTGCTGCTGTTGTTGTTGTTGAGGCTGCTGGTGTTGTTGTTGTTGGTGCTGCTGCGGTGAGAGCGGCCACTTGTTGTTGTTGAGTTGGGTGAGGGCCGATGAGTCCAGTTTGCCTGCAACAAACAAAGCAAGCACGCCTGTTAGCAGAGCGTCAATTTGACGATTAGCAACCCAGCGTCATCATCTCAGACCGAGCGAAACGATTCCAGGCGAGACTGTGGAGAAAATTTAGAAAATATCGTTTTAAGTTCCTCTCCTACAGGAAAAACTGGCCTGCCGGCCACTAGACAGACAGTCCAGCTCCAATAGCAAACACAAAATTTTCATATAAGTTGGTCGAATTACCATGTGTTTAGTATCATTTTCTTCATCTTAAGACGACGAACCAGAATTTTGTATCAAATAGCTTGAAAACTCAATACCCGTTAAAGTTAAAATCGGTACTAGGCCAGGCGGCTGGAGCGGGGGGCCCTTCTCAAGTAGAGTGTGTTTGTTTACGACCGTGGGGCGCGGGGCCGGCAGGGGGAGGGCTGGCCCGTCGGAGCGGCGAACGACCCTGATTCTCGGAAGACAAAGCCGTGACAAATTGGTGTCAAAGTTTCAAATTCTGAACTAACGATTTCTAATTTTAACGCAGAACATTATTTTAACAATCATGCCTTGAGGAGCAGGTGGAAATTTGAATCGCGATTCTACGACCTACCGTTCAGGAATAAATCGTGATTAAACCGTATTCTTTAATAAAACGAAAGATTTGATTTTTCATATAAGTTGGTGGAATTACCATGTGTTTAGTATCATTTTCTTCATCTTAAGACGACGAACCAGAATTTTGTATCAAATCGCCTGAAATCTCAATACCCGCTAAAGTTAGAATCGGTACTAGGCCAGGCGGCTGGAGCGGGGGGCCCTTCTCAAGTGGCGGGTGTTTCTTTACTGGCTATAAATGTTTACATGGCGGCATGCCCTTTGTGACAGACGCATTCCTGCCACACCACGGCCTCCCCTAGGAAAATTTTGGCTGGGCTGGCTGGCTGGCTGGCTGGCTGGCTGGCTGGCTGGCTGGCTGGCTGGCTGGCTTTAACTGGTATCTTTACCTTTTTACCTTCTGGTAAAGCCAGTCCTACTGGGGACTGTCTAAAAAATCTAAATTCGAGACTAAATCGAAAAGGGGTATTCAAAAATCGAAGAGCTTACGGATATTTGTGTAAGCTTATTTAGGGTCCTATATCCAACAAAACAAACATGCGTTAGGAATTTTAAAGAAAGTTTACATAACTTTTTCATGTTTAAGAAACTAACACTCGTTGCGTAGGTAGATTTACACAAGAATTTTCAACTTCAGGAAAACCATGCTACTTTTGCAAGCGCACACTAAACTCAGAGTCGCCAAGTAACCCTGTCCCATGAAAAACGTTTTATTATTTCAGGGCGCCCCCCTGACAGCCCCGGACCCGGCCTGGACCGGACGGGGTGCCAAACCGCAGCCGGGGCGTGTCGGGTCGGGCCGCCATCCCTGTGGATGATACATGACCCCAGCAACAAGTGCGGGCTGACAAGGTGCGCCCCGCCCCGCCCCGCCCCGCCCCACCCCACCCCGCCCCGCCCCACCCGCCGCCTTAGCTTATCATGCATACGGAATCTGAAAACTTGTATCTCACTCCCCGTAACTGCAAACTGGGCTACATGGCGTCTACTTTTCGTTTCACCAAACTGCACGTGAGGGGAGAGTAGAGGCAGTGCCAACTCTTCACTACTGATTTGAGCTGCTGCACATTTACGACAGTGTAGCTCTTGCGGCGCCGCCCCCACGCAGACGGTGATGTACAGCCGGCGTTAGGGGCGTGGCCAGGCAGGGCCAGGGGCGGGACCGGGCGGGGCGGGGCGGGGCGGGGCGGGGCGGGGCGGGGCGGGGCGGGGCGGGGCGGGGCGGGGCGGGGAGCGACAGCAGAGACAAGCGCGCCGGACGGACGGCACTTCTTGGCTTTGGTTCAGCTCCTAATCGCTCGATGCGATACCGACCGAACGAGAGCAGAAAAGTAATTTCGAAGCAGCGCGGGAGAGGGTAGGGCCAGCGTGAAAGTTACATATGCGAGTAGCTCACGGTTTTTAAAACAATATTTTTTAAGAAAAAAAAGTTAGTTGGATACCCAGGTATTGAAAGAAAAATTCGGATGGTGTCCGGAAAAATATTTGCAATGTCGTATAACGGTGGTATACACGAGGCTAGGGAAGGGAGGGGGTCGGGTAGGGGCGGAGGAAGGCTCAGCTGTTATGGGCGGTGCACGACCCCACCACGCCCCACCCCGCCCCGCCCCGCCCCGCCACACCCCACCCCGCCACACCCCTCCCCTCCGCTCCGGCAGGCGAGGCGGACACCACTCCACAACTTGACGTTTAATCTAGGAAATTGGTACGCAAGGGCTCGTTTATTTCTATTAGCGTCGAGTCTTTGGGTCTCTGTGCCGGAGCTGGCAGCGGCGGCAGGGAGCGGGGAGGGGGAGGGGTGGAGGGGGTGGAGCGGGGGGAGGGGGTGGCAGCAGCGCGCAGCACGGCACCCCCTCCCCCTTCCACCCCACCCCCGCCCCCGCCCTAGGGCCCACCGCCCCAACGCCGCGCGTCATACGTACGTACGGCCCCACCAATATGCCATCGACTAGCACAAGATAAAAGCGATCGTTAAACGGACAACTTCCACACTGTGTTCCAGCGGGGACTGTGTCCTTTACAGAGTGAAGGAGGGGATGCACACTGAGCGCGGCGACAGTGACACGCACGGCCACTGTGAGAAATATTTGTAAGAGTTACGGGAAAATTTTCCATGAGAAATGTCGTAAAGTTACGATATCAAATTGTAAAATTACAAAATTTTAAGGACACTTGGTATCGACTTGTAATTCTTAAACGAGCCCAAATAGGCACCCGTAAATTTACGATTTCGATCGTAAAGTTACAACACCGTTTGTAAATCACAAATTACGAAAAAAGTCGTGAACTTACAGATATATTTTTCACAGTGGCCGCGCTGGTAGGGCAAGGGGTGTTTCACTGGAAAACCACGAGCACTGTGAAAAATATCTATTTAAATTTGCAACATATTTTGTAATCACGATTTACAAAATATGTTGTAAATTTACGACCGCCCATTCTTGCTCGTCAATAAATTCTAAGTCGATACACAGTAATTGTAATTTTACAATTTCAAGTTGTAATTTTACAACATTTATCATGGAAAATTTTCCTGTGACCTTTACAAGTATTTTTCACAGTGAGTGAGCGACGGTAATAATACTAAAATAAAACCAGCTGAGTGGCAGGTGTCTACTCACCGGCGCCGTTCATGGGCTTGACGTCGTGCAGCGGCGAGTGCTGCGGCGTCGCCATCTTGGCGGCGTCCGCCTTGGTCGGCGCCCCTGGGCCGCCGCCGCCGGCCGCGACGCCGCCGGCCGCCCCCGCGCCCGCCCCGGCGCCGCCCCCGGAGCCGCCCCCGGGCGCCGTGCACGGCCCCGCCGGGCCCCCCTGCTCCGCCTTGGCGGCCGAGGAGCCCCCGCCGGCGGCGCCGCCCCCCCGGGCCCCCTGCCCCCCCTGCCCCCCGGCTGGCCCCCCGCCCGACTCCCCGTTGGGGGTGTGCGGACCGGAGCCCTTCTGCTGGGCCAGCCGCTCCTGTTTGCGGAACTTGGCGCGCCGGTTCTGGAACCACACCTGCAACCAAAAGAAATAAAACAGCGTTAGGAATACCGCTGGCATAGTTAAGTACTTTTTTAAAAAAGATAAAAAATAAACACATTAAGTAAAAAAAATATTGGCAAACTACGTACAAAATAAAATGGTACAACTGCTGGCGGGAAGCTTCATAGTCGTCCTTCATTGGTGACGTGCGATTTAGATATCATGCATTCGGCATGTCAATAACAACGCGCGCACCATTGAACAGCAACACATTTTACGCATAATTTCGTGCACAAAAATACTAAAAACTATATCGATTTTTGTGATGTGTGTGTGGGGGGGGAGGGATTGGTTAAGTCTACTCGTAGAGCTACGGAGAGAGAGAGCAGGAGAGAGAGAGAGAGAGAGAGAGAGAGAGAGAGAGAGAGAGAGAGAGAGAGAGAGAGAGAGAGAGAGAGAGAGAGAGAGAGAGAGAGAGAGCACGTAGCCCGAAGCCGCTCGGAGGGAATGGAAAAACAGCCCTGCGCCGCTACCCATTGTGAGTATTTGCAGAGGCCTGCTGGGCGGGCGGGCCTCGCCAGCCCACGACACCACAGGCCAGTACGTTACCAGCATCCAGAATGAGTTCAGAGAGAGAGAGAGAGCGAGGGAGAGAGAGAGCGAGGGAGAGAGAGAGAGAGAGAGATGGAGTGGCCGCACCCACGGACGTGGAAAGAGCGAAACAATACCTCGAAACGAAGCGAATGTTTATCGCAATCGGAGGACCCCGCCACGCCACGCAATGCCAATAGGCGACTTAAATTAATTTATAAATAAAATACATAGATCCCAAACGGCCGGAAACAGTGATCCATGACACTGAGATCTACGCGGCGCCCGCTATTCTAGCGGTGTTCCGCCCCGCCCCGCCCCGCCCCGCCCCGCCCCGCCCCGCCCCCGTGCACCCGGGTGAGGAGTTGGATAGTGAATCAGGGCGCACACTAAGCAAGCCGCATGGCCAAGCCGCATGGTCTCAGTGCATAATCTCTGTGCCCAGTGGCAGCCTCAGGGGCCCCGGGCGGGGCGGGGCGGGGCGGGGCGGGGCGGGGCGGGGCGGGGCGGGGCAGCAAACACCACCACCGCTGCGGTCGCACGACCACGCCCACGGCCCCGTGAATATTATATGCCACTTGCCGGCCCACCGCCCTCCATCCACACATCTACCGCGCGACCGACCGCAAATCTCAGAAGGACTCGGCCGGCATGGAGAGCACGCCCCGCCCCACCCCGCCCCGCCCCGCCCCACCCCGCCCCGCCCCGCCACGACCCGCCACGCCCCGCCACGCACACTAACTGGAGCAAAACAACGGCTAAGTAGCCTCGGGTTGGCCACAATCTCGGCTGAGCGGGCTTCTCTGGCTGCGCGTGGAGAGGAGATACACTGTGGGAAAATAAAAGACGGACTTCTAAAGGAGATGTGCGGGGTGTTTAGCGCCACATTTTCCTGTAAATCCGCTGAAAAAAGTTTCGGTAAAGTCAGAAAAAGCAACGGCAAGGCAAGAAAGGGCAGAGAAAGTCGTGATGATAGTGGCGGGCATGGCGACGGGGGGAGCAACGGGCGGTCACAAGCGTGCCCCACCCCGCCCCGCTCCGTCCCCACCCCACCCCACCCCACCCCACCCCGCCCCGCCCCGCCCCGCCCCGCCCCGCCCCGCCCCCGCCAGGCTTAATCAAGGGTTCCAATCCAATCTTCATTAGTGCATTTGTACAGCTCCACGGCGGCCGCCCGGGGAGGGGGGGGGGGGGGGGGTGACACCTCACTCGGGGCGGAACGGAGGCGACACGCCATCCCCGTCCCGCTGGAGGCTGGAAGCTGCATCTGGAGCTGGAATCTGGAGGACGGGGCTGGTCCAGTCACAAGGAAATCTTGCGAGGCGAGGCGGCGCTCCCGACCCGTCCCCGCCGAGCACCTATGAATATTCCATCGCCCACGGGACGACCCGGCCCGGGGACGTCAGGCCGGTGGCGGATTCCAGGCGCGTGTGCGGACACCTCCACGTCCCCGTCCCCGCCGAGGGGATGCTCCTCCTGGCCACACACACCAGAGCGCAGTGCTGCTGCTGCTGCTGCTGCTGCTGCTGCTGCTGCTGCTGCTGCTGCTGCTGCTGCTGCTGCTGCTTGCCATTTATTACCCATCACGAGACCCTCTCCTGCCCACTACAACTACACACAGTGTGTCACACACCCCTCCCTCCCGGACTATTATATGCCATTTCCCTGCTGCAACAACTCCATCAGATTGAATGTGAACGCCACGCCGCGCCACGCCGCGCCACGCCGCGCCACGCCACGCCACGCCGCGCCACGCCGCGCCGCGCCACGCCACGCCGCGCCACGCCACGCCACGCCGCGCCACGCCGCGCCACGCCGCGCCACGCCGCGCCACGCCACGCCACGCCACGCCACGCCACGCCACGCGGTTCCGGCCGGCGACCACACATCTGTCGCCGCGCCACGACGCGCCCCGCCCCGCCCAGCAGCAGGAGCCGCGAGGCCAAATCTTCACTGAAAACACTGTATCTACTTTTAATGCCAAATTTTTTCAGTCTCTTTTGAACGCCAAATTTTGTCCGCTTTCTACACTGTAAAATTTTAAGTCGTCACATTACGACAAAGTCAGTGCTAAATTTTACTTTTGAAAGGTTCGTCCCATGACAAATGGTTCATCACAGTGTGACAAAAGATTCATGTCATGTGACGAAAAATTCATGTCAAGTGACGAAATGTATGTCATGTGACGACTGTTTCATCACAGCTCTTGTGACGAAACATTCGTAGCAATATTTATCGTCACCTGGCAACAGTGGTTTAACAGTGTAAAGAATGCCAATTTTTGGCTACTTTTAATGCCGAATCTTGGCGTCCCTTACGTTCAAAAAAGACAAAACTTGGCATTCCTTTAGAGAGATGCCAAAATTTAGCGTTCAAAAAAGAACGCCAATATTTTGGCATCAAAAGTTGCCACAGCGTTTACAATGTTTCGCTGTAAAACTGGGACGAAATAACCGCAGGTGAAACTTTCTAAGTGAACGACACCGCTCGCTGTGTAACCTTGAAAATGTTGCCACGGGCCGGACGTCCTCCAGGACGGCCTCGAGGACCTGCTCCAGAGCAGGGCAGTTAAGTGTCGGCTGCTCCCGACGCACTTGTCCGCTCTGCACGCTCCATTACCCCCCCCCCCCTCCTCTCTCCCTCTCTCTCTCTCTCTCTCTCTCTCTCTCTCTCACACTGTCTCCCTCTCTCTCCCTCCCTCTCTCTCACTCTGACCTTGGTTCCTCCCAGCCGATCACCACCGGCACCACTACACCACAGTGCCACCTGCTACCCTGGGGACACCCCGCCCCACCCCACCCCGCCCGCCCTGCCCCGCCCCGCCCCGCCCCGCCCCGCCAGCCACCCCCGACAGGCGGTCCTGTTGACATTGCACCGACAAACAATAATCCAACACGGCCACACGGGCGAGGGGAGGGAAGGCAGCAAAGTAGCTGTTGATGATTCCGTCCAACCCCGCCCCGCCCCGCCCCACCCCACCCCGCCCCGCCCTACCCCCCTCGCGCAGACATTCATTACTTTACAACAAAACTTTGCAGTGGGGCGGCTGGGGAGATAAGTGGCAGCGGGTTATCCTCCGACAAAAATCAGACAATGTTAAGCGGGCTCGCCGCGCTGCCTCCGCGTCTTTTCTTCCGACGTGTGCGCATTTTGAAGAGTGTCATCCCCAACACTTTATAAAGCAGGAGTGGAACATAAAAATAAGAATTTAAAATTCAGACTGGGAGAGGAAATAACATAAAATAAAATAATAAAAACCAAATATAAGCAGCGCATAGAGCCCAGAGCCAGTGTGGCAGTGTGGCCCGGCCCGGGGGCCCGGGCCGGCGAGCGCCTGGCGGGTAGGCAAGCGTCCTGGCGCTGCGCACCTGTGCGCTCGTGCGGCCTAACCTCCAGGCGCTACTCAGAGAGACGCGAGAGACGCGCGCGCGCGAGAGAGAGAGAGAGAGAGAGAGAGAGAGAGAGAGAGAGAGAGAGAGAGAGAGAGAGAGAGAGGAGGGGGGGAGGGGTGGTCTGTATTAGGCTGTGCAGACAAGTGGCGCAGAAATAATAAACTATGACAACACACACACACGCACGCACAGAGGCGCAAACATTCACACTCCAGTCTGCGTCTCTCTCCCTCCCCCTCCCTCCCTCTGAGGGGTGGTGGGGCCTGCTGTTCAGGACGGCGGCCTTGCCGGACGGGGGACGGCCGTCGCTAGTTTGGCCGCGACCCGAGGGCAAATATTGGCGGATGACTTAACTCTCTCTCTCTCTCTCTCTCTCTCTCTCTCTCTCTCTCTCTCTCTCTCTCTCTCTCTCTCTCCTTCTCTCTCCTTCTATCTCTTTCCCTGCGGCGTGACAACTGTCACCGCGGTTGGAGCAAACAGAAGCAGCCGACTGGAAGAGGCAGCAGCGCGCCGCGCCCTTGGAGGACCGTGCCGACATGCAGCCGCCCCCTAACACACACACACACACACACACACACACACACACACACACACACACACACACACACACACACACACAGAGCCTCAGGACAGTCCGCACCGCGGCGCGAAGGGAACTCTGGAAAACCAAGTGTGTACATGTATTCAATATTTACTGCATACTTACAGGTATTCAGTAAATAATGAATACATGGCCATGTATGCAGTAAATTGTGTGTACATGCCAAGGTACACACTATTTGCTGAATACCTTGGCATGTACACACTATTTACTGCATACATGGCCATGTATTCACTATTTACTGAATACCTGTAAGTACGCAGTAAGTAATGAGTACATGTACACACTTGGATTTCTAGAGAAATAAGCACAGGGCCAACAAGACTGAGAAAAATCGCACGAAAATTTAGGGCGCAGCGAAATAACCTTTGCAGTACGTACGCCAACGTTAATGGGTCGTACTGAATTACAATATCAAAATGCTGCGGGCCATCCTTAGGCGGGGGAGGAGGAAGACGGTAGCTCGCGCTGGGAGAGGAGAGGAGAGGAGAGGAGAGGAGAGGAGAGGAGAGGAGAGGAGAGGAGAGGAGAGGAGAGGAGAGGAGAGGGTGGATACATTAAGAAAGAAAAATTTCCGTGCGCGCGGGGTGCGACAACGGGCCTGTTTTTTTTTCCTTTTTTTTGCGATTTGTTCCTAACAGCGGTCATTATTCACAATATTAGCGCCGTTTCAATTTTTCGAGAAGATACACCTGATGCGGTGCGCTATAAAATTCGGCGGCATTCCAATACAATTATTGAAGAGAGGTGAGGAGACACGGCCGAAAAAAATAAAATGAAGAGACAAAAGTCAAAGCAAAAGAAAAAGGCAAAACGGCGGAGCATAAAGGGTGGCGGTGCGACAGACGCGCCTAGGGGTGGATCGACGAGCGGACGCAGTGACAGACGGACAGACAGACAGACGGACAGACAGACGGACCGACAGTCAGACGGACGGGGGTGACGGGTGCGCGCGTTTACAGTAAATAAAACATGTAGCCAGGCTAGCCTCGGCAAGGCTCAGTGCTCAGCGCGGCGCTTGCGTACACTCGGCTCAGCCGGATCCATGAATTCACTAACGAGACAGTCACTTTTATTTCAATATTCCTCTCTCTCGCCCCCGCCCCGCCCCGCCCCGCCCCGCCCCGCCCGGCCTGCTGCAGGCCGCCGCATGCTGGGGAAATGATGCGGAATGACCGGTAATAAACTACCCGTGTCGTGGAGTGTCATGCGAGGGAGCGGGAGAGGATGGGATGGGAGGGGAGGGGAGGGGAGGGGAGGGGCAGGTCCAGATCTCAACCCTCCGCTACCCTCCTGCCACCACCCCTCGGCACCAGGCCTCGCTTACACACCAGGGAGACGAGCAGCGTGGCACACACACGCACGCACACACGCACACACACACACACGCACACCACGCGCGCGCGCACACATGCACCCGCCCGCTCAAAACAAATCAAACAGAAACTCTTCTGAGGAATTAAACCCAGCAGGATTTAAACCTTTGGTGTCTCAAAAAAAATAAAAAAATAAACAACAACAATAAAAACAGTCGCTATAGAATCAATCGCTTAGCTGACTAAAATTCTTATTTTCAAAAGACGTCAAATAACACTTTACACTTCTTACAGCTTCCGGACTCCTGCAGGAGACTGTGCAGTGCGGGCGGTGTATGTTTTTCCCGGAGCGCACGGCACGGAGGCCAGGCTCGCTCCCACCTGCCCCAACAAGGCCGCGAGGCACGCGGGCAGCGCCGACCGCGCGCGGCTCCCCGCGGGGCAGTAAACCTCCCCCTTCACCCCCTCCGATAGAGCACTTCGCGTGTCTCCATGAATTCAATCTTTTCCGGGGGAATAGCAAACGAGGCAAAGAAGAGAGACAATAACCGTCCTGCTAACTCTTCCGCAGCTGGAAAATAAACTCTAAACTGTGTCGCAGAAACTGCGCGATTTTTTAGACAGTCTCTTGTGATTATACAGCGAGAAATTTTAAAATTAAAATTTTGGTTTTGCGGCTAACATAAATATTTCCGCGCGGCGTTTTGATACTCGTATGTCGTGGCACTAGCAGCAGGTACCCGTAGGGGTTGCAAGCGTACGGTACGGGGAGGGGCGGAGGGGGGGGGGGGAGGGGGAGGAGAGGGAGGGGAGGGGGTGGGGTCTGCGGTCCCGCGGGGCCCGGCCCGTGAGAACACCCCGCAACCACCGGCGATGGGGAAGCCCCATGGCATGGCCCGGGCGTGCCGTAGCGGGGCGGGGCGGGGCGGGGCGGGGCACGGCAGGGGGGGGCCGGGCGGGCGGGGCGGGGCGGGGCGGGGCGGGGCGGGGCGGGGCGGGGCACGGCAGTGTGGGACCGGGACCACCAGCCCCGCCGCCAGGACCCTGGGGACCACGGAGCGCAGCCACCATGCCACCCCGCCCCACCCCACCCCACCCTGCACCGCCCCGCCATCCCCCCTGCCACCCCAGCAATTCGCGTCGATTGTCGAGATGAGCCCGAAACGGATGGATCACATCGCATGGGGCGCGGCGCCGGGGGCGGGGCGGGGCGGGGCGGGGCGGGCGGGGTGGGCTGCAGTGGGGCGGGACCGCGTCGGATGTGGCTGGCCGCGGCCCGGCCGGCCCCGCCTGGAAGGGTTCGGCCGGGTGGGCGGGGCGCGCGACAAGGACAGCAAGCAATGTTGCGGTAGATCAGCTGACAACGGCCCAGGCCCGACGCGTCCCTGCTGGGTGCAGCTAGATTGTCCGACCTATCTGTGTCCGACCTGGCAATTTTCCCGAATTCCGAAAAAGCGCTGTGCTCAGGGGTTTTCTACCGGGGGGGATTAATAGCCCAGACAATTAATACCCCCTTGTGCTCAGGGATGGCGGGAGGTGCAAGACTGACAGTGGGTTTATACTGGGGTAAAAGGGGGTATTAATCCCCACCTACTCCGGACCACTAGGAGTCATAGAGTCATGCTGCGAGAAGCCGCAGTCACCGAAGAAACGAACCCGGTTTCATGAGCACGCCTGCTCTCCCTGCACTGCTAGGCCGGCCGTGCGTCATTGGTATTGACACTAAACATAGTGCCAGGTGGGCACTGGTTCAACCACCGCCCGTTATCTATTTTGGTGCGTCGCGTTGCAGTTCTATAGTTGGAAAGTAATAGGATTACGTTTCATAACGACAGTGGTTACAGTTTCTAAAAAAAAACAAAAGCTAAGCCACAGAACAAAATCAAACTGAAAACAAATCGGTTGGGATTCGAACCACCGCCCACCTGAGGACTAACTTGTACACTGTTACCCGCGGCCGCGGATCCCCCACGATAAGTCGACAGGCCCCGACGAGGTCTTGTAATGCCCGTTTGGTGCACTTGCCTGTTTGCCGTCGGGATTACAATTTGGACGAGAGGCGGGAGGGGAGGGGAGGGGAGGGGAGGGGAGGGGAGGGGAGGGGAGGGGAGGGGCGGCGGTGAGGCCGGCCCGGCCTGCCTGGCCAGCTGCCGTTGTTTGCGCAAGGGATGGCGGCGCTGGCTGGGGACGGGGGACAGGACGCGACATTTTAACCAGCGCCTCTCTCTCTCTCTCTCTCTCTCTCTCTCTCTCTCTCTCTCTCTCTCTCTCTCTCTCTCTCTCTCCCGCTCCCTCTCCCTCTTCCTCTCCCTCCCTCCGGCACTCACCTGGACGCGCGCCTCCGTCAGGTCTATCTTGAGGGCGATCTCCTCTCGGGTGTAGATGTCCGGGTAGTGCGTCTCCTGGAAGGCGCGCTCCAGCTCCTTGAGCTGGGCCGACGTGAAGGTGGTCCTGATGCGCCGCTGCTTCCTCTTCTCCGTCAGCCCGTCGTGGCCCGGGTACACCTTGTAGCCTGCCGGGGCACACGGGAAGAGGACAAGACTGTAAGCACTGGCAAAAGTGTCAAAGCTGCACTGTTCAACCAAATTGTCAATGTGACGAAAAATATTGCTGTGAATGTTTCGTCACAAGAGCTGTGATCGAAAAGTCGTCACATGACACAAACGCTGTGGCAACTTTTGATGCCAAAATATTGGCGTTCTTTTTTGAACGCTAAATTTTGGCATCTCTCTAAAGGAATGCCAATTTTTGGCTTTTTTGAACGTAAGGGACGCCAAGATTCGGCATTAAAAGTAGCCAAAAATTGGCATTCTTTACACTGTTAAACCACTGTTGTCAGGTGACGATAAATATTGCTGCGAATGTTTCGTCACAAGAGCTGCGATGAAACAGTCGTCACATGACATACATTTCTTCACTTGACATTAATGTTTCGTCACATGACATGAATCTTTCGTCACGCTGTGATGAAGCATTTGTCACGTGACGATACCTTTCAAAAGTAAAATTCAGCACTGAATTTGTCGTAATGTGACGACTAAAGATTTTACAGTGTGGGGAACAAAACTCGGTACACTCGTGATCACAAATAATTCACAAACACAGTTTAAATTAACATAGAGACATGTTAGGAAGGAAGGTAAGAGACCGTGTCCTCGCTGGAAGTGATAGCAGCACGTTCATTTTCTGGCGAAGTGACCATAGTGACCTGTGACCTCCTGAGCACGATGGCGAAAGCGTGGCCGGCAGGGGTTCAAAACGTGCTCCCCCCCCCCCTCTCTCTCGCTCTCTCTCTCTCTCTCTCTCTCTCTCTCTCTCTCTCCTTCTCACCCTCTCCCTCCCTTGCCCTCAACCTGCTCTCGTAGAGACCTGCAATTAGCCCCATGGTTTTCAGTGAAAACACTCGTCAGGGACACTGGCAAAGAGCAAAAGTTGGAGGTGGCCGGGCGGGGGGGGGGGGGGGAGGAGGAGGGGGAGGAGGAGGGGGAGGAGGAGGAGGGGGGTGGGCGGGGCTGCTGGCAGGCAGCCCTTGGAGCAAGGGAGGGCGGAGCGCGGAGAGAGCAGGTAGGGTAGGAGGGTGGACTGTTTGCTTGGAGGGCTGTTTGCTCAAATGTCGTCTGCTAAGTCCTCCGACCGCGCCACGCCACCCCTCGGAGGCCCGCCCCGCCCCGCCCCGCCCCGCCGCGCCCTGAAAGTCTTGCCTTCATCAGCGGGCCGAGCAGGGCCCAGGGCGCCGGGGGCCACGCCGCCAGGAACTCTTCGTCAGTCACTAGACGTCACATTCCAGCACCCCCTTGTCTCCTTCTTCCTCCACGCCCGCGGTTCCTACACGGCGAAAACTTTTTTTCCTCCGGTACTTATTATTTTTTTCTTTTTTGCCGTGTACTGCCGTTGTACACCACCAGCGTGTTGTTCCGCTAAACACTATGTTGATTAGATAACGCCCACTCTCACCCCCACCCCTCTCCACGCCCGCAATATTTCGGCTGTCATAATGTGACTTTTAATGCGGCCCGCCCCGCTCTCTGCCGCCATTTTAATTTTCCGCCCGTCACACGGACAGCGGGAAAAGCACGGTCGACAAACACTGCCGAGAGAAAGGGGGCGTAACTGCATGCTGGATGACAAAAGTCGCGGGCTTAAGTAAAGCGAGAGTTGATAAAAAACATAAGTGGAAGCGATTTATACATCTTTAGTTCCGAAACCTTAATGACTCTTTTGTACACTTCCTATCTCCACCCTCTCTCTCTCTCTCTCTCTCTCTCTCTCTCTCTCTCTCTCTCTCTCTACCCGGGCTCTGATGAGAGCAGCGCATGTGTACTTCCTCGTTAGAGGTCGCTCCCTCGCTAGGTACACATTCCCCTCCCCCTCTCTCCTCTCCCCTCTCTCTCTCTCCGACCAGAATTCCGCGACGCCCGGCCGAATCCCGTCGCGTTCGCCCGGCGCCACGGCGCCCCTGGCGGGCGCCCCTGTGCTGCGCTGACCCCTCCGTACACCCGCACCACCACCAGCAACCACGGTTTTAGCTTATCAAAAGGGAAAAAAAAATATTAAAAAAAAAAACACATTTATAAAAATAGAGTTAGAGAAGAATCATAATCAGACAAATCAGAAAAGCAGCAACTCTGGATGTATTTTAAAACGAATTGAGAACCAGCCAGGTTAAACCGTGATTCCACACATTTCCGATAAAATAAAAAATATCCGGATGATCCTGTTGATATTTACTGGTCTAGTGTTGAAAAGTGTAGACGAAAAATAACACTGTGAAAAATACTTACAGGAAAATTTTCCATGATAAATGTTGTAAAATTACAACTTGAAATTGTAAAATTACAAGTACTTTGTATCGGCTTAGAATTCATTGACGAGCAAGAATGGGCGGTCGTGAATTTACAACATATTTTGTAAACCGTGATTACAAAATATGTTGTAAATTTACGAAGATATTTTTCACAGTGAAAGAAAAATGAATAAGGAAACACGGGTGTGCATTCGCGTATCGCTGCATCGCGGATGGCGCCCGGCGATACATACGGCCCGTAACGACGAACCAACACATACCCTCGCCGATTAGCAAATTTGCAGACCTGTGCTGATCCCTTTCGCATGTGCGGCCCGGCTCTGCGTGCGTGTGTGTGTGTGTGTGTGTGTGTGTGTGTGTGTGTGTGTGTGTGTGTGTGTAGGGGGTGGTGGCGGAGGGGGGGAGGGCGCTGTAAAGTCCCCTCGCCCTCCCGGGCCTGCTGGCTGGACGCGGCTGGCTGGCTGGCTGGACGACCCGAAGGCCCCCGGTCTGGTGCGGGCCAGAGGACAAGAGGGCCGTAAAAAACATTGTCTCTACCGCTTGCATTTTTACTGTCGGGCCGGGGCGGTCTCTCCAGGTCCAGCGGGGAGGGGCCCCGAGCCAGCAGCGGCGCCCCGCCCCGCCCCGCCCCGCCCCGCCCCGCCAGGGGCCCCCAAGCGCTTGTTTCGTCCTTGCGATGCGGAGGTCTGTTTTATACATTTTTTTTTGTTGTGTCTGTGCGAGAGCAGCGGGGGAGGCAAAAGCTTGGATGCTTTGCTAGCGAGAGAGAGAGAGAGAGAGAGAGAGAGAGAGAGAGAGAGAGAGAGAGAGAGAGAGAGAGAGAGAGAGAGAGAGAGACAGACAGACAGACAGACAGACAGACAGACAGACAGACAGACAGACAGACAGACAGAGAAGACGTCGCGCCAGCAGGGTCTTCGACTGAATGAGAATGTCACTGAGTAGCTAGCTATAATTATTATTTTCAGTCACAATTTACAGTCCCACGCTGTAATTAAATATTTATCTAGAGCTCTAGATAAATATTTAATTACAGCGTGGGACTGTAAATTGTGACTGAAAATAATAATTATAAGCAGCATAGAGCAGCCCGGCTCACCTTGCGTGTGGGTCTCTGTCTGCCAAGCCCCTAACAACGTCAAAGTCATACTGTTTGAAGTGATGCTTTTAAAAAGTTTTGAATCAAGTAAATTTACAACCCTGACGTTCCCAGCCCTTAGATAGCCATAGCGAGTGCAAGCAAATACTGTCGCAGCGCTCTGCCTGAGAGCCAACGAACTGTGTCCTCCGGGCCAGCCCGGCCCCTCGCAGGGCTCAGTGCACTGTACCAGAATTGTTTCGCAGCGATGCTTCTCTCCCTCCTCTCTCTCTCTCTCTCTCTCTCTCTCTCTCTCTCTCTCTCTCTCTCTCTCTCTCTCTCTCTCTCTCCTTTCTCACGAAATGAACGGGGACCAGCCAGTAGGGGGGGGGGACACTTACAAACGCAACCCTCGGCAACCCCGTGGCCCTGCCTGTCTCGCTCCACCACGCCCCGCCCCGCCCTGCCCCGCCCTGCCCCGCCCTGCCCCGCTAGGCCCCACCACGCCCCAGCCTCCCCGTCCAGGGCCTGGCTGCCGCCACGCCCCCTGACGCTGCTGTCCCGTCCTATTAGCGTGGCAATTCCTCAACCACGCCACGCCCCGCCCCGCCCCGCCCCGCCCCTCCTCCCCCGCCCCATTTTTCCACCCCCCGCACACACGCTCTCTTGGCCCCGCTCCTCCGGACGGAACGGGACTACCTTGTGGCCCAGGCAATATACCGTTTCATCGTCACCCTACTGGGCTTCGTAACGCTTCGTGACCGACAAATTTCAAATTTCTGCGACCTAATATTGAGATCCTTAACTTGGCGCAGTAAATAATACATGACATGCATGTATCTGCATCCTGAAAATCCTCCCTTCAAACTTGTGAGAGCCTAAGAAATAAATTAAGAATTGTTTTTTTTTTTTTTTTTTTTTTTTTTTGGAAAAAAAAAAAAGGAACAAAAAACGAATTGCTGGTCATTGTCTGTCTTTTTTCCAATGAAGTAAACATTATATTTAACTAAGAATCTCTTCTAAAAGAGGAAGTGGACGAATGGAAATTCACACACCTACAAGTGTGTGACATTCACAAGTGCGTCTGCCATATGTCAATTGGCATGCCCATATGATCTACGACCGCCCGTCCCACCGCCCTCCCCAAATCAGCAAAGTGCCGAGCGGGATGATAAGTTAGGGACTCTCAAACTCAACTGGTGCGCATGTTGTCAAACGAGAGCAAACGTACAGAGCGTGTCACTCGGCACAGCAATCACACTTGACGCGCAGCTTCATCAAAGTCCAATTTTTTTCTGCCGTCTAGAGCAGTTTGCGCACGCGAGAGGTTTGGCGTTAAATTCAATTTTCTCTAATTTACTCTAAATTAGCCTTCTATCGTTTCCCAGACTACGTTCACTGTAAACGCTGTGGCAACTTTTGATGCCAAAATATTGGCGCACTTTTTTGAACGCCAAATTTTGGCGTCTTTCTAAAAGGATGCCAATTTTTGGCGTTAAAAAAGGCCAAAAATCGGCATTCCTTCAGAAGGACGCCAAATTTGGCGTTCAAAAACGAATGCCAAAATTTGGCATTTAAAGTAGCCACAGCGTTTACAGTGTTATGCCCAAAATGTGATTTTTTGCAGGAATTCACACTTAACTCCATCGGCTAAAAGAACTAACAAAAACAAACAGCTCATAAGTAGGCAAAAAAAAAAAAAAGATCATACGAACGCACCTGGTGTGAGGCAGACGGGTATCTCCGCCTGCCCTCTGGGTAAATTCTTCCCGAATGAGAAAAATGTTAAAAAAAAGAATGTTAAAAATACCGTAGGGCGTTACGGTATGCCTACGGTTCGTACCGTAATTTTCGTGTACGGTCAGACCGCACCTAGAAAAATAGAAACTTGCAGCAGCCATATTATGTTTGGCTAGGGACTACCATACAAAATATAGGCGACTCTCATATGGTTGTACCAACTACTAAAAGAGCAAATGTGAAATTTAAGAGTTTTTCTTTTAACAGTGTGGTTGCTACAACCATCTATTTTTCTGGATGCGTACCGTATCCTTACGGTGCGGACTGTACTTCATTGGGGATGGAATGCCCTTCATTGAACTTCCCCAACATATTTGCAGGCTACGGAGTACACCGTAAGATTCAGACCGTAGTACAAAAATTACGGTCCAGGACCAGGTAACAAATTTACGACGCGTACCATAGGCATTTCCCGTGGTATTTTTCAACAGTGTGTGCCTCACATTGGTGCGTTGGCGACACTGACAGGTGGAGGGCACGTGGGCACGGGTACTCACCCTGCAGCTCCATGGCGGAGGGGAACATGGCGCGGTGCACCTCGTGGGGCCTGGACATCATGGCGCACTGCTGGTTGTGGCCCGGGGGCGCCATGCCCGCGCCCGGGTACCCGCGCCCGCCCATGTTGGACGCGTACCGGTAGCCGGACATCTGCGAGCAGCCGGCCGAGGCCAGGTCCGGGTAGGCGCACGGCAGGCCGGCGCCGAGGCCGTGGCCGTCCAGGGCGCAGGACGACGGGTCGAAGCCGGCCGCGGCCTGGTTCAGGTACGAGTAGTCCATGGCGGAGGCCGTGCCGGCCGAGGTAATCCAGCAGGAGTCAGACGAGGCCGGAGCGCATACCGATCAGCGGGCGGCTCGCGGGGCCGCGGGGCCGTGGCCGTGGCCGAGGCCGGGGCCGGGGCCGGGGCCGGGCGGGGCCTCGGCGGCCTGCAGGCCGTGCCCGAGCTGCTCTCTCCGTGCGCGTGCCGCGTATGGCGGGGAGCCCGTCTTGGCGCTGCGCCGCACCCGTACACAGCCACTGTGGAAATCGAATGATGGACTTAATTCAATAACTCGGCTGGATGCTGGGCCTGCCGCCGCCGAGGGGCGGGGCGGGGCGGGGTGGGGTGGGGTGGGGCGGCGCGAGCTCCGCGGCGGGGTGGGGGCGCGCGACTGGTGGGGGTGGCTTCATCCCCACCCCACCCCGCCGCGCCCCGCCCCGCCCCGCCCCGCCCCGCCCCAGGACGTCGCGGGCCCAGACACAGGTGTGAGGAGGTGGACCAGGCGGCAAGATGTGCGCGCGCCTGTAGGGGGACGACGCGGACGTTGGGGCGCGGGGACGCATCCTGCTCGACAGTCAGGTATGATGTCACCAGTGTACTCTACGACCTTTGCGTTTCTGTCGTATTGAAAGAGGTTTGAAATCACGGCTGAGCGAACAAAACGGTAAAATAAACTTTGAGGTTTAGAGAAAATGTGAACAAAAATTATTTTGTTTCTTAACACTGTGTCGCCCACACACACTGTCGCGGCAACTCTTGCAGGTTCTCTCTGCCACGTAAACGCACCAGACAGGGAAAGTGAGAGAGAGAGAGAGAGAGAGAGAGAGAGAGAGAGAGAGAGAGAGAGAGAGAGAGAGAGAGAGAGAGAGAGAGAGAGAGAGAGCGAGGGCTTTCAACGTCCGGCTATGGCAAACACGACAGACTTCCCACCCATCGTACGTGCCCCCACAGTAGAGAGCGATTCAGCGCCAAAACCCTCTCTTCTCTCTCTCTCTCTCTCTCTCTCTCTCTCTCTCTCTCTCTTCCGCTCTCTCCCATGTGACCATCCCCTCCCCCTCTCTCTCTCTCACCTCTCTCTTTCCTTGCTCCTGGCCGCTGTCGCGCGATTTTTCCTCTGGCACAAGAGGCTTCGTGTCGGGAGGAGGGGAGGGGGCTCGGCCAATGGGAGCGCGGCGCGCGCCTTGCAGGCACGCCATTGGCCGGGCTGCGGCGTGGCGCGGCGGGGGGCGGAGGGGGAGGGGGAGGTCGAGCGCTGCGGAATCGGTCGGCGGGGTGGGCCTGCTCCTGATCGTCCACCGCCGCCAATCAAGTCAAATAAGAGGAGCACTGCGGGGCGGGGCGGGGCGGGGCGGGGCGGGGCGGGGCGGGGCGGGGCGGGGCGGGGCGCGTCAATGACAAGGCCGCGATCCACCTGCACTGCAACCTGCAGCCTGACCTGCGGCGAGCCGGGCCGCGGGAGGCAACCCTCTCGTCAGCACTGGCGCCAGGACCGCGGAGGCGTTGCCTCCACAGGTTCAAGAAGCACGTGGTTGTGGAAGAACTTAATAAAAGAACAACAAGATTGGTCTGAGTTTTGCCGTCAGGTAACAGCAGTGCGTCTAAATCCCCACGTCGAGTGCGGTCGGCAGCGCGCGAGACAGCTGCGCAGGTGGGTTGCCTACCGGCACGGCGGACGCGCCCTGCGCTCGGCAGCGCGCCCGACAGCTGCGCAGGTGGGTTGCCTACCCGCACGGCGGACGCGCCCTGCGCTCGGCAGCGCGCCCGGCAGCTGTGCAGGTGGGTTGCCTACCCGCACGGCGGACGCGCCCTGAGCTCGGCAGCGCGCCCGGCCGCTGTGCAGGTGGGTTGCCTACCCACACGGCGGACGCGTACTGCACCCGGCAGCTACGCAGGTGGGTTGCCTATCCGCACGGCGGATGCGTACTGCACCAGACAGCTGCGCAGGTGGGTTGCCTACCCGCACGGCGGACGCGCCCTGCGCTCGGCAGCGCGCCCGGCAGCTGTGCAGGTAGGTTGCCTACCCGCACGGCGAACGCGCCCTGAGCTCGGCAGCGCGCCCGGCGGCGGCTGCGCAGGTGGGTTGCCTACCCCTTAGAGCACCACCACTTTCACGAGTATATAGGACCTTATTGACGCATGATTACTAGCCAGGCAAGCCTTCGGCTTGGTTGCTGAGCAGATTTCTTCCCTATATACCTATCCCTATACACCTTTCCCTATATACCTCCCCCTATATACCTCTCCCTATATACCTCCCTCTATATACCTCTCCCTATATACCTCTCCCTATATACCTCTCCCTATATACCTCTATATATGGTCAGCTTATGCATGCGTATGTACATTTAAATTTTAAGATGGGATAAATAGTAATAGGAAGATACCTCTGCTTAACTAAAGGTATACGGGGGGGGGGGGGGCGGACATTTTCTCTGCTGAAATCCCCAACAGAGTGCTTCGCTACGCTCAGCAAACTACTTTTTCACAACGGTAAAGTTTTATCCCCACGGGATAGGCCCGGCCCGGGCGCGGCAATCACAACCGCTCGGTTGCTTTATTCACCGCGCCTGCTCTACATAGATGATTATTTTATTGGGCGCGCTCGGCTCCTCTATCTCTCTATCCCTCCCGCTGTCACGGGGTGTTGTTGCTGTTGTTGTTTTTGTTGTTGTAGACTGAAGGGGAGGGCGGGAGGGTTAGGACGCTGGGGCGGTAATGTGCACTCAGCTGATTAGCTGCGAGGACCCGGGCGCCGGGCGGGGCGCTCGGAGAGAGAGAGAGAGAGCGAGAGAGAGAGCGAGAGAGAGAGAGAGAGAGAGAGGGGGGGGGCAAAAAGTGTCTGCGTTCGCAGCAGGATCGGGAGGCGAAGACTCAATAGTAGCGCCTGGTTCGCACGCGGGCCCGATCTGAGAAAGTGTCGTTAAGATATAACAGTATTAGTTCTCACGTTTTGGCTTTGCCTGCTTTGTTGATCTGAACGATGCAAGCCGTACAGGTTGGAGTAAAGAAAATCTCAAATCCGGTGTAGCCAGTCTAGAAACGGACTTGTAATTCCGGCGGAAAATCACTAGGACCGCGACCGTTTTGCACCCATCTTTAACTGTTATTAAATAGTATCGGGACACCAGACCATCGCCCAATGACACTTTGCACTTGTTGTTATATTGTGCAGGTGGGGCGGGGCGGGGCGGGGCGGGGCGGGGTGGCAGAGGGACGCCTGCTGCTGAGTGCTAAATTCTTAATGTGGGAAAGCGCGATGCTGGAGGGTCGGTGCTGTGAGCGCGCCGCACACTGTGCGGTCCCGCCCCGCCCCGCCCCGTCCACCAGCAAGTCGATAGCTAATATTTTCATCCGCACCAGGCCGCCTCCACCACCCTCTGCTGGCGCGCCCCGCCCCGCCCCGCCCCGCCCCGCCGCTCCCCGGGGGCCGGGGAACGCCGCCGCCGCACCACACGGCTCGTCCCCAAGGGGCCAGGAGCAAGTGAATTGACACGGCCACGCCACGCCACGCCACGCCACGTCGCGTGGGACCGGACCCAAGATTGTTTTCTCACTGCCCCCCTGGCCGTTTCACTGATAAAAAAAATACAAAAAACCGCGCACTGCACGTACAAACTATTAATGATATTTTTGATCTTATTACCACTTTCAAACCGTATAAATGTGACAATAAGTGTGTTGTTGGTGAAAGGTTGTAGACAGGAAACGTTTTGTGACATTTCATGTTTTTAATTTTTTTTAACGGAATAGTATGCATTTGTTTATCACGGTAAAGGCTGTGTTTCGCATCTCGTATACGTGACTATAAAACGTAACGGTGAGTCATTCCGATCAGACTTCGCCAATACACGCAAAAATAAGCATACCTTATTTATATTTTTTTAGCAATTCTGCAATTTTGTTTTCAAGTCACATATAAACTCCGCACGAATTCACACCAGCTGTGAAGCTAAAATAACTTCACCATTCACATAAATAAATGTTTGAATCTGCTACAAATAAAATTGTAGCTCGGGAGCAAACACTTGCAAACTAGATCGTTGTAGTAACCACAGGTCCGACTATTTTTTTTTCCCACGCGCGTAGGCCGCCACGTAGAACTGCCCTGTCGCGGCGCAGGGCGAATTTGAGATCGGCGGAGAGTTTGTCGCTTCGCGGAACCGTGTCGGGTCGGGCGGGGTCGGGCGGGGCCGGGCGGGGCCGGGCCGGGCTGGGCCGGGCGGGGCCGCTCAGAAGTTGCTCGGCCTCTCGTTGGCCCAGGCGCGGATGTCGAGGCGGGGGATGGCGTCGCTGTTGCAGGCCACGCGCTGGTTGCTGCCGGAGGGAGCAAGAGGGTGTCAGACCTCGCGAGGAGTACGTCAAGGGGCCGTCCATATACCACGTGACTTATTTTGGGACCTCCCCTCCCGCTTCGTGAACGACCGCAGTCCCCCCCCCCCCCCCCAATCATCACGTCATAACATTTTACTTGCTAATTTCTACGTAAAAAATAAATAACCGAGTGCAACCTCGAGAAGGAAGGTTTTCTTCAGGTGAAATACGTGGCATGTATAGATCAACAATGCATTTCAATGCAGATAAGAATTTCGCTCGCACGGCTCACCCAGCTCAGCTCCTCCGCTCACCGCTGCTCACCACCTCCTCTGCCCTGGCTCGCCACGCCGCTACTGGCAACCTGGCTGGCGAGCAGTGCCGAGCCACGCCACGCCACGTCGGTCAGCGTCGAGCTCCGGAGCAGACGACGACCCCCACTCCCCCCCTCAATAAGTCACGTAGTATGTGGACGCCGTGGACGCCCGCGAAAAGACGTCGTGGACGTCACGTCGACGACGCGGAGGACGTCACGCCAACGACGCGGAGGACGTCACGCCAACGACGTGGACGTCACGCCGACGACGTGGACGTCACGCCGACCACGCGGAGGACGTCAAGCCAACGACGTGGACGTCACGCCGACGACGTGGACGTCACGCCGACGAAGTGGACGTCACGCCGACGACGCGGAGGACGTCACGCGGACGACGCGGTACTCACACGAAAGAGGCGTGGAAGAAGGCGAGCGGCTGCATGAGCGCGATGTTGTCCGAGTTGTCGCAGAGCACGCGCGCCAGGCTGGTCCTCCGGATCTGCTGCAGCTGCTCGGGCTTGAAGGAGGACGGCTGGTTGCCCTCCTCGTAGAAGAAGCGGTCGCCGCGCCGCAGCCGGCCGAACTGGTCGCCGACGATGCAGGTGAAGGTGGGGCCGAGCAGCGCGCCCGGCGCCGCCCGCTCCGACACGCCCGCCGCGAACAGGTCCACCTCGTCCACGCTCGGGTACATGGACTGCAGCACCGCGATACCCTGCGCACGCAGTCAAAAGTGCGCGCCGAAATTTTAAAAAAAAATAACACAAAAAAAATTGCGAAGAAAGCAAAGGAAATAACTCGTTGTTTCCAACAACTACAACAAAATAATTTTTCCCTAGATTTGAAATGGCTCGACTCACGTCGGGGTCCATGATGCCCTGCAGGTCCTCCCAGGAGCGCGGGCGGCGCAGGCCGCACACCTGCCGCCACTCGGTGTAGCCGGGCAGGCCGTGGTCCCGGCCGCGCTGCAGGTTCAGGGCCACCAGGTCCAGGCCGAACGGCAGGTCGTTCTGGAAGAGGTGGTTGGTGACCTGCAGACAGAGCAGAGAGAGGCGTCACTACCCCGTGCGCCGAGCGGCCTGGTGTCCCTGCGGGCGCGGGGTGTCGCCGGTCGCCGCGGGCCGGGCCGGGCCGTACCTCCTTGGTGAAGAAGCGGTCGAACTTCTGCGAGCTCTGGGTGGTCAGTCCGCGCACCATGTCGTCGATGCCGTCCTCCTCGTACAGCATGAAGGGCTTGAAGGCCGACTTGCTGAGGGGGAAGTTCTTCCGGACGTTACCGAAGCGGCCCACACCTCTGGAAGGCAGTGAAAATAAAATAAAATACGAAGTGATCACCGTTCTGTGCATAGCGTCCTTCTCTTGTTCACGGGCGTCGAGTTTTGAAAGTAGTCGCATGCGTCCAGAACGTACTGCAGGTTGCTGACGAGCAGGGTGTGTCCGAAGCGGAAGGCGGCGGTGGCGAACGCGTTGGTGATGCCGGGGTTGAGCTCGCGGTCGTAGAGGGCGGTGTAGCCCGAGTCCTTGGGCGACATCTCGGCGCGGTCCATGTACGGCTTGCCCAGCACGATGGGGAGGAACTCGTTGTAGGTGATGTGCTGCATCTCGGCGACGACGATGCGCCGCGCCTCCTGGAACAGCTCCTCGTCCGTCCACTGCGGGTGCAGCGCCTGCGGGCCGGGAGGAGGAGGAGCGGGCGCCGTGAGGGGTAGGCAACCCACCGCACGCGCACGCGGGCCGCACCGCCCCGGCGCGCCGCGCGGTGGTGCCACGCTCCGCTGAGTTTGCAAACTTGATTTTTATTCTTTTCCATTCCGAATGAAAACGCGCGAGCGCAGATGAGAATATTAATTTTCATGCGTCCCGCCGGCGGCGTATGGTGGCAGCACGGCTGCCAGAGGAGGGGAAAAAAGTCACTGCGCGCGCGAATAGTGCGAGTGAGCAATTTAAGAATAATAACACAATCCTTGCGCCGCTGGGAAGCGCTGCACTAGCGCGATGAGCGCTCGGGGACGAGCGGCCGTGACAGCAAGGGTCAAGACGGGAGACATTTTTTACACTTAGGTACAAAAAAAGAGGTAGTCTCAGGGTTATAGAGCACACAGGGCGACAACTATTTTTCTTCCCCGCACAATCCAGAGAAATAAATCGCGAAAACCCAAGAATAATATTTAAGAAAGCTGCAGGGAAACTTCAAAAATATTTCAAGAATTTTTTTTAAACAAAATTGAAAATGTTTAAAAAAACATCAGGTCAAAATTCAGTAATGTTTCAATAAACTTCAAGCAGAATAATTCCCGGTACTTTGTATGCCTAAATTTCGCCTCGTTTTTTCTCTTCTCTCCCGTCAGCCTGCCTCACCCACCTGGAGCTGGTCGACGACGCGGTTGTGCTCGCGGAGCCACACGGTGTGCATGAGCGCCAGGTCGGGCTGCTCGTTGACGCGGCCGTCGCCCGACACGAAGCAGGACGCGCCGCTCGAGTCCTGGCACTCGTTGGGGTTGGCCGGCAGCATGGAGCGGCCGCGCACGTTCTGCTCGCGCAGCCGGCCGCCGCGGAACAGGCGCAGCTGCTGCTGCTTGTTGGCGTCCGAGCCGTAGATGTTGGAGCCGTCCATGAAGCCCGTGATCTGGTTCATCTGCTCGCGGGGGCCGAAGTTGCACTCGGGCCGGGGCGCGGGCAGCGAGCGCACGAACTCCATGCAGCGCTCGCCGAACGGCGCGAGGAAGCGGTCGTCGCGGGGCACCGGGATCGGGAAGCAGTCCGGGTGCGAGACGCGCGGGTCCGACACCTGGCCGTCCTGCGGGGCACGCACCGCGCTGGTCACTACGCACGCTCACTAGCGTTGCCACGAAAGTAGGCAAACATTGCCTACGATACACCTGTGTGCAGCACTATGCCAGAAAAGTAGGCAATTAGTAGCCCAATTACGGGGAAGTAAAGCGGGCTGCATCTACGCCTGCCTACGAGGCAACACCTTTGCACGGGTACGTGTCTGTTGCCTAGTAGGCAGCCGCAGATGCCGCCCGCATCTTCACTCCTCTGTGTTTGGGCTACTTTTCTGGCAACACTGCCTGTGTGAATCTGGTGGTTTCAACACCCCAACAGGAGAGTTTACTTTGCCTAGTAGGCAAGCGTTGATACCGCTTCACATAGGCATATCGTGGGCAATTTTCACCTCCTACTTATCTGGCAGGCCGCAGGCTCCTACCTGGCAGCACGAGATGCCGACGCCGTTCTGGCCGCGCGAGATGGGCGTGTGGGTGAGGTCGTGGTCCAGGAACTGTCCCCACTGCATCAGCAGCAGCGTCACGTTGTCCGAGGGCCGGTCGGACTCCTGCGCCAGGCGGTTGCTCACCAGGCGCGCGCTGCGGGGCGGGCCGGGGCGGCAGGGGGTGAGCCGGTGCATGGTACTCACACGTGGACACTGGTGGACACTGGTGACCTACCTGGGCAGCGGGTCGCCGTTGGCCATGGCCCTGGGGGAGTTGACGCCGTCGCCGTACTTGGGCGGCAGCAGGCGCTGCAGCGCCGCGCCCTGCGACCCCCAGCGCGAGTTGACGATGTTGTTGCAGGTGCCGTCCGCGGTGCGGTACTTGCCCACGCGGCAGGGCAGCCGCCGCGGGCACAGGTCCGCGATCACCGTGTTGAGCACCGAGAAGCGCGGCAGGGCGAACGTGCCCTGGTCCGCGCTCAGCCGGAACCTGGACGACAAGTGCGAGGTGTAGGACGACGTAGCGGGCGCTCTCTGCACTTGCACGATAACAACGATGCCTGATTTATTTGAGGAAAAAGGGGGGAAAATCTGAGGAATTTCCATAACTAGGAGTACGTGCGGCAGGCACGTGGTTGCTGAGCGAAGTGAGTGTTAAAACAAAAGGATGGGTTTAACCCTTCCACCGTGTAGATAGGCACCCTTCATGGTGCCAGTCAGCATGGAGTAATTGAGAATTCGGGGGGTGGGGGGGGGGGGAGAGGGGCAGGAAAGGTGGTGGAGGGACAACAGGCCAACAATCACCGTTCGTACCGTTCGTACTCAACCGAGAGAGGGGAGCATCCCGTCTCAGATATCCTGAAGAAGAATGTCCCGGACACCCTATGTGATTGACACCAGAGGCGCAGGGCACCGTGGCTTCCAAAGTGCAGTTGTCCTGTGCGGTGACCCCATGCCCCTCCTGTGCCCGACGGGGGGGGGGGGGGGGGGAATAAACGCGGGACGGCGACACCCTTCCCGAACCCAGAACGACACTTTGAGTTGCTATATGACGCCGCTGAGGCAGGGGCATGCTGAGCATCCCTTCAGAGCTGTCCCTTAGGTCTAAAGTCTCGGACACCCTATGGGGTCGACGCCAGAGGCGCAGTGGCCTCCAAAATGTGGTTATCCTGCGCGGGGACCTAGAACACACTTCCAGATCCTCCCCCCCCCCCCCTCCCCTTTTCCCCTCCCCACTTAGAGGTGAGATAAGTGCCAATAAGTATCATTTACATGATGAGTATAAGAATGCAACTGCATGACATGCTGTCCGCCCCCCCCCCTCCCCCATCCTCCTCCATAATATTTCAATGTTTTAGATAGACTGATTTAGTGTAAACACTCTCAGCATTATTAATATATTACAAGTATCGTTTCTCACCTAAATCCAATCTACAGTATCGCCTCTTTAGTTTGTGGGAGTCAAATTTCTTTAAACTAATCATTTTTTTAGCAACAAATTTACTCTGTATCATTACTTTTATAGATCAGTTTTCCTCTCATTCAAATTCATAGCCAAAACGGATCAAGCAGTATGTTTGGTTTAATACATAAGATAACTTGATCAGAAATCGTATCACTGGGAAGAACAGCAAAGGTTTGGAACAAAATCCTACTAAATTTATCTGAATAATACCCGTACTATTTACTTTTTCTAGTTGGGTTTAAAGGTTATAAGATTTTAATACTTTCACCACACTTTGATGTGTCTTCTTTAGTAGAATGAGACTCCAAATGTTTATATTTAATATTTATAAATTAATAACCATTTTTTTATAACAAATGTCTCTTATCTCATGTCTAAAAGGAGCACACTTCTACTACAGCATCAATAACGTATTGGGGAAACCCGTTGGCTGGTAATTTGTGGCGGCTCAATAAGAAATCACAACACTTGGGTACTGACCAAAGGTTTAAAACAAAATTTAATTAAATAAAAGTAAATAATGTCACAGCTAGTAACTCTCAATTGTCAGATCAAGGTGTTATGTGATTTTAATACTCAGACCAAAGTCTGCTGTCTCCCAGACAGAGCTGTGTGTACTCTATTATAAAAAACATTGTTTATGTTGTTAGGTTATGTCACTCACCCAAATAATAAGTTCGGAAGTAAGTTGAAGCTATCCTGGCTATCCTGGTCATTTCAGCAATCCGTGACGTTCATTTCACAAATCCAGTACAATCAAAGGTATTTTTGATAAGAACTTGAGGCACTCCCCACGTGAACCCCCCTCAGACGTGAACACACGACAAATCACTCGTATATACACACACTTCCACAAAACGACGACACTTGAAACTTCGTGAGACGACTACCACCACTCTAAAAACTATTTTGGACCGCATGTTTTGTCGGACTGACTATTAAATTTCTAATTTTGATGTTGTAAACAGTCAAGATGGACGGAAACCACACTTGGCTTGGTTGGGCCGTCGTGTAGTAGTTCGCGCGCTGCCGCTAGGTGGCGCTATCGGTGAACTCCTTTCGTTGCCTGCCAACCTTTCCGGAGTGAAGTTTACATTAAACGTTTCAATATTTCAAACTCCATTTATAGGAAAAGTCTAGACAAATATTATAGCGCTGAAGTTAGCAGATTACGGAACACTACCGCTTTTTACGATGACTTCTGTACTTTAAGAGGAGAACCAGCTAACACAGAGAGACACGGGCCCCCCACAATGGACGTTACCGGGGCGGAGCGCCTGCGACACGTTGGATAGGCCAACCCGCCAAGCACTCATGTGAAGTTGGCGGCCTACCCGGAGAGCCCAAGCGCAGGGGAAAGCTGGAATTAAATTCCTGCTACCAAAAATTTCGTGCCGTCACCTCCCGATTAGTACATTGTGGGGGCACCTACAGACAGACAGACTCACGACCAAGTACACTTCTGATCCCCTGCAGGAGGAAGCTTCGCTTCGCTTAGCGAAAATTTCCATAATTTTCTCAAAATTGAGGTAAATTCCCACATTTTTTGAGGACACTTCCTCAAAATCTGCTGAGACTTCCTCAAAATCTGAGTAGGTTTCTCTCAAATCATGGAAGTTCCTCAAAGTTTTCCCTTTTCCCTCAGAAAAAAAATGAGGCAGAGTTTTTAACATGTTGTAGGAAGCAGTGTCAGCGTCATCACTCACTCGTTGAGCAGGTCCAGCGACGCCTCGACCGACGACTGCGCCTGCTTGCCCGAGTTGAGGGTGTTGTTGGTGGTCGGGAAGAGCTCGAGGTGGCGTCGCGCCGCCGAGTCGGGCTGCAGCACGCGGTTCAGGTTGACGAGCTGCTGCTCCAGCTCCTGGCGCTCGCGCACCCGCTGCACGCCCTGCGCCGCCGCCGAGCTCAGCTGCTGAGGCGTCAGCGGCGGCACCTCCACCGGCGGCGGCGGTGGCGGCTGCAGCACGCCGTTGTTGCCCTTGGTGGACGCTGTCGGAGAACACCGTGGCGGTCATCGGCTGGGCGGGGAGCACCCTACCCCGAGGGGGAAACATCTCTGACTTTTGGTGTACAAAACCGTCAATTTTTCTGAATGTTTCTGAATTTTTGTGGTTTTTCTTTTTAATTTTTGCTTGAATTTTCCCTCAATTTTTGTGAATTTTTGAAATTTTTTCTTAATTTCTCTGATTTTTTTTTAAGTTTCTGAATTTGTTTGAAATTACGAGGTGTTCAAAAAATTTCCGAGTTGTTTCCCCCTCGCCCTACCCTGGGGGCGCGGCGCGACTACTCACGCGGGCGGCGCTCGTTGGCCGGGCAGCAGACGCCCTGGTTGCCCTGGTTGTCCAGCGCGCACGGCTGCTTGCGCAGCTCGGGGATCTGCGCGAAGAAGGTGACGCACTTGACGAGCAGGCGGCACGTGCCGGCGCGCCCGCTCAGCGTGCTGCAGGGCACCGAGCTCTCCTCGTCGCGGCCCGGGAACGTGATGTCCGGCTCCTGCTGCTGCTGCTGCGGAGGCGGAGGTGGGGGCGGGGGCGCTGTCGGCTGCTGCTGCTGCTGCTGCGAGAGGAGAGGCGGGGCGGGCGCTTATATTAGAGTCAACCCATTTCAGATTGGCCGCGGTCGGTATCCACGCCACGCCACGCCACGCCACGCCGCGCCGCCTGGGGGTCCGGCTCGTCGCTTCTCCCGTCGTGACGTCAGCAGGCACTTGTGATGAGCCACCGGAGGAGTAGTTCTAATTAAAGACTCGCCCCGCCACGCCCCGCCACGCCACCGTACGTCAGATGTTTTTTTATTTATTTTGATAAGAAAATAAAAGCACGTGGGATCGCACTCATTTAAAATCTGCAAAGCCGGAGCACCGCGGCGGGGCGGGGCGGGGCGGGGCGGGGCGGGGCGGACAACTGGTTCGAGGAGAAGAGCGTCCCTGCCGGAGCAGGCTGGAGCCACGCCCCTCACCGCGCATGCGCTAAAGGAGCAGCAAAGAGACATGAAGTGTCAGGACCGGGCGTGGCGTGGCGTGGCGTGGCGCGGCGTGGCGTTGCGCGGCATAGTACGATTTGAAGCCCAAGGCCAAAGTGTTTTGGAGGCGCCGGCAGATGTGGGTCGGTTTGGACTTGTCGTGGTTCATGTGCCTTGATTCAGCGCACATGCCGCATTGAAAGTACGCCTGGAAAACTCTATTATAAAATGTTACTTCGGCGTGGCTAGTAATCCCGCACTAAAGCCGCTATTTTCACCTCCCAGTGAGTAGACTTTCTTAATGTAGAAGTTGCTCTTAAACTACAAGTCCTCGTGACGGACTCTGTAGGTACCTGTCGCACGACTACGGGCTGCGGCCTGGGCTGGGGGCGGCGCTGGGGCCGCTGCTGCGGCTGCTGCTGGGGCTGCGGCTGGACGAAGGGCTGCGGCTGCGAGTCCAGGCGGTTCTCCAGCTCCTGCACCTGCGCGGTGCTGCGGGACAGAGGAAGCGGATCAGCTGACGCGACGGGACGGCGAGGTCCTGGAGTCCTGCTGGAGTCCTGACGTCACACTCACGGCTGCTGCCCCCGGGCCACCTGGTCCTGGAGCTGCGCCTGCAGCTGCAGCTGCCGCTGCTGCACGTCCTGCAGCTGCTGCAGCAGGTCGCTCTGTTGCCTGGCAAGGTTTGCCTGAAACAAAACAAAACAAAAAACAAAAAAACATGAAAACTCTGTGAGGAGGAGGAGGGAGAGAAACGTGTGAAATATTTTTTTCCAGGTTGATTATTCGCAGCATAAATGTCAGCGTTAAGTCTCTCTGAGCGTTACAAACGGCCCGGGCCCGGGTGGGACCAGCAACTCTTTTGCGCATTTTTTTCTTTTTGGGTTTTAAAAGCTCGCACAAGAAGGAAGTGTGAGTGGGCATTGTCACGAAAAATAAATAAAATTAGAGAGAGGATCAGCCGGACTGTACTCCGCGCCGGGGCCGTAAAGAAGGATTTCCCGGAGGCGCTTGACGGATCGGCCTGCGAGCTCCCGCGAGGCTAATAAAATCCTTCCTAGAGACTAGAGACGCGTGTAAACAGAGCTAGACAGCCATCTGTCAGTGTCCCGGCAGCAGAAGACAACACACACACACGAGCAAAAGTGCCGCCGCCAGGCGTTGTAGGCGGCAGGCGAAGCCACCGTATCGGAACACAGGTCCTGTACTGAGCAACAAGAGCAGGATGGAAACACTATGCGAGTCGAGGTTGTTATTGCTCGTCCTGCTGAGGATCACTAGGGTGTCATTAGAGCTGAGCCGAGGCACGCGGTGCGAGACCCGACACCCGAAAAATCGTGCCATAATGTTCTCCTCGCGTGAGCACGTCCGCAACCGCAGACACAAGATTGTTTCTTTATCGTGGAATTTTTTTTTTGAGACGATTCATAAATATTCTAACACATGGACTCGGAAAGCCGGAAAAAAATCTTGTACGAAGTTTAAGAAGCTGCCGTTGTCTTTCAAATTAAAAATAATGTGTTTCACTCATTTGTGAAAGAAAAACGTTACATTTGTCTCAATTTAAAAACGTGACTCTGACGCTGGTGCGTTACCTTCTGCTGCTCGTCGGGGGCGAACTGCATGAGGCGCTGCATGTCCTGCAGGCGCTGCTGGATGGCCTGGGTCTGCACGTTGAGCTGCTGCTGCTCCACCTGCTCGGCGAACAGCTGCGCCGAGCAGCGGCCGGCCAGCGCCGCCAGCACGAGCACGAGCACGCCGGGGGCCTTCATGGCGGGGAGGAAGAGTCTCTCTGTCGCGCTGCGCTCGCCTACTGGCCGCTCCCCATGAGTGCGAGAACAAGGACGGGAGCTGTGCGGATCACCCTGCGCCCCGCACTGCCGGTTACCGACTGGAGTGAGTGGACGCAGACCCGGCCCGGCCCCCGGACCGGCATCGGATCGCCGTCCGCAGTTCGCGATTTGCGGAGTAAACGCGCTGCCAACCTAACCTCACCCCGCCGCTCCGCCCGCCCCCCCGCCCCGCCCCGCCCCGCCCCGCCCCGCCTGCCCCCACCACTCACCGTCTCGTCCTAGGTTAGGTCTCTGCGCTTACTGAGACTCTCGCCCACATTGTGGAAAATAAAATCCTTGTTCTGAAGCGCGACTTTTTCAAAAATGTATTCGAACTGGCTGTGCTGTTTTGAAAACGAAATTTCAGAATATTTGTTTAAGGCTTGTTTGAAGCAATGCGATGCGCCCCTGGACGGTGTCGGTGTCGTGACGGTGTACCGGATCCGATCGGCCCGGCCCGGCCCCGGCCCGGCCTCCAGCAGACAAGCCATTCACAAATCCGCCGGCTCGCGTCGCGTCCCGCCGGTGTACCGGGCCAGAGGAGGCGAGGACCAAGGTGAGCCCCCCATTGTCCATCGGGGAGGGCCCGGGCCCACGCGGCCTGCCGCTGTGACGTCACACTGCAGACAGCGACACGTCATCTGTCGCGCCGCCTCGCACCTCTCTCTCTCTCTCTCTCTCTCTCTCTCTCTCTCTCTCTCTCTCTCTCTCTCTCTCTCTCTCTCTCTCTCTCTCTCTCCCTCCCTCTCTCCCTCTCTTCAACAAAGCTAGAGGCTGCAACCAGATGGTGGGGCGCGCGCGGGGAAGCCCCAAACAGCGAGGCCTGGGCGGTCGCGACCGAAAGGGGATAGCGACAACCACTTTAAATAGACGATTTCATTGTGAGGAGAGGGGCCTGCTGGCGTTCCGAGAAACTCGACGCCTCTGTCTGTCTATCCTGCTCCGGAGGTGGCATGTACACGGGCGCCGGCCGGATGTAAGGGTCAGGCAGTGTTGGAGACTAGCCAAATGTGTACTTGACGCCGAAACAAAAATTTTCAAATGGTTAATAATAATAAAAATAAAAATGGATAAAGACTTTAACACAGATTGCCATTTTTTCCTACTCCCACATGTACCAGCAGCTGGCTCCAGGCTAATTTTCCGTTCCGAGTTGAGGTTAGGTGACACCTGAGCACTCGCTCCGGCCCGCTCCGTGAAGAGCAGCGCGGCGAGGCGCCGGGTCTCTCGGGCTCGCCAACATGTCTCGCCTCGTGTTCCCACGAGCTCCGGATGCCGTAATGTGCCTGCCCGGGGAGAGAGAGGGGCCCGGAGGAGGGGCCCGGAGGGGCAGCTTCCTCCAACTAACCCGCTCCGCTCCGGGCCCGGAGCCGCGTGCCGCCGCGCCGCGCTAACCTTGAATGCCGGTCCCACTATTTGCATGGACGCGCCTCCACTTGTTTCTGAACCCCCCGCTAACGGCGACGAAAGGGGTTTGGGAGGCTCGGGATCGGATGCATGGCCACGAAAAGTACATCCCCAGTAGCGCAAATGCACTTGAATGCGAATATAATGCGGCAATGCGCATTCAAATACGCATAAAAGGTAACACATTTCTGACGCATTTAATGTGCATTCGGCGCATTAAACGCGCCGATAACGCGGCAATGCACATTAAATGCGTCATAAATGTGTTACCTTTTATGTGCATTTAATGCACCCTGATGTGCATTGGCGCTACTGGGGATAGAGAGTCAGTTTTCAACTTTTACAACAATGCGAAAACTGGTGACAAAAAATAGACTACTCGACGCACGGGATTTTTTTAAAGTGTCGACTACAGTGTAGGGCACAGGCACAGGCGTGGCGCGTGGTGACAATAAACGGAATCACCGCCGAAGAAACCGGCTGAGGCCAGGAGCAGTGCCCCCTAGCCTAGCCCAGTCAGCGGCTATCAGGTTGGGGGCAGGGCGCAGCATCAGGGAAAGGAAAAGGTTAATATTCGAAGTTGTTTATTCTACAAGATGTACAGCTGGCATATAATGCCTACAGAGTAATGACGATTAAATCACTTTACTTGCTCAATAAATAAAAATAGATTTAGATTCTAGGGCAAGAGTATGGTGAAGTGGGAGACTTGCGTGGAAAAATGTTTCACTAGGCCCTACCCCTTGCCGCTTGGCCTCAACAAAACTAGAAGTCAGTCGCGTTATCACTGGATACAAAGTGGCTATCTCCTGTATCGATCTTAATGAACTAAGATCATAAATATATTTGCACCTCCCTATACAAACACAAAACAATGATAAATAAATTACAAAAAATAGCACAGTTCTCTGGGGAGGGGGGTCTCTGGTGACTAGTTGAGGGTGTTGTCCCGGATCCAGTCGTGGTACTGCGTGACCCTGGTGTACACGCCCGGGTAGCCGGGCTCTCCGCACTTGTTGCCGAAGGACACGATGCCCACCTGGTACCAGTGGCCCTCCCTCTTGAGCATGAGCGGGCCGCCCGAGTCGCCCTGCACGGAGACAACAAACATGGAGAGTCAAATGGAGGCGGTCGGCTATACACCGCGCGCTGTTGGGCAGGCGCAGCTCGCGGACGCGCGGGGTATCGCCGCCACTCTCCTCTCCTCACCTGGCACGCATCCTTGCCGCCCTCGGAGTAGCCGGCGCAGATGAAGTTCTCGGTGATGGGCTGGAAGTACGCCCGGTTGCAGTCCTCGTTCCTCCAGACGGGGAGCTCGGCCTGGCGCTGCACCGTGCTCTCCTTGCCTCCTGCGGGGCACACCACCGCAACGGAAAAATAGCCTTCAACTTGTCGTTTTCTCAACTTTGATCGCACAATTTCGTGGAACTTTCGCAAACTTCGCCGAACTTGGACTGAATCTTGAAGTTAAATTCGTGGAACTTTCGCAAACTTCGCCGAACTTGGACTGAATCTTGAAGTTAAAGTTCAGGAACTTCGATGAGAATTCATGAACGTTGACCCTCCCTCTTGCACCACGACACGTAAGCTGTTCGGGAGGACAGTTGAGGCGCCACGGCGCGCGCCTGACGCTTCGGCTGCACCCCTTCACTTCGTGTACGTTGGGCTGCCTACCCTCCCCGGAGCGCGCGAGCCCACACACATCCTACCTCTCCTCTACATCAACATTATAGGAGAGAAATATATTTGGGCAGCGCGTAGAGTGTTGCTCACCGTAGTACGTGGTCCCCCAGCCGACGACAGTGGGCCGCGCGCCGGCGAAGGTGTCCGAGCGCATCCTGGCGCTGGGCAGGCACAGCGGGATCACGTACTTGGAGCGGCGCACGGCCCGGTCCAGCACCAGGACGGCGATGTCGTTGTAGAAGCCGACGCGGGAGAACTGCGGGTGCGCGCGCACCTCCACCACCTGGTGCGTGACGGGCGAGCTGGGCTCGTCCTCGCGCTTCAGGTCCACGTCGCCGAGCCGCACCGTGAACTGACGCGCGGCGAACCTGCGCGGGAGCGAGGGTGACAGTGTGACAGCGTCATCGTCACAGCGAGGTGACAGTGTGACGGTGTCATCGTCACAGCGGGGTGACAGAAAGACAGCGTCATCGTCACAGCGGGGTGACAGTGTGACGGCGTCATCGTCACAGCGGGGTGACAGGGTGACGGCGTCATCGTCACAGCGAGGTGACAGTGTGACGGCGTCGACGTCACAGCGGGGTGACAGGGTGACAGCGTCATCGTCACAGCGGGGTGACAGGGTGACAGCGTCATCGTCACAGCGGGGTGACAGTGTGACGGCGTCATAACGTCACACCAGGGTGACAGGGTGACAGGGTGACAGGGTGACAGGGTGACAGGGTGACAGGGTGACAGGGTGACGGCGTCATAACGTCACACCAGGGTGACAGAGTCATCGTCACACCAGGGTAACAGGGTGACGGTGTCATCGTCACGCCCGGGTGACGGCGGGGTGACGGCGGGGTCTTTACTCACGGGCGCTGGCGGGTGTCGCGCGTGCAGTGCGCCGCGGTGAGCACGTGCTTGCTGCTGATGAGCGAGCCGCCGCACCAGAACTCGGTGCGCCGCGGGCCGTGCAGGAAGATGGCCGCCATCCAGGGCCAGCGGCCGGGCAGCGCCTCGTCGCCGCCCACCACGCGGAACTTGGGCACCTCGGGCTGGCCGCAGTCTGAGAGAGTGAGAAACACGCGTCAGCCGAGCACTGCACTGGAATAACAAAGCTGCCTTTGCAAAAGCACTAAACCTTGCACTTGACTTTAGCGCCCCAGGAAAGGCGTTCCTTAGCACTTTGTTTTTCCGGTGTGCGGCTAGGCCAGGCAGCGCGCCGAGCACGCCCCTCTCGCCCCCAACAACAACACCGACCACCTCAACAGCCCACGGCGCGGTGATCCAGTTTCACTCGCCGAAACGGCCCAGGCCGGCCCGGCCCGGCCGGGGCGGGGCCCCCGCCGTGTTACTTCCGTGACGCCCAGCCCGGCCCGGGCCCGGGCGCTTCGCTTTCGGCCCTAGACCTGGTTACTGGCTACGCCTCCCCCTCCGCCCTCCTCCCAGGCTCAGGTGCAGGACCGGCTAGGACCCGGTCCAGGACCGGCTCCGGCGCGGCGCGGCGCGGCGAGGAGCGGCGGCGGGCCTGACCGGACCCCACCGGACCGGGCCGGGCGACCTACCAAGGCCGTTCGTTGCACCTCCAGGGCTGCCCGCGTCCGTGTGTGTGTCTGTGTGTGTGTCTGTTTGTGTGTGTGTGTGTGCGAGCGACGCCCCGACAACGAAATAAAACGCGACCGGGCGGAGCAGATAGCATCTGAGAGGCGCCGTGGCGTCGCGCCGTGGCGTCGCGTCGTAACGTCGCCGCGTGACGGTGGCGGTGACGGTGACGGTGACGGTGACAGTCACACCAGTGGGCGTGACCATCACGTATTGAAACCTCCTCTTGGACAGGATGCAGTCATCATCCTTTTTTTTCCGGGCTCGCTGTTTAATTCTTTAGTTCCAGTGAGAGGAGGGGCCTAGCCGGCCCGCGGGCAGACACAGAGCACTACTTGTCGGTCAGTATGCACCAGGCCCGGGCGGCGAGGCGGCTCCTTGCAGTGTGCAGTGTGGCGGTGAAGGAGGCTCACCCACACTACGCCAGGCGCGCCCCGCCCCGCCCCGCCCCGCCCCGCCCCGCCCCGCCCCGCGGACCGGACCGGTTGGACACGTGCCCTGCAGTCTCCAAAAGGAGTTTCGGGATGCGGCACGGAGCGGTGCTGCCTTTCCGTTTCCGGAGGTCCGGATGGACCGGAGCACCAGCCCCGGAGGAGAGCGGAGCGGACAACACATAGCTCGCTCTCGCTCCGGCGCGGCCTGCGGCTGGGCGTGCTTGTCCTGGGGCTGGGGCGGGGCGGGGCGGGGTGCCGAGTACTTTCCCTCCCTTTACCTTCCGGGGACATTTCTTATAAAAACGTGGCGTTCAAAATGCGCCCGAAACTTTTATACATTTTTGAAAGTTGCCTTAAATTTTTAGGTGTTTTCATTATCTCTTGTGATTTTAAAACATATTAGTGTGGCCGTAACAAGGTTTCTCACCCTCCGGGTCCCAGTCGTCGAGCAGCGAGGCGGTGAAGGAGGGCGCGACGGTGGTGGTGGCGGCCGTGGTGGCCACGAGGATGGGCGGGCGCCGGGTCGTGGTGGTCGTCGTCGTGTACACGAGCTGCGGCCGGTAGGGGCGCTGCGTGGAGGCGCTGCGAGAAAGGAAAAAAAAAATTAGAAAATCACAAAAAAGGTTTTCCCCCCCGTTTTTACGGAACTTTAAAATAAATGCTGTGCCTGCTATCGACCCTCCAGAAGAGGTTCGGGACTCACTCTTGTGGCCGGCCGGCCGGGCAGCAGACGCCGGGCACGAACAGGCTCTTGAAGCAGATGGACTGGCGCAGGTTGGCGAGGTCCAGTAGTAGCTGCGGACAGGTGCTCAGGTCGTCGCAGACGCCCGCGCCGCCATCGGGGGTGGTGCAGGGCCGCACGCCGCCCGGGGGCTCGCGCCCGTCCTCCGCGGCGGCGGCGGCGGTGGTGGAGGCGGGGGCGGGGCCGGGGGCGGGGGCGGCGGACGACACAGGCGCCAGCTGCGTGGAGGCGGACACGGGCCGCAGGATGGTCGGGGGCGGCCGGTCCGCCGTCACCACCTTGCCCGTCGTCATGGTGACGAGCGGCGCGCCCACCACGCGGACCAGCGGCGCGATCTGGTCCGTCACGTTGCGGCCCAGCACGTTCTTGCTGATGGTGTAGATGGCGGTGGACTGGACCTCGGAGCACCCAGGTCGACGCCTAGAGGCACATTAGTCGTGATGCTAAAACGGCGAAAAATTAAAAATAAACGAGCAGGCCCGGTGATCTGCTGCGGTACTTACTGGTCCGTTTCCTCCGTGCCGTCCGAGAGCACCGTCGGCGTCCCGAGCAGGGTGGTGGCGAGCCCCAGGCCGCCGCCGCCGAGGCCGCCGCCACCGCCGCCGCCGCCGCTGCCGCTGCTGTTGCCCCGGGTGTAGTTGACGAGGTAGCGGCCGACGGTGTTGATGGCGCCCAGGGTCTCCGAGATGGTGGCCAGCGTCTGCCGGCGGTCGGGGCCGAAGAGGTCGCGGCCCGCCTCCGCGCGGGGCAGGCCCTCAGGGCTGCGGGACTGGGGGAAGGCATTGCCGCCCCCGCCGCCCCCGCCCGCCGCCCCCGCCACCGCGTCCCACCAGGACTGCAGCGCGGCCTGGCGCTGCGGCCGCGGCCGGTGCGGAGCCTTGTCCTCCGTCGGGCCGTCCTTCTCGTGCACCACGACCACCACCTCGGGGGCGGCGGGGGCGGCGGCCGCCTCCGGCACCAGGCTCTGCGAGTGGTGGACAGCACCGCCGCCGATGCCGCGGCTCTCCGCGGGGGCGGCGCCGCGGCCGGGCGGGGGCGGCGGGGGCGTTTCGGCGGCCGAGGCGAGGGGCGGCGACCACAGCGTGTTGTCGGCCATGTAGCGGCCGACAGCGCGCGGCCCCCGGGCCCGCCCCCCACCGCCTGCAGCTGGCTGCGGCGCGACGCCCCCGTCCTGCGGGAGCCCCTCCTGTTGGCTACCACGCCCGCGTCCTGCAGGTCACGCTGCAGGTCCCACTGCAGGTTCTGCTGCAGGTCGAGTTGCCCAGGCGGGTCCGGGGCGCCCGGAGGCCCGGAGCCCGTCAGAGGCGTGAACTCGGCGTCCGGCGTCAGCGGGCTCCATCCCGGCACCCACTGGCTCACTGCAACAGAAGTGAAAAGCTGCCGTCACTGAACTGTACTTGCGATATTGCAACATTGACCCGTCCTCAACACCTAAGTACTTCAGTACTTATGCGCTTAAGCACGTAACTTAAGCACCCACAGTACACGCACCACAAGTAAACTTTTCAGCGGCGAAATCCGTTTCCCCCACGCCTCGGCAGTCGATGGCCAAAGCGCCTACTTTGTATGGCGCGCGGCCTGTTCAATAAGCGATGCTTCTCCCGATAAGCACGAGTCTCTGGAAGGGGCTATTGAAAACTTGCAGCGCACATCACTTAAACGAATTCCGGCCAATTTTTTTTTCCTCCTGCGAGGGCCTCAAAAGCGACGCGCGCGTGGCCCTGGCGGTCGAAAAATCTCTTCAGGAGAAACAAATTCCCTGGCAACAGCGGGTGGTCGTCGACGACAACAGCAGTGGAGTGCCGGTGCCGCCACGTCAGTCGTCGCCATGCTGCCTTCCCTGATCCTGCTCGTCCTGCTCTGCGCCGGGGCGCGCGCCGCCCTGGCCCCGCCGCCCCCCGACACCACCGACCTCGCGGCCGGCTGCGTGGCCAGCTTCTTGACTTCCATGCTGCCGCGCGACAGGTCGTGCCTCATAGCGGACGGCGACCCTCACCTGATCGGGCCGGTGATGCGGCTGTACGCGCAGCACGGCCAGGCCCTCCAGCTCGTCCCGGACCTCACCCACGGCCGCCTGAGCTACCAGCTCCGGAACACCACCGCCCTCACGCTGGAGGCGGCCGACCACGACGTCATGCTACTCGACCGCCTCGGCGACATCCAGGGCCAGAGACCGGCCAACGACATCGCGGTGTTCTGGACCACGAAGCTCTCGCTGTCACAGCTGCAGCGCGCCTCCTCGCGGCCCCTGCCCGTGTGCGGCCCGCGTGTCTACGTGATCGTCACGGCCGCGGACGGCACGTCGTTTCTAAACGCCCCCAAGTGCCACGGGATGGCCATATCATCATGGAGCGCCGTCAAAATGGTCGTCCTGGATCGCTGTGCGCCGGGGCCGGGTCGGGGCTGGCAGACCCGCCAGCAGCCCGTCTGCACCTCGTGGCGGCCGCGGCGGGACACCCCCAAGCCGCCCGAGACAGCCTTGACTGTAAGACACAGTCTCGACCCGACACGTTTCTGGCGCGTGGATGCTCACGAGCGCTATGCCGCCAGCCTGGCGGCTGCCCTGGGCGCACGGATGGCGTGGATGCAGGAAGATGATACCAGTCTCAAAGATTACGTGAATAACTGCAGCCTCGCCGTGCTCCTGTCCCCGCAGTATGTCCCCGTGGTCACCAGAAGCCAACTGCGACACGCCGGCTTTGCCTTGGCGTCCCTGGTCGTGGTGGTCCCCGCCGGCCGCGGGCCGCTGCTGGGCCTGCTGCAGGCGGTGACGGCCGAGTTCACGGTGTGGATGTGGGTCGCCACGGGCCTGGCGCTGGTGTCCATGACGGCGGCCGCAGCCGTGGCCTGGGTGTGCGCGGGCCGGCCGCCGCCGGCCGCCCTCATGGCCGCGGGTCTGCAAACGCTGGCGCCCCTGCTGGGCCAGGCTCCCCCGGGCGCACCCGCGCACCGCCCGCTCACCGCCGTCTGGCTGCTGATGAGCGTGGTGATCGCAGCCGCCTACCAGGGCCTGCTCCTGAGCCAGCTCACCAGCGCGCCCGCGGAGATCGACAGCCTGGAGCAGCTGGACCGGAGCGGCCTGGACGTCTACGTCGACGAGAGGGATCACCCCATCGTGCACGATCAGTTAAAGTTTACCCGTCCCAGTCTACTTCGGCGACTTAAGTTCTATCCGAGGGGCAACTTTACTGGAATTTTACATCTGGTATCCAGCCAACGAGCAGCTGCTCTGATCTGCTACTCTTCCAGCGTCCAGTTCTTCGTGGCGGAGACTATGTCGCGCGGTCCGGTAAAACTGCTGCACACCTTCCCCGTGCCGAACTCGTCTCGCGTCCTGGCCGAGGCCGCGTTCACAACGGGCTCCCCACTGCAGCGAGCCGTCGAGTCAGTCTTGTACCGTTCGGAGCAGGGCGGTTTGCACCTTCACTGCAAGAAGGAGTTGCAGTACCAGATCCGGCACTCTCTGCCCTCGTGGCGCCGTGACGACGGGGACCCGGGGCGCGCGCGGGCCCTGACCCTGGCGCAGGTGAAGCCCGCCTTCCTGCTGCTCGCCGTGTGCCACGTCCTCTGCGTGCTCGTCCTCGTCGGCGAGCTGCTCTGGCACGGGTGGTGCGCCGAACGGGCGCCGCCGGTCGCCATTTTTCTGCATTGATTTATCAGCCCGCGTGTTTCGCACAAGGCGCTGCGCGTATCCGCGTTTTGTTTTCGTTTGAATGTTCTGTGTCTCCACATTTTGTCTGCTCACGTGTGCGGTGTGTTTCAATAAAATTGCAAGAGTGTTTTTTTAAGGCATAGTCGCAATTTTTTCATGAAAACACTTGTTTGAAGAATTCTATATTTGGGGTTTGGAAGGTAACTGTCAATTTCACTAGGCAAGGCCCCGTGCAGCTTCGCCCCGTTGGCTTGTGGAGGTCGCATCAAAGGAAAGGTATACTCGGAGGCGGCTCAGCGAGCCATGTCTCCATCCTTCTGAATGCATAAGGCACATGTGTACACACTCGCACACACACTCACACACGCAGAGGACGTCGCCGAGCGGGTACCGTCCGCGTAGCGAGGCGAGGAGCGGGGTGGAGAAGGGAGGACCGTTGACCTCCTTTCTTACGCAATCCCGTCGCCAGCCGGCGCCCCGCCCCGCCCCGCCCCGCCCCAGGGTGACACCCGGCGCTGTCCCCGACGAAAAGTAAGTACCCAGCAAGTGAGAAAGCGTCGACGTATGCCTCATCATACTAAGTCGAGCGCTTTTTTTAAAAATTTGAAACAGATTAATCAGCAACCTTTAAATTCTTAAATTATTTCCAGTAACTTATTTCAAGAACCGGCTTTTCTGGGTGTAATGCCTCGAAGCGTGTTGCGGAATACCGGTGGGGGCGTCGTGGCGGGGGCGTGGCGGGGGCGGGGCGGGGGCGGGGCGGGGGAGGGGGCGGGGCGTAGTTGCAGTTGTGATTTCGTCACAAAACTTTCGAGCTGTACTACTCGTGCGGTGCGTCAGCCGCTGTCAGTGGGGACGGATAGGTCGGGCAGCCAGCCTCTGCTGCACGACAATTTTTTATTATTTTTTGTTTATTTTCTTTTACTTGAAGAACATCAAGTAGTAGCTTCCGTGAGGTAAGGTGGGGCAGAAATCGTCGTTCTGTTTTTGTACAAAATGGAATGGCGAATTACTCATAACATTGGGTGCGCGCATGTTTTCGTTGCTCCGGGCAGGTTCGACCTCCTGGCCCCGTCCCGCCCCGCCCCGCCCCGCCCCGCCCCGCACCACCCGGCGCCCGGCCCCGTCCTGCCCCGCCCCGCCCCGCCCCGCCCCGCTGCAGTTCCGGCGCCGCGTCAGCATCAGGAGGCGGGCAGGCGTCGGGACGCCCCGGGGGAGAGGGCGGGGCAGGGCGTGGCGGGGCGTAGCGGAAGCGGGGGAGGCGTCCTTGGAGGTGATTATCGGAAGGCAGGCAGGTTTGGTGTTTTCGGCGCCGCGCGGCAGCCCGGCCCCGCCCCGCCCCGCCCCGCGCTGCCGGGCCAGGCCAGACTATTAGCACTCCAGGGCTCCGCTCGCTCCCTCCAGGATGCAGACACGTTACTTTCACTGGCATCCTACCACAAAGACCCAAAGCTCGCCCGACTCACGCCCCCTCCCCCTCCCCTCCGTGTCCGGCGGGCGGGGGGCGGGCCGGGCGGCGCGGAGTGAGAACAACAGCACTCGCTTTGCCGAAGCGCCGCCGCGCCCCGCTGCGCCGTAACGTGCTGTGTTTACTTTTACGAGCGCACTGCCCGGCCGGCCCGGCCCGGGCGGGGGTGCTGCGCCCCACGCCGCCACGCCCCGCCTCCTCGTCACGGAGGTCACAGCGACGATTTAGGATGATTTTTTTTTTTAATTTAAAATTATAGAAAAAAAACGGTAATTTTTTGTTTCGTTTTATCAATTTTCTTAAATAGTCTCAGAAAACAAGAAAAAACGCGAGTATTGTTTGTAGCCTTCCTTTTTCACGAAAAGAAAAATAAATTAACGTTTTTTTGTAAAGATTTGAATCGCTAATCTGACGATACGCCGTCTAAACCACCTCAACCACCAAGACACTACGGGAGCGTGACCTCCCGTCACCCTTACCTTGCTGTCCTTGTCCGTCCAGGGGAAGCCCCTCCTGGGAGCCGCAGACGGCCGCCACCACGGCGATCAGCACCACCGCACCTGCAGGCACAGCAGAGGACGAATGTGTTACTCTTGTTCTGCGGTACACCACGTGTTTGTAAAGTCTTACATTATGATCGCCCTCGATCATTTCTCTTGGCTTTCAGAGCTGGCAGTTACTGGAAATCCAAGTGTACGAATGTCGCTCACTTGTAGGTGAGCAAATAAGTTCACTCACTTGTAGGTGAGCAAATGACCATTCACTCACTTGTAGGTGAGCGAACAACCATCCACTCACTTGTAGGTGGGCGAACAACCATTCACTCACTTGAAGGTGAGCGAATAACCATTCACTCACTTGTATGTGAGCAAATAACTACATATTTCGTCACTTGTAGGTACAAGTGAGTGAATGGTTATTTGTACACCTACAAGTGTGTGAATTTATTTGCTCACCTACAAGTGAGTGAATTTATTTGCTCACCTACAAGTGAGTGACCGTCGTACTACACTTGGATTTCCAGTGTAGCTCTGGTGGCGCCGTGCGTACAAGTCTCTCGGTCCGCGGCGCGGCTGGGACTCTTTGCTCTCGCTTCCATCTTCATCAAATTTAATCATTAACATTCAATTTCCTAAAATGTTTTCGGCCTTTCCTTGCAAGCCCTACAATTTACTACTCGTGCATTCTTGCAGCGAATTTTTGAAAAATCCTTGTAAATTCCGTGGTGCCACCTCATGTTATTAGCGAATTCGTCTGGTGTTTTATAAGGTAGAACATGAACACACTTTCCAAAGCGAAAAAGTATTTTGTTCGTAAAATCAAACACCTCTATCTTTCAAACGTTTCTAAACTTATCTGCTTGAAGTCAGCTGGGATATTTCGCTCCTACGGAAGCACCGCCCGCACGTGCTAACTTCCTGTTTAGCAGCTGATGCGTCGGCCCGCCGCGCTACGCTACGCTACGCCGCGCCACGCTCCGCGCTACGCCCCCTGGGCCGCGCCTTGCTGGCGTCTCTCATCACATGACGAGGAAAGTTAGTTGTACAACAAGATGCGGCACACACACGCACACGGGGTGGTGGCCAGTGTCCGAGGGTTGTGATTCGGCGAAAAAGATGGAAACATTACTGAAAATTCGCTACATTTCGTTTCATAATTTTACAATTTAACCAGCCGATTTTGAAATCAAAACTAATTTTGAATCAATTTTTTTCCCCTACGTGGCCGCGCCAGCTGCACGTCTCGCTCGCGGGGCCACGATCGTCGAGAATAATATTTTGGATCCTTGGGTCGAGTTTGTAGAAACAATGGGTCGGAGCCAGAGAGGCAATGTTGAACGCATGCCAACGAGACGCCGCCCCGCCCCGCCCCACCCCACCCTAGCTGCCCCGCCCCGCCCCGCCCTGCCCGCCTCTGCTGAGAGGAGAGGTGGGAACCACCCAGCTGAGCTGCAACCTAGGATCGTTTTCGGTGTCTAACAGCGCTCCCAAACTAGCAAATTGAATTTTAGAATTCCCACAAACAAAATCCTTTTTCGCGTTGGCAAGAGTTTTCATGGTCTGAATTTTTACTTTCTACCCTATAAAACACCAGACGAGTTCGCTAATAACGTGAGGTGGCAACACGGAATTCACCCTGGCAGCATGCTGCGAAACAACTAACGACCCTTCTTTTTACTCAGCCGCGGAGTTTTTGTTGGAGGAAGTGGTGTCTGCTAAGGGGAGGTGGAGGAGGTAGGAGAGGGTTCCTCTACATGCTTTCTCTGCGTGCCCAAGTGTCCCCCGCACGGGCGGAACAGAGGAGGGGAGGGGAGGGGGAGGGGAGGGGGAGGGGGAGGTGAGAAGTGGAGGGGAGGAGGAAAAATAATGAACGTCACACACCAGGGGACTGCATTGTCCAGGGTCCTTGATGCGGAGCACTATCAGGACCTACAACCCTCCTCTCCTCTCCTCTCCTCTCCTCTCCTCTCCTCTCCTCTCCTCTCCTCTCCTCTCCTCCTTTCCCTTCCGCTCAGACACACTGCCCTTTCATTCAGAAATGCGGCCTGGAACCACAACAGAAAATATCATTTCATTGTCGACCGTCAAAAGTCGGTCGGATTAGGCAAAAGCTTCGCGTGTGTTTGCTCTTCTTGAAAATGGCAAACCATTAGAAATAAAATGCCCTGGGGCATACCATTTTTTTTTCTCTCAGAAAATCACAACGGGAAGAGTACCTTATGTAGAGCATTCGATGACCCGAATGAAAGAGATATAGAGTGCGTTGGAGTCGGGCCAGGCCGGGCCGGGCCCTCCGCGGTCCGGTCCGCGACCCTCGCCCAATGACCCACATCAGAGGGAGAAAGATGTTGAGACAATAAGCAAATTACTGGTCGGGTTGGGTGAGCGCGTGGGCCCCGCCCCGCCCCGCCCCGCCCCGCCGCAGAGACGGCATTTGACTTCATCAGAAAACGCACCGCGGTTTCTCCCGTCTGTCGACTATAGTGTTCATTACGGCCGACAGAATACCAATAATTATTATCTTCAACATCGAGAAAAATAGCCTGCCATTCAGTTTTACGAGAAAAGCAGATATTTTTACGAGAATGGTAACGTGCACTGGTTCCGTGAGAGGGTATAGTATAAAGAATTTGAACCGTGCGGCGCGCGCGTGCGTGCGTGCGGCACAGAGCAGGAAGCGACGCTCCGACAGCTCCGTAACATCTTTCCTCTCTCCGAGCACGTGGCCTGCACGTGCCGCCACCCCGCCGTGACGGCGTCAAGCACTGGCAAATATTAAGCGTAAATTTCAGGTCGAGAAAAGTCACGCACGTGCGCGGTCTTAAAAATTTCCTAGCCTCGTCGAACTTTTTTTTGCACACTTTGATAAATTTTGATGACGTTCGAGAAGAAATTACGCAAGCTTCATAGCTGCAGAAGCATTACATTTTCGGACTATCGTAGTTTGTGCTATGGGCTGGTCAAGCCCGCGATGAAAGTTGAAATTGCTTTTTGTAGCACACTTTGAACAGCGTTAGTACAGTAGTCGATGGTTACGCCTAGCCCGGGTAGGCGGCTGGCTGGCTGGCACGGGGCTCGCCTTTATAATCTATGGGAAGCCGGAGAAAGCATCAATGAGTTACTACGATAACCATTATGATTGAGTCACGCGGGCCGCGACACGACACGGCCGACCCGAACGAACCCAATCTCCTCTCGAAAACAAAATAGTAAAATTGTTTTCATTGAGTGGTACGGTACGACCCGGAGAAAATTTTCACGCACTTTGACGCGCGGGCAGCTAGGTAGGTACTGTACTTGAGAACGCACGCGGTGCAGCCACGGCAGCCGGGCTGTAAGCGGCCCAAGGTCAAAGAAAGTAATGGCTTGTGATGCTCTGCTGAGGGGGGCGGGGCGGGGCGAGGCGGGGCGGGGCGGGGCGGGGCGGGGCGGGGCGGGGCGCAGCCGGCCTTCCGCCTGGGCCGCCCCTCCCTCCACCGCCCTGGCCCGCCGCGGTGGGCAGTAGACTCGCAATAAGTCTGCGCCTCGACCTAACCTCGCCAGTCAAGAGGTTACAATGCGCACAGCGCGATGACGAGTCGGTCACGCACATCCACCCCTGGCTCTAGGCTCTATCGCTCTAGCGGTTGGTAGTTCAAAATCTGTGTCTGGTAGAAATCGGCAAATCGGCAAAGAAAACTGAAAACGAACGGCATGCCGGACGAATGACCATGCGCGACCACCTCGGTCCACGCCGCGGAGGCGGTGGTGCGGTGGTGCGCGCAGAGCAGGACACTGGACACAGCGGTGGCGCGGCGTGGCGGCGCGGTGCGGCGCGGCGTAGAGCTGTGGCGCTAGAGCTTTCTCCCACCTTACGTATTTTATGCAAATGGTCGCGCGGGATCCGCCGGCCCGGCCCGGCCCGGTGTGGCATCGAGAGCCCCCCCTCCCTTCGCCCCCGGTCACTTAAAAACAGCGTCTGACCATTTTTCGTAGCTGACCTCGCCTCGGCCTGCTCTCCGCACTTCCATTTTTCCATTATTCAGGAATAAGGGGGGGGGGGAGGGGGAGGTGACGAGCGCAGGGCGGGGCGGCCAGCTACGGACGTGGTAATTGCCGGCCTCGGGTACCACCCAGTACAGCACAGTACCCCGAGGGGCCGGGCGGTCGCAAGCGCCTGCCGCCCCGCCTGCCCCACGTTCGATAAGCATGTCGCGCCCGTCACCCATTCAACAGGACTTGTGCACCCCCCAAAGGTGGTTTTAGGCAGTTTTTTTTTCTTTTTTTCTTTTTTTCTTTTTTTTTAAATTGTGAAAGGAAATACGAGGGTGAGCGGCGCTGAAAGACTTGCTGGCTCGCTTAAGGGTGTTCCATTAGCGCCAGCCTGCGGGCTCCGCACAGTCGAAAAGCCTCGACAATCATGCGGCTCCTCCTGCACTGTTAATCCAATAAGTGTTCAACTGCTCAACATTTGTACGTGTGCAACTTCCAGCCTAGCACGTGCAAGTGCGCAATCGGTAATTCTGCAATTTCACGTGTTTAACTCGTCAGTTGTACACTTCTAAGAGTTTAACTCGACAGTTGTGCACTTGCAAGTGTTCAACAAGCATAGTGTTGCACGGGGCAGTTGAACACTTGCAAGTGCACAACTGTTGATTTGAACGCTTACAAGTGTATAACTGATGAGTTTGACACTTGCAATTGCACAACTGCCGAGTTGCATACTTATACGTGCTAGGCTGGAAGTTGCACACATACAAGTGTTGAGCAGTTGAACACTTGGTTTAACTGAGTGGCCTCCTCGGCCTCCTCGGCGTGGTCTGGTCTGCCCCGCGGCCAGCACGCTGCTGCAGCCCGAGCCGAGGCCAGGAGCGTGGCCGGCCTCGTGTCCGTCCGGCCGGCCTCCTACCGCGGGAGCTCCCGCATGAAGCTGCACGGGGACGCTTGCTCCCTAGTCCTCGTCGACGCGCCCCTCTAGAGGACCGCGACGACGGAACGGTCCTCCTGGGGAGGGGCGGGGCGGGGACGCCTTACTTTCACTCTCGACGCCACCGTCGCGACCCCCCCCCCCCCCCCCCCGCGCTGACGCTAGTTGCGTTGTCGTCCCGCGCGGCACGGGCTGATAACGGCGGAGGGACGTCGCGACGCCTAGGGACGCCTGGCGCCGGGAGCGTCTCTGAGGGCCGTCGCTGTCACCGCCCGGCCCGGCCCGGCCCACCCTGGCTGCGTGCCAACAATTTTGGACGGGTCTGTTTGCCTAAGTCCCTTGCGCAAAATATTTCCATCAAACGGCACCAAGTTTTCCTCTCTAAAAATTGCACTGATGTTTCCACATAAGCAAATTTGTAGATGATTTGCCTGGATAAAAATTGTTTCTATTTTTACAAGCAGCACACCTGATGCCAATACCCTCCCCGCCCCGCCCCGGCGCGGCGCGCTCGGCAGCCTGACCTGGACTCAGACCTCCCTCTTCCTTTCTCCTTTCCTATTGCTCCTGCATATGTCCCATTGTTGTGTGAGGCTTTGAGGGCGGCGGGGGCGAAGGGGGCGCGGCCCGGACACCGACTGCAGATAACCCTATTCAGTCAGTCACCGGGCTGAGGCGCGGCGGGGCGCGGCGGGGCGCGGCGGGGCCTTAGAGGAGGGGCGGGAGGACGCCCCTGCTGCACCCAAGTCCACAACGGGGACGTTCACCGGAAGCAGACGCGCGAGGCTACACGGCAGAGCGGCGCGTCAGCTGAGGGTATGAGGTACTTCCTTTACAGCGGAGCCAAGCCGGGCGGGGCGGGGCGGGGCGGGGCGGGGCGGGGCAGGGCAAGGCGGGCTGGATGAGAAGGAAAGTACTCAGGCGGTAGGGCCGGGTCGGGCCGGCGGGCGGGCGGGGCCCGGTGAGGTACCCAAGGCCAGCCCCGACCCGGCCGCTGGGTTGGGCCGGGCCGGCCTGCCCGTGTCCAGGGAGTGTGAAACAGCCGAGACAATAGCCGAGCCAAGCCGAGCTCCCCCGTTCAGCTCAGCAGGCCTGCTGTACCCGCAGGACCCCCGCAGGTCTAGCAGGACCCCGGAACACACAGGCCGCAGGAACCGCCTGCAGGAACCGCCTGCAGGAACCGCCTGCAAGAACCGCCTGCAGGAACCGCCTGCAGGACCCGAAGGTCTAGCAGGACCCCGGAACTCACAGGCCGTAGGAACCGCCTGCAGGAACCGCCTGCAGGAAACCGCCTGCAGGAAACCGCCTGCAGGACCCGCTGGGCCCTTCCTGAAGGATGAGAGGGAAAGGTTTGAAAGGGTGCGAGCCGGTGGGGTGGGGTCGGAGGAGGGGGGGCGTGAAGAAGAGGAGGTGGTGCCCGTGGCATCCATTTGACGGCAGCGGGAGGAGGGGAGGGGGAGGGGGAATCCGTGTGAGTCGAGGTGTGAGTGCCCCGTCCCGTCAGCTGCTGGCCGCGGACCAGCCGGCCGTGGGATTCGAGTTTGGGTCAAACAGGGCGGGGAGGGGCGGGGCGGGGCGGGGCGGGGGGGGGCGGGGTGGGGCGGGGCGGGGCGGGGCGGGGCGTGGCGGCGCGGGCGCTCTATGGGAGGTTTCCTGGCTAATAGGGGAATAAGGAAAGTGCTCGGGAGGCGCGATCCCAGCAGAACAGCTGCCCCCGCCCCGCCCCGCCCCGCCCCCCGCCCCGCCCCGCCACGAGCAGAGAGCAGAGAAGAGCCCGTAAGTTGCAGAGTGAACACCCGCAGCACTGCAAAAAGTTACGGTGAATATACTCCCCTGAAGCTACAAGGGAACGCCACTGTCGGATCCCTTACTGATCGCGCGGACGGATGGAGCCCTGCTGCTGAGCGCCTGACAGGCTACGAGTAGGCAACCCGCCCGCACGCATGCCGATAGGTTGCCTATCCTGTTCGCGACGCGGGGCCCGCGCGCAGCGGCTCCAGCAGGCGACTTGCTGTTCTTTTAAGTTAATACGGGAGTGTGACGCCACCACGGCACGCGCCGGGCGGCGCCGGGGGTGGGGTAAGGTGGGGCGGGGTAAGGCGGGGTGGAGTCGCCCACGCTCCCGCCCCGCCCCGCCCGTGTGTGACTCACCTGCTGTTCTCCGGGTCGGCGGCGGCGGCGGCCCTCTCCCCATGGCGCGCCGGGTTGTATCCAAATGCACCCACGCTCACGCTCACACACACTGCAGCACATTCACGTTCACTTTCACTGAGGCCGAGCCCCCCCGGCTCATGGCCTGCCCCGGCACACGACCACAACGCGGACGGGACGCACTACTTGTCTTGCTCGTCGTCGCGGGGGACGACCGGGGCGAGGGTGACGACGCCGACGCCGACGGTGACGAGTAATCCGTTTTGGCTGCGGTCGCGGTGGTGACGTGCGGTCAGGCCCGGTGGTGGCGCGCGGGCATCTGGAGGGCGCCGCCTGCAACAGCGGGAAGGACACACAAAGTAGACATAACTCTTTAAAAGAAAATTTAAATAATGTATATAATAATAGATAATAATATTTGGGGTTGTTGATCTTCACACCAGCAGATTATTGCACTCAAGAAAATCAAGAATTATTTTTTTTTAAAAAGAATTACCATTAATTAGGGGATATGACCATCACGCAATATATTTGTAGTAATTATTTCTAGACGTACGCGCTCAGCATATCGGCCAAAGGCCTGCCTGGCTAGTGTTTACAGCGGGGTGAGAAGACGGGCGGGGCGGGGCGGGGCGGGGTGGGGCGGGGTGGGGCGGGGCGGGGCGGGGCGGGCAGCAGCGAAAGCAAAACGCACAGTGTTTGCCAAATTAATGCCCCTGGTCGGTCGCGGCCGGGCCCAGGCCGGGCCGGGCCGAGGGGACGTGACGAATCTGCGAAAAGGCAAGAGATCCAATCTCGTGCCATACTGTCGTCCGGCGGGGCGGGGCGGGGCGGGGCGGGGCGGGGCGGGGCGGGGCGGGGCGGGGTTGCGCTATGGCGACACGGCTCCACGCCGCGCCGGGGCCGGGCCGGGCGGGGGCCGGGCGGGCGGGCTCTGCCCGATTTGGCGACCGGCGGGTGAAAGCCATTCGGAAGGCGCAGGAAGGCAAAATGAGTAGGAATAAACGGAAATGACACTTCTCCCCGTTTCAGGACGCGAGTCCCCCCGCGGCCCGGCCCGGCTCGCCGCGAGCACGGGGAGATGACACCCGGGGTGGCCTAGAGAGTCTCCCTAGGGTGGCCCGGTCGCCCGGCCGCCCGGCGCACGAACCAGCACCGAGCACGACACAAGTATTTCCGTTTCGCGAAAGAAAAAAAATTAAACCTCTTTCTCTCCCTGTAATTTTATATCTTAAACGAGTATATCTGCTTGGCTGGATTTGGAAAACTTTTTCGCGAAAATGGAGCGGGCGTTCCAAAATCCACAGTGGATGATAAAACTGCAGACCAGCCCTGCAGTCCAGCCCTGCAGACCAGCCCTGCAGACCAGCCCTGCAGACCAGCCCTGCAGACCAGCCCTGCAGACCAGCCTTGCAAACCAGCCCTGCAAACCAGCCCTGCAGACCAGCCCTGCAGACCAGCCCTGCAGACCAGCCCTGCAGACCAGCCCTGCAGACCAGCCCTGCAGACCAGCCCTGCAGACCAGCCCTGCAGACCAGCCCTGCAGACCAGCCCTGCAGACCAGCCCTGCAGACCAGCCCTGCAGACCAGCCCTGCAGACCAGCCCTGCGGACCAGCCCTGCTGACGCAGCGACAGCCGATAAAATGAAAACGCACTCTCGGTGCACTCGTTCTTAATCCGTCCTTTTACCGGCCCGGCCCGGCCCGGACGGGGTTCTGGCTGGTCGCTACGCCGCACCGGTCAGAGTGCAGCTGAGCCAATGCGAGTGGACGGTACGGGGCCGGCCGGACATTTCTGGAGTAATCCTGCTGGAGACTGCAGGAGAGAGATCCTGCTGGAACAGCATGGTTTTGTTCCTTTTTCGCTTTTGTCTGGCGGTCGTCAGTCCCAGTCCTGGGTGGGCATTCAGGGTGAGGCACACACACGCACACACTCACACACACGCGCGCGCCCTGCCCCTCGCACTCGATCACGCGGTACTGTGTCTCACCCGACGTCGTCGTGCTGTTCACTTCCTAATTCACTCCCGAAGCCTCTCGCACACTCGCTCACTCACTAACTCGCTCACTCACTAACTCGCTCGCTCGCTCACTCACTCACTCACTCGCTCACTCACTCACCGTGTGGGCCTGTGGCCTGCTGGGCTGCTCTGAACGAACTAGCAGCAGTGCACCGAGAGGGAGAGTGCTCCTGCCCCTCGACCCCCACCCCTTTGCCGCCCGCCGCCCCCTCCCCCGCCCCCTCCCACGTGGGCGCCCGTCTCCGCGCCGTGGAGGGGGGCCGGGGCTCGGGGCTCCAACACGGGGCTCAACGCTGGGTTCCGTATCAATCTCCGGCCCCACCACGCCCCGCCCCGCCCTGCCCCGCCCCCCGCCACCACGCCGGCCCCCGGCTCGACTCATGCTCGCGAGTTACATCACCATAGAAATTCCCCCGGCGTCGGTTACGTGTAGGGAGCCCAGAGCCCACCCCGCGCCTGTTGGGCACCGCATAGGTTACAGGGGCGGGGTGGGGTGGGGCGGGGCGGGGTGGGGCGCGGCGGGGGGATGGGGCCCAGGTGTACTGTATAGTATACTGCCTTGAGGTGCCGCCGCCCGGCCCCTGGCCCGGACCTCCTTCCAAACAAAATTACCATAGCATCTATGAGTTCTTTCTTCCCCTCGGCCGCAGGGCAGGGGCATAGAGGACGCCCCCCGCCGCGCCTCCGGCCTCCTCCGGCCTCCTCCGGGGCTCCGGAAGGTGATCACCTCCGGGAGCGCCCTGGTGACGCGGCGCGGAGGCGCAGCGGGGTCGCGCTGGCGGGGGCCTTCCCCGTCGAGCCCCAGGAGTCGCAGCTCCGGCGAACTGTGTCGACATTTCGGAGATCCTGGTCTGGTCTGCCTGCCACCTCCCTCAGCTGCTTTGCTTCTGGCGCAAGGTCCCCCCCCGCTTTTGCTCAGTCCCCCCCTCCCCTCCCCCGCCCCCTCTCTCGCCGGCCCGGTACGAACCGTGGCGGAGCGGCCGAGTGGAAAAGAGGAAGAGAGCTTTCTCTTTCTCATCTTTGTCCGTCTAGTCCTCCTGGCAGGGCAGAGCTGCGGGCCTCCAGGAAGGTCCTGGGGGCAGTGGGGGGGGGGGGGGGGGGGAGGCATGTTTAGATTGTGAGGGCAAAGCGGAGCGGGCGAGACCGGCCGACCCCGCCCCGCCCCGCCCCGCTACAGGCGCCCGCCCCAAGCCCTGCTCAGTGAGCTGAGACGAGTCCACAGCTTCAATCTGCAGCGCATAAGTTTCTATTTTCGATCTGCTGACTTTCCGCGCGCCTGTGTCGTCTGCAGCGAGGCGCGCCGTGGCTCCATGGCCGTCATCCAGTACATCTCTGAAGACAACCAGGGGGGGGGGGGCTGATTTCTGCGAATATTCAGGCGATTTGTGACGCAAGTTGCTCAAGTCAGGGGGTTTGCAAAGGACCCTGGATCCGCGTTCGGTACCGGAGCTGGCGGGGCGGGGCGGGGCGGGGGAGGGACGCGGATGGCCGCGTAGTCCCGGGGTGTTCCGCAAGGGCGCCGCGGGCTGCCCGGGGATTTCCCTGCGCGGTGACTCCGCGGAGGGCGGGACGGGACGGGACGGGACAGGACGAGGCCAGCCACTGTTTCGACGCAAAATTCAGAAAAAGAAAAAAAAACCTCTGGATTCTTTTAAAAATTTTGAGTTGACTTTAAGAAAAACTTAGGATATTCGCGTTAGTTTCCCTCTTTAAATCACTGCCATCCCTCGAGCAGATTTTCGTACGTGATCTACAGATCCGCGGATCTGACTCGGACTTCCCTCTCCCCAATAATCCCTCGACACCCCTTTAGGCCCTTTAGTCCTTGGGGGGTGGGGGGGGGGGTAGTATGAAAACAGTGGCGGTGTAGCGGTGGCGGTAGTGGATGTAGCGGCGATGCGAGACCGGTCGCCGTCACCTATTTCAATGAAATTTTTGACTTAAGTGAGAAAGCAGGCGGAGCTTGCGCGCGTGCAAGGTGTGCAGCCATCTACTTGCCCGTCACCTGAGTCACTGATGCAATAGAAAAGAAAAGAAAAGAAATGATGTATTTACCTTGCCACGCGCTCCACTCATAAATGCTCTATGTTTTTGAGGTTATCTCAATTCAACTGACAGTACACTTGGCTGCGAAGCTTTCTGTTTGGCTTATTCTCCGTCTGGTAGGGGGCACTTCAATGGCTAAGCGCAGCCGCAATTTTATTGTCGACGAGGAGCGTGCTCGACTGGCAGTCAACTCCATCCTCCCCCAGGATGAAGACTCAACTGATGACTATGGAAGTCACAAGAAACAGGTATGACAAATATTCTTAACTAATTTTGAAGTTAATGAAAAAAATTATCACGTCTTGCATTTGTTGTCACAGAAATTCGATAGTGAAGTAACGCAGGAGAGTGATGAAGAGACTGCTGATCACAACCAGAAGTATGGGCTGGGCAAACCCAACGAAAACCAATATGATGAAGTAAAGGAGGAAAGTGATGGGGAGAGTTCGAGTCACAATTTTAAAGATGAGACTGACATACCCAAAGATGACCACATCAAAACAAATCAAGACCTCATTGAAGCTAAAAGTGATATTAGACAATATGACAAACCTAAATTTTATCAAGATTCTGAATTAGAAACAGAAAACTCAAAGAGACCTGTTGAGAAAGAAAATTTGTCCGAAGCATCAACATCTAATACAGGCCCTCCTTCAAAAGGAACACTGTGTGATGTGGTTGCAGCTCATTATAATAATGTACCAGAGTCGGGACTAGATGAGCGCAGTAGAAGTCGTATTTTACACCTTCGAAATTTCAACAACTGGATCAAAAGCATGCTAATAGGTGAAACCTCACTCTGTCCAATGATCATGAAATATATATTTGTGTCATGTACTTATTCTGATTAATTCTACGATGTCTTTAGATGAGTTTGTTACCAAGGTGCGGGAATCGAAGCCCAGAGGGTCAGGTCTTAAAGTGCTTGATATGGGCTGTGGTAAAGGAGGAGACTTATTCAAATGGCGGCAAGGGAAAATTACACATCTTGTGTGTACGGATATAGCTGCAACATCAGTTGACCAATGCAAGGAACGCTACAACGATGTAAAGCAAAGAGCTCAACGTGAGAGAAATTTTGCCCCTATATTTTCTGCGGAATTTATTGTAGCAAATTGCACAAAGGTAAATTCTGTGATTCCTTCAGTCTGTTATCAAGCTGCTTACCCATAAACTTTCATATATTATCTTTCCTGTTCAGGAGCGCTTGCGGGAACGTTACAGTGATGTAACAATGCAACTGGATCTAGTGAGTTGTCAATTCGCCTTTCACTATTGCTTTGAAAGCTTACCTCAGGCAGAATGTATGATGCGTAATGCTGCAGAGTGTTTAAGGCCAGGGGGCTATTTCTTTGGAACTTGCCCAAATGCCAATGCAATTGTGTGAGTTATCCCTGTTTAAGTAAAAAGCTTGTCTAAATACTGTATGTGCTTTTAAATTTATTTTCAACTTGTCTCTATTTAGTTCAAGAGCCCGGAAGGCTGGTGGCAAGCAATTCGGAAATGATGTATATTCTGTGGAATTTGAGACTGCATTGGATGATGAAAAGCCCCCACCAATCTTTGGAGCTAAATATAATTTTCACATGGAAGGAGTTGTTGACTGTCCAGAATTCCTGGTTCACTTCCCAACTTTCATTAGGTATGTTCAGCGCATCAATTTTTTGTTCAGTGTTGAGTGTACTATAAACATTCTCTATTAACAACTTTCAGATTAGCTGCTAGATTTGGTTTGGATTTTGTAGTGTGTGAGCCATTTCAATCATTTTTTGATAGAATGAAAGAGAAAGGGCGTGGTCTCCTGGGGAAAATGCAGGCTTTGGAAGTATGTTCAAATATTTTGATATCTCTAGACTTGTGTGATGGTATGGTGTTTCATGAGATTAATCATTTGTGTTTTATTTGATTCCAGACGTACCCACCATTCCCAGATCAAACCCTGACAGGACCACTTTACCAGTATGAACATGCTGAAAAGAATAATAAAAATGATACCACTCAGAAATTGGGTACGCTGAGTACAGCGGAGTGGGAGGCAGCCAGTAAGTTGACCTATCATATACTGCAAGATTTTACCCTCTTGTTAATTTTGCACAGGATTCTTACATCACTTTTTCCATTTTTCAGCTCTTTACCTGATCTTTGTGTTTCAAAAGGCTGCTTCCAAATCATAGGAAAGCCAAACCAGAAAATAATTCTGGTTTGATAGGGAAGAAAAAGTTGTTGCTTTGTTAATAATGCTATTATTAGTAATCATTCAAGTACATTTTGTGATTTAAAAATGAAATGAAATTTAATGAAATGACATTTAATGAAATAAATCATGATTTTGGGTTGTGTTACTCAACAAAGAAATATTTGTATATGGATAACTTATGCTTAGGCAGAACAATCACAGCATTGGATTAAGACCTAAAAACAAAAAGATTTTACATACAAATTTAGAAAATATTTGTAGAACAACCACATAAAAAATAGAACATAATCTCAATATAAAATGCAAAAATTAGTTTGCAACCATCTTGCAAATAAAAATGCAATATGCGTAACATACTACAGTGCAGTTTAGGTAAAGAAAATTTAAAGCTCCATTAAGTGATTTAAAGAAAAGAAACTGGTAACTCATATTAGAATCAGAAATACAAAATGACTAGATGTTCCAAGATGAAATACTGCTCTCAAAACAATTCCCCCCCAAAAAAGAAAGAAAAAATATTAACAGGAAATTTTAGAGGTTGTGGAGATGGACCTATTTTAAGAGACATACATACACAAGCATACATAAAATTAACATCACACAAACATAACAAAAAGAAAGAATGTCTTGGGAGGTTTATAATACAACAAGTCAACTGTACAAACTGTACACACATTCACATGCTAGCCGAAAAATTTTAAGTGACAATAATATTAAAAATATATGCTTTCAAGAAAAACTTTAAATATGATAGCACAGCAAAATGAGGACAGAATACATTAAAAATGTACAAAACATATAGCAAAGCAAACCATATATGAAATTTAAAAGGTGAAATAAGGCTCCTTTACTTTCTAGTAAAGAACTAAGTGAAATAAGAAAAAAAATTACTGGATCTCATAAAAGGTGATTTAAATATTCATTGCAGAATGCAATTTTTGTCGTCAGTTTTGGCTTCTGTGTTGACACCCTCAATTTTAACCTCATTTACAGGTTTGAGATCTCCCTCTAGCTTGGCAGCTGCCTTCTGAAAAATACATTTACAAAATTAGGTGAAAGCCATCAATTGAAAGTTTTGAACAATAAACTTTCAAGTTACCGATGTTGCAGGATCATTAGGCAAAGACCTTGGTGTATCAATAGCAGCATATGCCACAGGTGTCCAAAGGGGTGAAGGAGCTGGCATTTCAAAATCTACAGGACTAGCTAATCCATAAGTTGCTTTCATTTCTAAGTCAGGAGCATCAGTTGGAATCTTTTGATGATATCTAAGATAAAAATAAATCAGTTAATACAAGTTATGGATCCATCTAACTAAACAAAAATAAGGTCTGCCCCAATGGATGTAAACTTACATGAAACCATTTTCCCTTTCACATTTTTCCAGAGTCAGTTTGAATCGTAAAGCAAGTTTTTTGAAAAAAGAGAAGTAATCTGGCCTGCCAGTTCGAGGAGCTGGTCCTTTGGTTGTGGCGTATTCCTTGCACAGAGCTGCAGCTTTTTCATAGTGAGTTTGGGCCTCTCTCAGTGCCCTGATCGCTTCACCACATTTATCCTGAGACAGGAGGTTTTCTCCACAGTAAGTGTAGGCCTAAAATGAGTTCAGTTGAAATGATAGAAAATTCTACATGTATTGGTAATAAAAGTCCATAATATTGCAGAGTAACAACACCTACATAGGCCATGTAGAAATGATTCTTAAGTTTTAAGTATTTTCGCCACTGACCAGAAACCTTCTCGTCAATAGAGCTCAGAGCTGCATCTGCCTCATAAAATAATTTTGCTGTTTCGTTAGCAAGGGCACTCACTAGACTTGGGCTATGCTTCAGCTCAACAGCACGTGCCACAGAAACTGACAAAAAATTATAAAGGTTAAAGAAGTCAGGGAGAGAAAGCATACCAAACATTTCAGTTACAATTCGCTGAAATACCTTCTTGAGCTTCAGCTGTACATTGATCTTTGTAAGCTCTCACCACCCGAGGATCAAGATCCCCTCCTTCTCTTGCTTTTTCTCGAAGCATTGGTAAAAATTTCTTCTGGACAACTTCAAAGAGACCACCAGCTCTTCGCATTGCAGTATGTACCTCTTTGGCATCATCCATATTCATTCTAAAATATAATGGAAATGAAAACATTCAAGTAGACAAATGATATTTTACTAAACAACCTCCTTTGCTTCTAAAAATAGATAAAATTCATCATTTTAAGTTTTCTCACTCACTCGTCCTTCACACACAATGTTGAAGCATGCTTCATGAACCAGATAGCCACATTGACAATTATATTAGCAGCTTCAAACACTGCATCTTGTTGAATTCTAGAAGACAAGAGAAAATGTGTAGGAACTAAAATAATTACAGCATGCAAAATATTTGATACTTTAACATACTGTGGTGTTGTTCCCAGGAGGGAATGTGACCACTTGAAAAGAAGAGCATGGCGTAACTTGCTAGGGGCTCCACTACCATCAGGGGCCTCCAGCATCCCCTGCAGAACAGCAATATATGCTGTGAGGGCTTGCTCCATCGCTACGCCAGAGCCACGAGGATCAGGCAACATGTCCAGTAGTTTATAGCGAGTTGCTTTGAGCTCACTGAAAAATATGATATTGTTGAAATTTGGTTGTTAAATATCTTTTGTATTCCTTCAGGCAGTTTTAAGTATGGACTAAGAGTAAAACCACAAAAACTGAGAATTTAAATAAATTACCCTACTCCAGTAAATTAACAAGAAGACATATTGTCTTTTCTTTAATAGAGATATTTCATTCTAAACTGTTAGTAATGTAAAGGGTAATGTACAAAATGGTAAGTAAGAAATTGCTGCCAGACTGTCACATCAAAATACTGCAATTGCAAGGATAAAGTGGGAATTGTTTACAAAGGTTACGATCAAGTCCTACGTGTATGACAATTACCAGGCCACTTTCGTAGCATCGACATCGTGCTGAATGTACTGGAAATCGAAGTTGGCGACAACTGTCGCCTTGAGAACATTTCTATGGAACCACATCGCCATTTTCGAGTAAGTTCTTCGTATCTAATCTTCGATTCTTAAGATGAGCGTCCGTGTTGAGTTGATCATTGACAGTACGAAGGAAAACAAAAAACAAATGAATACGAACGCAGTCAGACAACCCTTGACAAGAAAGGTCCGACATCGAAAGTTGCGGTGATGCTTTAACAAGTTTTCGAGCGTAACAAAACACACACAGAATTAGTGCTGGAGAGTCCGTAAATAGGAGGAGAACATCCACTGTTCCGATCGGTTTACACCTTGTCTTGGTCGGGAGGCATTTTGAATCCACCCCCAGGTTGTACAAAGTGTTCGTTTCCGGTTCCACGAAGCCGCCAAAATTTGCACGAGAGAAATTCACTACTATAGTGAACACCATGAAAATACAGCACACCACACTATTATAAATAAATAAAAAAAAAATGAATAATGATAAAAATTTTCAATGTTGGACAAGTTTATTAGCCAAGTTGAGGTACAGATTTAAATGAGTTCAGTCGATGCAATAAATGTAACATAAATGAGAACACATTTTTGGCAAGAATATTTACTTATTCAGTGCAATACTAAAAGAATTGCTGCTTGATAAAAATTATTATAAAAAATAAGAAAAAACATTTTCTTTAATTGTAAGAATACTCATGGTTCCGAGATGTATTAATAATAAAAATCTAAAGATCACTGAGGTCAACAGCATCTACTCTACTTTCCAATGAGGCTGAATTATTTTCTTGTTTTACATTAGTGGATGCAGCTTCAACACAAGTCCTGGGGATGTGAAGATTCTTCCACGCACCAACTTCAGCCTTCTTCAACTTAACTTCAATTTTAGTACCCAACATTGAAACACTACTTTGATCCACATCAACAATCTGAAAAACAAAAGCATTAAGTTTGTAATCCAGTTCAATACTTAGCATCAGAGGCTTCAAAATCCGGGGCACAAATACTTACTCCCATTAATTCCAAATCTAAATCAAACGACCCTTCAGATTCTGGGAAATATGCGTGGATGACAAGTTTTACTGGGTTCAATTTTACAAAAGATTTGAATGGGTCATACTTTTTAGCAAAAACAGAGACTACTACATTATTGCCAGTCTGATGCCAATCATATCTGCATTTGACTCCAGTCTTAGACTAAAAGAGAAAATCTTATTAGATACTAATAAAATGATAAAACTATCATATTAGACTTATTTCTTGTACATCACTTTGTCTTACCTCCTTCTTGAACCAAACATGTTTCCCACTTGAGCAGCCAGCCTGCTCTAAAAATGCATTGAAATCTGAAGTGCGTTTCACACAACAGCTCCAAAATTTCATACCTTCATGGAAAACTGCCACACCAGGGTGGTGTAGGCACTGTTCATCAATAGATTGAACTCCTTCATAACTCTAGGAAAATTTCCAGATCATCAGAAGCAATAAATAGATGGATAATTTACTTTATAAGCCAAATAACTTTAGGATACTTACAGCTTTACATCCTCCATTTTTACAACTAGTTCCAATTGCAGGCATACCGTCTCCACTACTCTGATCAGAAGAACTATCTATTTTTGTTAAAGAATCTAGCTGCTGCTTTACTGAAGGTGCTATATCAGGCTTCAGCGTAGTGAGAGGAGCAGTAACAGGGGGGCGAGGCATGCTCTCTTGAACAGGTGGTCTCACAACAATCACCTCATCTGCCTTTGATTTATCTACCACAGGCTTCTCAGCCTCCGGTGGCTTTTCGTTACTATGAAAAGACTGAGTACACCCCTATGAACAAAAAGAGTGTTAGCGACTACGGATATTTAAATAAGTGCACCATTAAAAATAATTTGTACCGGCGTGTTCAGAAATTGTGTGAAGTCGGTAGTCTTCTTGTTGCAGCAAGACCATCCTTTGTATGCGTCATGGAAGACAGGTTGTCCAGGATGAAAGGTGCAAGAATCTATAGAAAGTAACATGAAGGATCAGAGGGAAGATCAGTAAGTTTGGGGATAACTGAGCATCACCTGGGGGCAGAGGTTAGACCATTATCACAAATACTTGCCTTCCCTATTCTCGTCAGGGTCAAATTTCTGCCCACAACCCTTGCGATAGCACATTAAAGTTTGTTTTGCCATGATACCCAAACAGAGAGAAAAACAGGTAAAACGCAAATGATCCGAAGTCGACCGTTCTGGAACGTACTGGTGGAGGCCGAAGCTCCACCACTTGATGCTGAAATAACCGAACCGCGATCCGGGTTGGAGAACGCAATGCACTAACGAGATATTTGTAGACGATTGCAAAACGAAATGGTGTCAAGAAACTGCAAATGCGAACGCTGTCGAAAGAAGATCTTGTTTCTGCTAGCGGCGTGCGAGGCGATTGAATGTACTCGATGCGACCGCTAAGGTTCTCATGTTCATTCTCATAGGGTGAAGGGGAAGGGGGAGGGGGGCATAGGGGGCATACCCCCTCCTCCCAGTCACCAGCCCGCCAAGTTAAACACGGAGAGTAGAGTTGTGAGATGAACTAAGAAATTTGTCCACAAGAAAATTCGTTGCCATTGCCGGGTTTGCAATTAGAAGCCATGGAAACCTCGGACGTTCCGTGTCCGATCTGTGGCAAGGTCTTCCCTGTCAAAGAGATCGAGCAGCATGCCAGTCGCTGTCTCTTCTTTAATTCAAATGAATCTTCATCACCTTCCACCTCTAAGCGTGCCGGCAGCTCTGCCTTGGAATCGCAGCCCAAAAGAACTAAAATTGATGAGCACCCACAATTTGAAGAGGTGAGCCAAATACTAGATTTCGTTTACGATGGCATGTCTGAGTTTGTGCTGTCATTAGTCTGGTGTTGCACAATGTCAAGTAATTTTATATTCATTTTTCCGCAGAAAATAAAAGATGAAGGACAGTTTTCAAAATCTAAAGTTGCTTCTATATCATCGGGCGTACCTCTTGCTGAGCAGCTTAGACCTGAGAGTTTGGATGAATATGTTGGCCAAGATCATGTTCTAGGTTCAGACAAGATATTGCGAATGCTTCTTGATAAAAGCGACATTCCAAGCATGATCCTTTGGGGACCACCAGGATGCGGCAAAGTATGCACTTTCTCAAGTCTTTTATTGTTATTACCGAACTTCCAACTATGCTATATAGAAATTAATTAATTTTTCTTTACAATTCATGCAGACAACTCTGGCTCATGTCATAGCTGCCCAGTGTAAGCAGAAACGTCAAGGGACTAGATTTGTAAAATTATCTGCCACCATGTCCGGTATTAATGATGTAAAAGAAGTAGTTAAAATAGCATCGAACGAACAGCGTAACTTCAAAAGACGCACCATTCTCTTTATGGATGAAATTCATAGATTTAATAAGCTGCAGCAGGTAAATTTGTTGATGACAAAAAAAAATGTTACATCAATTATGTGATATGTATTTACTTTTTATACCTTGGTTGTTTTCTCAATAGGATATTTTTCTTCCTCATGTAGAAAATGGTACAATTATTTTAATCGGGGCAACTACTGAAAATCCATCTTTTAGTCTCAATTCTGCTTTGCTTAGTCGCTGTCGTGTGATTGTCCTTGAGAAACTTCATTCAGAATGTATGGTCATTATTCTCAAGAGGGCTTTGAAAGCTCTTGGCTGTAGTGTTGTAGCAGGAGAAAATGAAAGTACTCATTCTTCAGATGATGATGAGGAAGATCACCAAGTTGACAATGAAATTAACAAAAAGAGGTAGCTTTAAACACAATGTGGTTCAGTCAAGTAAACCTAGCAAGTTCCTTAAATAATGCAGGCAGTTTTCTGTTTCAGTTGGTCAATTGATAGGCAATCTGTTCAGTGGTTAGCTGACATGTGTGACGGTGATGCCAGGAATGCTTTAAACAGCCTTCAGATGGCTTTAAAAGCTAAAGAGTGTGAAGGTGCTCCTTCAGAGGGTAATCACATATCGCTGGAGGATATTAAAGATGGAATAAAGGTGAACAAAGTTCACATTGCCACTTATTCTTCCTGGTCAATCTGTAATAATACAGCAATTCTATTTGCACATGTTTGATTCAGAGATCACATCTTCTGTACGACAAGAAGGGAGATGAGCACTATAACATTATATCAGCAATGCACAAGTCAATTCGTGCCTCCGATGACAATGCAGCACTGTATTGGGTCACCAGAATGCTTGAAGGGGGTGAAGATCCTGTTTTTGTAGGACGCCGTCTTGTTCGAGCAGCTTCAGAGGATATCGGTGAGTACTACAGTTTTAATTTGCATAGTTAAATAATAATGGAACTCTCTAAACAACTCAAAGTTTTGTTCTCCCTGACATAAATCTTCTACTGTAACAGGCCTAGCAGATCCCTCTGCTCTCCCACTGGCGGTTGCAACCATGCAGGGATGTCAGTTATTAGGAATGCCGGAATGTGATGTACTTCTTGCACAGTGTGCTGTTTATTTGGCAAGGTATGCCCTAAAGTAATTCTGTTTCACATGTATTGCTGGTGAAAGTGGTTGCATCTTTGTTTGAAATTGCATTGATTTATTCTTAGAGCACCAAAGTCACAAGAAGCATACAGAGGATTAATGGCTGCTAAATCAACCATTTCACACCAGAAAGGGCCCCAGCCTGGTGTCCCCCTCCATCTAAGGAATGCAACAAGCAAGCTTGCTACTCAATTAGGTAATATACCTTCAAATGTAAAAAATGTAAATTATTACATTAAATTCATTTTAAAATTTGATTTCAGGATGGGGCTCAGGGTATAACATGAGACACAAAAGCACATCAGGTCTTACTTACATGCCTGAAGGACTTGAAAATACAAACTTTTTCAATCAGAGAAAACACTGAATTGTTGTTCCAAAAAATTCTGTAATTCTGTTATATATTGCAATAAAACAATATTTTCACTCAACTGCAGTATTTATTTCTATGGTAAAATACAAAGTGCATTATGACCAAGCTGATAATGGGCAAAGCTGCTTTTCATAACAAGGTAAACTTGTAGATGTCACACCTGTGTTAAGTATAAAATATAAAAATGACAGAATCCTATTAACTTAAGAATGTACGTGGCTTATTGCATTTTCAACTACTAATTCTGTAAGCATAGGTTGAGATACACATTAGAGAAGATGTTTCAATGACAGTGCTGAAACAATAGACTACAACTTTAGTGCTGAGCTGATTCTGCCACAACCTTTTCCCCCTTTAAAAGTAAATATATACAAAAGGGCAAGATTGACAAATAGCTAACACACTGCACAGCTTGGCTTCACACCACATGTAGACAAAAAGTCATATACTCATTCCAGAGCTAAGAAAGTTCAATTAATGAAACAAGCAATGTCCATAAAAAGGCAATAAACCATCACAAAATTCAATAATTAATTACGTGTAAATATTGTCAAACTGACATGTTAAATATTAACTTGTAAGAGTTAAATTTTAACAACTAGCCTGAGACTACATTTACTGCTGTGGAATGAAAGGTCTAAAAATAGGGGACTTTGAGCCAATATAACTAAGCTACACTTGTACTAAATTGCAAAATTGATATTTAAGGCAGTGGCTCAAATAAGGTTGTTTTAACTTACTGATCAAAAAATTGGGTGGATCAAAAAAAAAAAAAAGTTGGACCCAACTATTGATGCTAAGGGTAAACTTCAATGATTTTTTCCATCAGCCCCTGCAGTAACAAAAGGTTTAGAGAGGTGTGTAGGAACATGTAAACCAGCATTAAGCTCAGAATAAAAGTCTCTTACAATTACAATTGAAGCTTCTTTAAGATCTTAGAAGCCTTCTTGATATTGTCTGGAGTCGAGTTTAGTTTGTAGAAGCTCCAGTTGACGTTTAGCTTCACACTGTGGGAAGTTGTTCAGATCATAATACTGTTGAGCTATTCTTAAAAGCCATTCAGCTGAAAAGACAAGAAAATAAAGATATTTAAAAGTAAGAGGAAAAAAATGATCAAAAGCCAATAAAAACAAGTCTTAGAGCCATACTGTATATGAAACAAACTTACGTTTGATGTCTGTGACAGTACGAATGTAATTTTTTGTTGTTAACACAAACTCATTGTAGATCACCCAATCTGGTTTGTGGTCAAGGCAGGTTGAAGGGTGTAATTGAACAACTTGATTATCTTTGATAGTCAAATAATGGCCTGTTCTTTCTAAGTGGGCAACCTGGAATATTTGAAAAATAGTACATGTCCATAAGTGATAAAATGAGGACAAGTCTCATTCTCACACGGGCTATTACATTTACCACTGGTAACAAAATATTTTACCTGCATGAAGAATCCGGTAACAAGAGCTTTACGAATATTAATGTAATAATCCTTTGAGGTGAATTCTGTGGAGGTTCGTTTAAGGCTGAATCTATCCATTATTCTTGATAGTTGTTGCCGTACATTATCACCAGACTTCAAAGATCGGTAGTTGACAAAATTGTCATAACACCAGTTGGGGTCTTCTTGATCTACACAGGAGATATTTTTAAAAAATGTTAAAAAGTTTACTGAAGAAAGTTTTAGGTCAGAAGAAGAATGTGTAGCTTACTTTGCTTGAATGCGTGATAAACATTGAGAAGGGTAAGGTGGTCTCCATCAATGTGAGCGAACCTCATCTTGGAATCATCTGCTGCTTTCTTGGCTTCATTCGGTCGGACGAAACACTGGGGGACTAAACAGCAGGCAGAGCAGGGGTTGCGGCCAGGCAGGTGGCCCACATCCAACATTTAGTACGGGGACCACATCTCTCCAGGCAGTACTGTGACCAGGCAGCTGCCAAATCAGCCCTCACTCAGCAAAATACATCTTTTAAATTTGAAGAAATTTAACTCTGTTTTTTTTTGTTCAATAATTGTCTTTTGGGAACAGTCACGGCACTGCTAAGTTTTACGACCATACTTGTTGCACAGTAACAAAAAGTTACATCCCCAAAAATTATAAAGAAACTTTTGATTATGTCTTTAAATTTTCAAATTTTCAAAGTGATTGCTGAAAATGGCAGGTGCTAAAATTTCTGGTCAAATATTAAAAGATGAGGACAGAAAATTAAGGGAGATAACGATCTACGGAAGTTGTAACTGCTTGGCAACAAGTTACACTGTTTCTCCAATATTATAGCAGCATTACCAATGTAAGTATGTAGTCAAACTAACAGTTCCTTTCAAAATAGAAAGGTGGAAGAAAACGGAAAGACGTGAAAGTTCAATAAAGAAAGAAAAATAGTAAATACCCGACAGCATGGCTGTAATGGACAGTATCTCATTCGAGCAGTTGTGATTGCAAGATGCAATCAACATTTTGGCAAGCTGAGGATCCAGTGGGAATTCAGCCATAACAGCACCAAGATCAGTCAAATTTCCATCGTCATCAAGTGCCTCTAGGTAGTTCAAGAGCTCCAGTGCTCTCATAAGGGTTTCAGGAGCTGCACACAAAATAAAAAAAAATTTAACTTCACTTACAGAGAGATAGATAAATCTTCAGATTTAACACTAACCTGGAGGATCCATGAAATCAAAATGCACCAAGTCATCAATGCCAAGTTTTTTGAGTTGTAAGACAACAGAACCCAGGTTTGATCTTAAAATTTCTGGGTATGTATTATCTTGCATTTCTGTTTTGTAAGCCTTTTCAGTATATAGTCTGAAACATTTACCAGGGCGAGTACGTCCTGCTCGACCAGCTCTCTGTTGGGCTGAAGCTTTACTTATGGGTGATACAAGCAATGATTCCACACGAATGCGGGGATTGTAAACTTTCTGCTTGGCAAATCCAGGATCTATCACAAAAACTACACCATCAATAGTTAAAGATGTTTCCGCAATATTAGTGGAAACAACTACTTTGCGCCCCACTGCACCATTGGCTTTGGGAGGGGGTGCAGACTCAAAAATTCGTTGTTGTAAGTTAGGTGGCAGTGTAGAATAAAGAGGGATGCATTTAAGTTCACCAACTTCAGGTCCTAGGTTATCCATATCCCTCTTAATGCGCTTGCATGCTTCCTCAATTTCCTAGAACACAACACATTACAAATGGATAATTATAAAAAAGAATTACAATTAATAATTCACCATGTTATGTTGGCAAAGTGCCACACAAAAATACAAACCTCTTGGCCTGTTAGGAAAAGAAGAACATCCCCAGCAATTTCTTCACACATGTGAATTTGAATAACTGTTCTGATTGCTGCTTCTAGGTAATCGCGCTCTGGTTCTGGTGTATAAAAGATTTCGACAGGGTGTGTTCTACCAGGCACATTCATGAGAGGGGCATTGTCAAAGTAAGACTAGAAAACAGAAAAAAAATGCAAATTAAAAAAAAAAAACTATAATCACAACAACAAAATCTGCACATAAAAGACAAAACAAAGTGGTACACATGAAAAACCATACCTGGAATTTTCCTGCATCAAGTGTTGCTGACATAATAACCAATTTTAAGTCTGCCCTCTGCTTGGTAACTTCTTTTAGGACCCCCATTAGTATATCCGTTGCAAGGGTTCTTTCATGGGCTTCATCCAACAATATCACTTGGTAGTTCTCCAGCATTGGATCTGACATACCTTCCCGAAGTAACATACCATCAGTCATGTATTTAAGAACTGTTTTAGCACTTGAACAGTCCTCAAAACGGATAGAATATCCAACTTCCTGCCCCAATGCACAATCCATTTCTTCGGACACTCTCTGAGCAACTGACATAGCCGCAACTCGACGAGGTTGGGTGCAGGCAACACCCTTCTTCCCCAAAGTCATGGCATACTCCACACACCTTGATTGATAAGCATGAAATTAAAATTAGTTTTGCACAGTATAAATAAATCTAAAAATATTTTCGATTTTAGCATACCATTGCGGAATTTGTGTGGTTTTGCCAGATCCAGTTTCTCCAACAAGCACTATACACTGATGGTTGGCCAATAAATTCATAAATTCCTCCCTGTACTCAAAAACTGGAAGCTGAATTCGTTTTCGATGCAGCTCATGGTACCTAGAAAATTACATCAGGAAAAATGCATTGGTTGATTCGTAGCTGGTGTTGAGGAACACTTGTATGACAAGTAAGGGATAAGAAAATTTTATGATACCTTGTGGTGTATGGCAATCCGGAAAAAGGATTAATTCCTGGAGTCCTTGGCAAAAGGCCAGTTCCAGATGGAGCAGCAGCAATAGCTGGGATAGCTGGAGCACCTGGAGCACCAGGTCTAAAACAAAACATAAAAAGTAAATATGAGAAAATGAAAATATCAGAATACAAATCAATCAAATTGAATCAGGAAATTGATCAAGTACAGGTGGATGGGCGCCTGCTAAAGTGACAACAGAGACAAAAAAAAAATCAGCTTTAACATATGATAGCATGAAGACAAGTGACAAACTGCTAGATTTTAATAGTAGGTTGAGATATTGCCTGTCCGTTGTCTACCACTTGTGGTGAGGTTAGAGTGAGATGTAACTTAAGCGGTATGTAAACAAAATATTACACCAGACAGGAAGTTTCGCTAGTTTAGTCAGACGTCAGCGTCTGCCGCTAATTAGCAAAATTTAAAACCACAAGCGTTAAAGAAAGATAGAAACTAAGACGAAACAACGACGATTGAAAAGCGCAAACACGCTCAAACCACACCAAATATCACTTACTTAGACTTTTTAGTAATATATGGGTCAATGACTTCTATGCGCCTCTTCGACATGGTTTTATTTGTGTCAAAATTTCACTGTGCTACTGGGGTGAGTGATCAACTAGTGCACTTTTCTTCAATAAACTATAACAAAAATTCAGATTCACAGTCACAACAAACTCATGGAACATGGATGTCAGAGTCGGAAGTGTGCGCGGTGCAAGCAAACGCAGAAACGAAACCAAGCGGCAATGAAAACCGGAAATCACCTGTACTCGTATGAAAAACTAAGCATGGGGACTAACACTGCCTGACTTCTGCTGAAGGCTGCGCGCGATCCGGCACCGGGTTCAATATTTAAGTCCTTTGAAATCCTCTGAGGTGTCCTGTTGAGTTTGAATTTCTTGAAATGGATGACAGAATTCAGGGAACCTTCATTTCAGAAAAAATTAATAAAGTTCGGTGGAAGCCTGAAAGTGGCTTTGAATCACATCATTTCGTGACTGGCAGCTGGGATAATGAGGTTAGAGTCCCTTCATGTAATCATTTGTGTATGTTACATCCTGTGACATGTCTGTCATCTTAGAAACTTGTATTTATTCCATACTTTCATGTCAGTTTTAATTTTCCTTCTTTGTGCTTACTCTTGTGGAATTTTGTTCAGCTGTAAGAAAGATGCTGTCTTATTTTAAAATTGTTTTTGGAATTTTTTTAAAGGATCTCAACAGGGTGGCTCTGTGGTCATGTCCTGGGGAAGGGGTGGATGAAAAAGATGATCCATATTTCGTGTGTGAAAAATCGGTTTCTGGGGACGTCACGGAACTAAAGGTACTTATTATTAAAAAATTTTGTGAGTTCTTCTTGTTTTTAAATTTAACATACTTCTTTCCTTTTTTTTCTGTTTAGTTTGTACAGAATGACCAATTTTTAGTTTCCACCTCATCCAGTTCTCTGCAACTTATCAAAATTGTGGGTGCTGGAGATGCAGTGAAAACAGATTTTATACCAACAGTATCATGGGATAAGCTTCACCCATTCAAGTAGGTATTTGCTACCTCTTTTATGGGTAATGCAAATTGTTGATATGGAAGCAACTCTTATTCCCTTCTAAAATTATTTCAGAACCGGTGAGCTTAGTTCCTGTACTGGCTTCACCACTTTCTTGACGGATGTGGCCACTATTGGCGAAAATGGGAGTATTGTGTCTTTGAATCTAGAAAAAAGACAACCTGTCAGAATCATAGGTAATAAACTGCTTTCTTAATTTTAATGTCAACTAGTCAGTTAGAAACAATGTGTTTTCATTCTTGTTTCTTCTGTAGAATCAGCTGATAGCTGTTCCTTGCGATGTGTATTGTATCTCCGGCACAGCGAAATCCTTACTGGAAATCTCAGAGGTCAAATGAAGAAATGGGACTTACGAATTGCTGATGACAAGCCCCACATGACTTTCATGCTCTCTGGGGACCAAGTCACCCTAGGTGCCACTTGCATTGCTCAGCACCCTACTCAACAGCATACTCTACTTGTTGGTGGGGAAGATGGGTCCATCACAGTATGGGATCTAAGACAAACCTCATATGCAGTACCTCTTGCTGCCCACTCTGGTTTAGGTACATATTTTTTTTTATTTTTTTTTTTTTTTTTTTATTTATTTTTATCTTAAATTGAGTAATTTTTGTGTTAATTTTTTTTCCTATTATGTTTTAAAATTTGCAGTCAGTGAAATGATTTTCCATGCTGATCGCCCTGAGCACTTGTTTTCTTGTTCCTCAAGTGGGGAGGCATGGCACTGGGACACATCGGCTGTTACTCGTTCAATAAGACCTAATCAGAACACACCTTGGACAGGTAATTTCTATTCCACTATGTTTGGCTGTAAAATGAAAATGTTTATTAATCACTTATTGTGGCTGCATCTTTCCACACAGGCTTTGACCCTTTGCTAAATGAAAACCCTTGGCTGAACACAGATGCAGTCAAACATCGCTTGAATGTTGTCTCATTAATGCCAACACTCCACAAGGGAATTAACTCGGTTGATGTTAACAAAGATAAAGCTGTTGTTGGTTGTGACAACGAAGCAGTGTACATAATTACAGATGTTCTCCATTCAAGATTATGAATATGTTGATGCTACTTATCCCGTATATATTTTATGTGACCCTTAAACTTCTGTAGAAGAGAATGTAATAAGCTTTACAAAAAAGAAAAAGAAATAATAATAAATGATAAAATAAAATCAATTAAAAAAATTGAGCACTTATTGTTTCAATATCTATTTACCTTCCATTACCTCACAGTGCAGGTAAGCGCCACAAATGGGAGGGGAGGGGAAGAGGGGAGGGGAGGGTGAAGGGAAGGAAGGTTTCAAAACAAACACCATCAATGAACTTTCATTCATTCTGCTCATTCTTCATTCAAGGTATAAATTTTCGGCAACACCTGCTCCCGACCGTTTTACACGATCTACCAACCTGCAATTTGTTTAAAGCCAGGTAGTTTAGATTCAATGTGTAATTTTTAAGACGGGTGACACTTGAATAGAAAACCTAACCTATCAAGAAGTCAGGCTTCAGGGATTGCCAAATCTGTGTGGTGGAGTGGGAGCTTTTTCCCTTTTCTTCTTCAATTTTTAAGTACTTGATAATTCTTTTATTCCTATTTTTAGCTAACCATGAGCACAGCTCAAGAGGAATCTCCAACCAAATCGGATGGTGGGGAAGGTCCATCTTCATCCAAAGCTCATAACGCTCATGCTCTTCTTGTGAGCCCTAAACAGGTTCGTATTTATGATAAATACTCAGCATAACTCAGGAAATTTGTGTATTATCTTGTTGGTACTTTTATTCTATAGAGAGGCAACCCAGCTCTGAAGGCTATCTCAAACATACCTTGGGAGTTTGATGAAAGTATACTGGCAGACTATGTCATGGGTGCTTCCATGTGTGCCCTGTTCTTGTCAGTTCGGTACCACAATCTTAATCCAGATTACATTCATGACCGTCTGAAAGTACTTGGAAACAAATATGAACTGCGGGTTTTGCTAGTGCAGGTAAATTATCAAGTAGAAATTACTCTTCAACTGCCTGTTAAGAAAAAAGTGCAAGACTTCTTTTTTTAAATTATTAATTTGTCAAATTTAGGTTGATTCACCTGACCCTCACCATGCTCTCAAACATTTGACCCGCATTTGTATTCTTGCCAACTTGACCCTAGTACTTGCTTGGAGTGCAGAAGAAGCTGGACGCATCCTTGAAACATACAAAATTTTTGAGCACAAACCTCCTGATCTCATCATGGAACGAAGAGATGCTGACCCCCATGCCAAGGTGCGCATAAATTTTGACTTTGCTTGATATTTTCTCATGGGAGACTATTCTTCAATTGCTTGTTTTGTACAGCTGGTCACCGCCTTAACTTCAATACGATCCATCAATAAGACGGATGCATCTACATTGCTGGCAACTTTTGGATCCTTAGAGAGATTAGTGACAGCTTCTAAGGATACCCTTTCCCTCTGTCCTGGTCTAGGACCTCAAAAGGCAACTCGTTTGTATAATGTGTTACATCAGCCTTTCTTAAAAGATAAAAGTACCAAATCATCTAAGTCCAAGTTGCAACCTTCTTCATCTAGCTCTTAAATATATATATTTATCATCTCAACTTCAAGTTTTAATTTATCTCCTGTCATTCTCACAAAACTTATCTCTTGTGGCTTTTCTGGCTATATCACACTGGGGAGTGAGGATTCTTTCCAAAGGTCTTGAAATGATAAAGTATGCTTCTTGTTGATCTTATACTTTTCCTATTTCATCCAAATACTATGCAGCAAAAAATCACAGTAAAATAAAAATAATATACAATCATGGAATGGCAACAGTTGAAACTTACAATACATCACAATACATTTCAGTGTGTTAAAAAATAAGCACTGGCATTACACCATAAAATAATGAAAGAAAAGTCACAGGGTTCCTATTGATAGTACAGTAGGTCATATTTTTTAACAGCTTCAGAATTCATTAAAAGAAAAAATACAGTCACAATTCATTCAAGTCAATGTAAATAATCCAGTTAATTTGAACAATAATGCACTTGTAAATTACCCTAGCAAATGCTTACTTTCCTTACATAAATACTAATTAATGCCAAATTATAACTAAAACATTTCATGGTACAATGGCTCTATACATACCATCTGGAGCTAAATATATCACATTCAGTGTGCTGTGACCAAAATGTTCTCCCAACTTGTGGGTTTTCCATTCCCAAAAATACAGCACACACTGAACGTATTAATAAAGACATAGAAATTTGGCAAACAGTCATGCTTAGAAAATTTTTGTAGAATTCTTCTTACTAGACAGATGAACTTATGACTCTTACAATTAAAAGAACTTCAATAACATCCACTTTCCTAATTTCATAAAACTTTGGAAATGCAACATCCTCAAGGAGATCACAAGTTACAATTAACAATACAAAACAAATAATAATTATGCTTACACATTGAATAGTCTCCCACCCAATTCACTAGCCTTTGCCTTCAACTTAGGACAAGACTATGTGGAGTATACACAAAATCATGGCATTGAACCTAAGAAACCTTTAAAAATAGTTCTGCATTGTCAGCATGGAAATATATACTTTTTCTTTTGACTGGGTAAGAAACTAAAGCAAATATTTTCAAAAACAGTTTTGCTAATATTATTTTGGACAAAATATGGGAATTTAATTAATGAATGAGCAGTTTATGAGGGCCAAAATAATTTTAAATTAAATAATACTAGAAAATTCATTGGTAATTTATCTATGCACAAATGCAGAAATGAAAATTGAAAGGATTAACATCCATACTAAGGGTTTTGTAATACTTTGTCCACATACAAGTTCATCTTTATGATACTTCACGTGGGGAGGAACAACTGAATCTGGGAGACACTTCTCTCCGGGTGTTTCAAACATGCCCTGTAAAAAAAACGAAAAAAACACAGTATAGAATTTTTGAAGGATATGTCAATTGGTAAATTTTCTTACTACTGTATGTGTTTTCATCATCATTAACCAAACCAGGCGTAAAGCAGGATAACCATACCTCACAAAGTTTGGAACAAGGTGGACATATCAAAACACCATTATGAAGCCAGCCATTTGAAAGCAACTGAATCGTCAGTTTCTGGTTCTCAGCATAACAAGTAAATGTATAATTTTCAACCTGTAAACAAAAAAATAATATTATTTTGTGTTTTAAAAAAAACTTGACTTTGGTAATAGTCAAATGCTTACATGGATGTGAAGCCTCCCATCAGCACAGTGGTACTCATAGCAACCAGAACCCCAGTGCTGCCACTGACGAAGTTGTGTGCATGATCGCTCTTCCCACATTTTATTTGTGTGCAAAATACATTTTGATTCATCCCCATATTTCTCAAGAGCAAAATTCTTATCTTTATCTGGAATTATAAATTCAATTTTAAAACTACACCGCTCTACAAAGTGAATGTAGTTTCTTTATTATAAAGTCACTACGAACTTACGCGGATTGTTCTCGAAATAACGGCAATGAGAGCCTCTGACAACAACATTTTTTGACCTCCACGTGAATTCTTGAATATAAGGACAGTAATCAGCCAATGAAACCGAACCTCCATAAAAGCCCTCAAGTCCCGAGGGAACATGGGCAATCTCATCAAAGTTCTGACAAATAAATAAAACACTCATTGTATAACGACATCACTTGAACATACATACAAACACCAAAAAAAAAAAAAAAAAAAAAAAAAAAAAAAAAAAAAATTACAAACCTGGAACATTTTAGGTAGCTGTTCTGTGTGCTCCAGAAGGTTGCAGAGGGCCACCGAGCTGCGGTCAGCCGTGCACTCCGTCTCCAGCGGGTCCCGCTTCACCTTAGAGCAGAACGGCGCGATCGACTGGCCGCTGGAAGCAGTGGAGAGGAGGCCCTTCCAGTCACTGATACACATATGGTCGTCCCACCGGAAGAATAAACTATCTCTCTCTCTCTCTCTCTCGCACTCATGGGAAAGCGTATTCTTTTCACTCATTTGGTGTGCTAAACTCTTTTGGCAGGAGGACGATACACACCGCACCTCCACGCGCCCCGCCCCGCCAGTCTCAAGGGCCGCTGACGCTGACCCGACCCGACCTTACCTGGCGTGCCTCTTGTCCATCCACTCCTTGCAGCTCTTCATGGCGAAGTCGCAGCCCAGGCCGCGGCCCCAGCGCAGCGGCTGCGCCATGCTGTAGTTGGCGCGGTACCAGCCCGTGTCCTCCATGAGCGCCAGCGTCATCCTCGAGTACACGGGGTTCTGGGTGTGGGTGCCGGTCATCGCCTCGTTCTGCGGAGAGAGAGAGAGAGAGGTAATCAGGTGCCGATAACCAGGCACCGGTCGAGGGGGAAACAACTCTGAAATTTTTGTACACCGCGTAATTCAGAAAAATTCAGAGGAATTCAAACAATGAAAACAAATTCAGAAAAATTCAGAAAAAATTCAGTGAAATTCAAAAAAATTTCGGAAAAATTCAAGGAAAAATTCTACAAAAGTCAATACAAATTGAAAAAAAATCACAAAAATTCACGACATTTGTACACTAAAATTCAGAGTTGTTTCCCCCTCGGCACTAGTACTCCCGGGTGACCCCCGGCGCTCACCTCGAACACGCGCTTCTCCCAGTGCGTGAGCGAGGTGCCCTCGTCGCCCTGGTCCTCGAGCTCGGCGCCCTCCAGGTCGGGGCAGTTGAAGTGGCGGCGCGCCTCCTCCGTCACCCGGGGCGTCACCATCATGAGCATGTCCCTGGGCACGCTGCCGCCGCGCACCTTCCAGTCCGGCCGGTGCACCGTGCGGATCACCCGGTCGCTCCACTGACGCGCCTGCAGCCTGACAATCGACACAATTTAGAAAAAATCAAGGAAAATTCAAAGAAAAGTTTAAGAAACCGCAAGAAAAATTCAAGAAAAAAACAAGAAAATTGTAAGAAAAATTCAAGCAAAAAAATTCAACAAAATTCTAAGAAACATTCAAGGAAAACATTCAACAAAATTCTAAGAAAAATTCAAGAAGGAAATCAAGAAAATTGAAAGAAAAATTCCGAGGTGTCAGGCTGGTCAGGCAGGCAGGCACTTGACCGCACTTGACTCACTTCTCGTTGAGCAGGGGCTTGCCGTTCTCGACGCGGGGCGTGAGCGGGTTGCCGTCCTGGTCGCGGTAGAAGGCGTACAGGCTGACGGAGAAGCCGAGCGCGTGCAGGATCTCGTGCTTGACGGTGGAGAGCAGCGTCTCGAGCTCCTGGCGCTTGGTCACGATGTTGTCCGGGCAGAGGTTGGCGTGGCCGGCGATGGGCCGGTCCAGGGCGGCCTCCTGCTGGCAGTGCGCCGCGTACGCCACGGTCTGGCCCTTGTTGCAGCGCTCTGTCTGCATGGCCGACACGTAGAAGATGAAGTCGGCGCCGTCGATGCCCGGGCCGCGCGGCGAGCCCGGCTGCGCGCCGCAGTCCTGCCCCGTGTCGTTGCACGTGCGGCACGCCTCCAGGTGCTCGTCGGGCACCTCCACCTCGCCGCACATGGTCCGCTCCGAGCACGCGTTCTTGCAGTACACCTCGTCGCGCCGGTAGAACAGCTGGTTGTTCTCGCACTTCCTGCAATCGTTCGGGTCAGAATGACGGGCGAGGAAAATAAAAACTAAAACAACTAAACTTTTATAAAAATAAAATTTTAAAAAATAGCAAACTAGTTTTTTTAATTGGGTTTTTTTTTTTTTTTTTTTTTTTTTTTTAAATTTAAAAAGAATTGAAAAATTTAGTACAGTGCATACTGTACAAAATGTCGCTCACTTGCACTGACTGTTTTTTTAATATATATTTTTTTGCGTGTACCTGTTGAGGCGGATGGTGGAGCCGGCCCTCCGCACCATCAGCGCGTTCTCCCAAAAGCGGACGGCTTCCGGCAGCACCGTGTTCTGCGGCACGAAAAGAAAACGCTCGGTCACCGGCGGCTTTAAATAAATAAATAAATGAGGAGGAAACAGAAAAGAAAGGCAGAGTGAATCGTAGCGCGGCACGAGTGAAACTGGGACTGCACTGCTGCAACTTCTGATCAGACGCTACGAGAACGGAACAGGGACGGAGAGAAAGAGAGCTGAGAGCTGAGACAGACTGCAATCTAGAAAACTCCCTCGTAAAACAGTCCCGGACCCACGACGCTTCTTCATTTAACGCAGTATAATAAAACGTAATACTCACATTAATCAGTTCAAACTTCTCCTCGTCCAGCCTGAAACAGAGACAAGAGTGTGGCGTGAGTCAAAATTGTTGTGTGAAACTCAAAGAGAAGCCCCTGCAGTGTAGGCAACAGCGCGCAGCTGCGCTCGGCGGGGCTGCCTACCTCCACGGCGCCCCTGGAGTGTAGGCACAGCGCGCAGCAGCTGCGTCGGCAGGGCTGCCTACCTCCAACGGCGCCCTGGAGTGTAGGCAACAGCGCGCAGCTGCTCTGCTCTACTCCACGGCGCCCTGGAGTGTAGGCAACAGCGCGCAGCTGCGTTCGGCGGCTGCCTACCTCCACGGCGCCCTGGAGTGTAGGCAACAGCGCCCAGATGCGCCCGGCGGGGCTGCCTACATCCACGGAGCCCCTGCAGTGTAGGCAACAGCGCGCAGCTGCGCTCGGCGGGGCTGCCTACCTCCACGGCGCCCCTGGAGTGTAGGCAACAGCGCGCAGCTGCGCTCGGCGGGGCTGCCTACCTCCACGGCGCCCCTGGAGTGTAGGCAACAGCGCGCAGCTGCGCTCGGCGGGGCTGCCTACCTCCACGGCGCCGAGTAACCTTGCCGCGCGAGCCGCTCCGCTCAGGTGCCGCGCCCTGCCGAACGTAACACTCCCGCGTCCGCGCGCTGGCGCTGGCCGCCGCTGGGCACCGCGCCCCGCCCCGCCCCGCCCCGCTCTACCCGGCCCCGCCCCGCCCCGCCCCGCCCCGCCCCGCCCCGCCGACAGTGCCAGTCTTCGACAATGCTGTGAGTATAAAACTGAAACTGCTCTGCCAGGCTCGGGCGGGGCGGGGCGGGGCGGGGCGGGGCGGGGCGCGCAGATTCAAGGCTACTTAGCACATGACCGAGCCAAACGCAACGCGGTGGCGGTGCCATTCAGAGCGTGCAGCCGACACTGTGGGGGCCCCCTGGGGGGCGTGGCGGGGCGTGGCGGGGCGTGGCGGGGGGCAAGGTGGCCGGCCACCGGACCGAGACCCGGCCCGGGCCCACACTCACACGATGCTATCATTATTGCAATGTCTTTCTCGCCCCCCCCCGCCCCGCCCCGCCCCGCCCCGCCCGCCCCGCCCCGCCCACCCCGCCCCGCCCCATAACCCTCGTCCCGCCGTTTGCGTTTGAATTCCCGTGTGACAGACAAGTGCCTGCTATACCTGAGCGCCGCCGTGTACTACTGTAGCATTGCCGCGGGCCGAGTCTTGGGGCGGCTCAAACGAGGCGTTATCGCTCGCAGGCGAGGACAAGGGGGAATATAAAGAGTAATGTCACCTCAGCGTATGCTCCAGCAGCAGAGCCGCGGGGAGAGGAGGCTCAGGGGCTAAACATTGCCCCGCCAGTAGGGCCAATTTGTTGGTCCGCATGCCTTTGGCCTTTGACCCACCGCCTCCCTGTCAAAAGGCGACCGCCCTAATTGACGTCGTATGCCCTTGAGAAGTGGGGGGGGGGGGGGGGGCAAAGGATACGGGGGACTGCCATACGCTAATTTGCCACGGGCGCGACATCAAAGCGTCGTCAAGCCATTTGCAGATGAGAACAGGTGGACAGAGCCGCACTGTGAAAAATATCTACAACATTTTTTACGAAATCCCGTTTCGAGCTCGTTTAAAAACGACCAGTCGATTGCGAGTGTCATTACAATTTCGAAGAGATTTCAAAGACAATAATTTTTCCGTGACCTCTAGAAACATTTAACTTGTCGCACATGCACAAGTGTGAGACTTGTCATGACACTTGCCCGGTCCGCCCACTCACCGGTACACGCTGATGTCGTAGTAGAGGAGGATGCGGAGCGGCTGGTCCGCGGCGCGCTTCCTGATGACATGGTGGGGCTCGCCCAGGCTCACGCCCCGCACCACCTGCAACACACGAGCCAAGCAAAATTTGTTTTAAAAAATCAACAAAAATTCACGACATTTTTGACCAAAATTCAGAAATGTGTCCCCTCCCGCCCCGCACCACCTGCTCGTGCAGCCATTAGAAAGGCCCGCCTGCCTAGCTCTCTCGGGCAGGCAATGCAATAAGGGCTCGACTACGCCACTACTATTAGGAATCGTTGCTCGGACGACCTTCCCGGTAGCCCTATCACAGCCCGCGCCGCTCCGCGCTGGGCTGCGCTGCGCGCCGAGGCGCGGTGAGGCTGTATTGGTGTCATGCGGTGCGGCGGGGGTGCGGCGGGGCGGGGCGGGGCGGGGGCGGGGCGGGGGCGGGGCGGGGGCGGGAAGCTCCGCGAAGCACCGCGCCGCTGAGAAGTCGTGACCACGTGCCGGGGCCGGCCGGCCGGCAAAGAGCATCTCGGCTCGGCCTGCAGCAGGGGGTCCATCTAGGCCGCCGCAGCACGGGCGCCAAAAGTTAGAAAAAGTCGAAAAAATATTGACTAGTAGAAAAATAATCCAAACAGTTAAAAAATATAGAGATCAAAATTTCAAGAGATGAAAACTAAAGAGATAAAACTTAAAGAGGTAAAAATTACAGAGTTTAAAATTTTAAAAAATATAAAAAAATGGCAAGGTTTTTTTTTGCTGTGTGCGCTGAGTGGACCCGGTTCCCCCGTGATGACCCCTCCGCCGGCACCGCAGCGCGGCACCGGGCCGGGCCCAACGAGTCGGGGGCAGGAGCCTCTATGCAATAACCTAACCTGCCCCGCCCCGCCCCGCCCCGCCCCGCCCCGCCCCGCCACTGTAACTGCGCTCGCCTGGCGATCCGGTTGCGTGGATTTTGATCCGTCCCGTCCCGTCCGCATACATGTGAGCCGCGAGCCAGCCCGCGCCGCGCCCCGCCCCACCCCGCCCCGCCCCGCCCCGCCCCGCCGGTCACTGCAGGCGAGCCGCCGCCGCCGGCGATTGCGTTGTGTCTGCGACCCGACCTGCCGCACCATCAGGCCGCCCCGCCGCGCCCCGCCCCGCCCCACCGCGCCCCACCCCACCCCACCGCGCCCCGCCGCGCCCGCGAACGGATTTCGTCAAGACCAGAAAGGGAAGTCCAGCCAGGTGCTTGATCGGGTTATAATTGGGGATAGGGCCAGAGAGAGCAGGCGATTGGAGATGGACCGGCGAGATAGCAGGCTAAAGCGATGAGCAGTAGTGATTCATTCATTCATTCATTCATTCATTCATTCATTCATTCATTCATTCATTCATTCATTCATTCATTCATTCATTCATTCATTCATCCATTCATTCGCCCATTCATCCATTCATGCATTCGTTTCATTCGCCTACTACTACGTGCGATGACACACGAGGGGGCCACCCCTCTGTTTCCTGACGTACACAGGATTACAAGGTTACACGGATTACACGTGATTACATACCGTGGTAAATCGCAAAATTTTAGTAAATTTTCCATATTTTGTGCATTTTGACGAAGGATTACAGTGGGATTACACGTGGATTACAGGGTAAACTGTACACAAGATTACAAAAGTGGTGGGCCCCTCGATGACACACCTATGTTTGCAGTAGTGTACTGAATGCAGGCTGACTCACTCGCACCTGCAGCCGCTATCAGTTTCAGTCCCCTGGCTCCCGGACCAGCGCGCACCTGAGTGTCTATCCGGCCGTATAACTCGGCTAGAGCCCTGATTGGGGCCTCACCCCGCCCCGCCCCGCCCCGCCCCACCCCGCCCCGCCAGGCCAGGCCCTGTCCACCTCAATGCATGCCGTGTTGTGCTTGTCACTCCGTTACGTGTTCCCTAGGGGGCGCTGTGCTGTGGGCGCTGTGGGCGCTGTGGGCGCTGTGGGCGCTGTGGGCGCTGTGGGCGCCGGGGTCCCGGCCCGGGCCGGAACTGGAGCGAGCAGCGCCGTTACACCACACTGATACTGGACCCTTCCAACCCCCTCCGCCCTCTCTCTCTCTCTCTCTCTCTCCCTCTCTGTCTCTCTCTCTCTCTCTCTCTCTCTCTTTCTCTCTCTCTCTCTCTCTCTCTAGCAGGCTCTTAATTTGCCTCTCCCGGTGGGCAGAAGGCGAGGAGGGGCCAGATTTGAGCGAGTCGCCCCGCGGCTTGGTGTAGCGTAGACCAGGACTGATATACAAAGCACTTTGAGCGCCCGCCGCCGGGAGTGGGCGGAGCGAGGGGGAAACAACTCTGAATTTTGGTGTACAAATGTCGTGAATTTTTGTGAATTTTTGTGAATTTTTATTGAATTTTTGTGAATTTTTGCTTGAATCTTTCCTAAATTTTTGAGAATTTTTGTGAATTCTTATAAATTTTCGTGAATTTTTGTGAATTTTTGCAAATTTTTATGAATTCTTGTGAAATTTTTCTGAATTTTTCTAATTTTTCTAATTTTTTTGAATTTCTCTGAATTTTTCTGAATTACTAGGTGTACAAAAATTTTAGAGTTGTTTCCCCCTCGGGGCGGAGGAAAGAAATAAGTGAGCTGAGCTACTCACTAAAGGTTCGGAAACGAGGAGCGACATTGGGGTGGGGTGGGGGCGGAGGGGAGAGAGGCGGGGGGAAGGAGGGGGGGGGGGATTCAATAATAAAAAGCCACGTGCCGCCAGCTTGTTGCGTGACAACGTGATTAGCTGCGTCAGCCTCGTCACCCGGCCGACGAACTCAACCGACGGCTATTGAACGTTGTGAGGTCGATCGTCAAGGAATTATTGCGTCACCTCGTTGCCCCTCGTAGGTGTTCAGTTTATTTTTTTGTTTCGTGTGAAATCGAAAAATGAAGGGATTAGCCTCTATACTTGTTGCCTACTTTTCTAACAAGGCTGGCAACACTCTTAAAGCAAGTTTTAAACTGCTCAACACTTGTGTGTGTGCATCTTCCAGCCAAGCACGTGCAAGTGCGCAATCGGCAACTGTGCAATTTCACGTGTTTAACTCGCCAGTTGTACACTTCTAAGTGTTTAACTCTATATTTGTGCACTTGCAAGTGATCAACAAGGATAGTGTTGCACGGGGCAGTTGAACACTTGCAAGTGCACAACTGTTGAGTTGCACACTTGCGCGTGCTAGGCTGGAAGTTGCACACATACAAGTGTTGAGCAGTTGAACACTTGTTTTAAAAGTGTATGCTGAGGGTCCCGCCGCTGGGCACGGTAAAACTGGCGTCTTGGTTTTCAAGACAACTTTCTTGATTTTCAAGACGTTTTGGAAAACTCCAAGACCTTTCGTTAACGTCCTGAAAACCAGGCTGATTTCCAAGACATTGCTCTTGGTTTTCAAGACATCGTCTTGAAATCATTCCACTTTTTCAAGACATCGTCTTAAAAACCAAGAGCAATGTCTTGAAAATCGACCTGGTCTTGATTTTTCCAGAACGTCTGGAAAACCAAGACGCCAGTTTTACCCGTGGGCGACGACGCGACGCGAAGCGACGGTTAAATGCCAAATCCGTAATTACCTGGTCGGCTTGCTCTGCTTTCTATCACGGTTAGCTAACAAGAAGCTAACGGGTAGCTGAGCACGGCTGAATCCGCTGGGAGCACAGCCTTCATGATTGACAGCCCATTGCGATCGCAGAAAGAGAAGAGCAGGAAGGCGGGGAGAAAGGGGCGCAGCGCAGTGGGAGGTTAGGACCATTACAAGAGGGGGAAAAAAATACGTTTCGACTAAAGGCAAAGAAATGCTGTTACCGGCCTTGTTATTTTTGAACGCCTTGTCTTTGAGGGTGTCCAATAATTACAAAAAAAAAAAAAAAAAAAAAAAAATTGAAACTTTTTTTTGATTTACAGTGCCACCGCCAGGCTGTCCAGCTGGCCTGCACGCTCCAGGCCGCACTGTCCTGTCCTCTGGAGGGTAATTCTAATTCCAGCAGGCGGAGGGCGTCCCCAGCTCCAGGCCGCACGGCACGGAGCACTCTTAATCGCTGTTTGTGGTCTGGAGAGGGAAAGCACATCTTCCTCGCAGCGGCGGGGCGGGGCGGGGCGGGGCGGGGCGGGGCGGGGCGGGCGGGCGCGGTGGTGTGACGGGCATGGCATGGCCGGGGGCGCTAGCGTTAGCGTTAGCAGCGAGCGGTAGCGTTACACCTGGGAGGGAATGATACACATTTAGGAGAAAAGGCACACCAACCGAGCCGCGCAGTGTCGCGCACTGCGCCTGCCCTCGCCCCCCTCTCTCTCTCTCTCTCTCTCTCTCTCTCTCTCTCTCTCTCTCTCTCTCTCTCTCTCTCTCTCTCTCCCTCCTCTCTCTCCCTCCTCTCCCTCTCTCTCTCTCTCTCTCACCTCCCTGCCACAACGTCCCCCGGGTGCCCGCGGTTTGCCTCTGTCATTAAGCAAATACCCCTCCTCCCCTTTCCACAAGCCGAGATGATGCACAGGCAGAAACCAGCGTTGAGCTGCTGCGAGCCGGCCAGCTGGAATCACATAATTCCAGAGCAGAAAACAAAATCGATGATGTCATGATGAAAATTACTTTAATACTACCACAAACTCCGAATATTTCTAAAGATTTGTTGAAAAAAAAAAAAGAAACATATATACACAAAAACGGCAACAGCGTCTTACGTGTTTCGAAAATTTCGCTCTCAGGGTAAGTACTGGTCTACTGGTACTGTTGGCACCGTGCGCCCCTGGGCTGTGCGGGTATCCCGGGTATCCACGGTATGCAGGAGTCCGCGGGAGTGCCGTGTAGAGTGGATAAGTGCCCCGCCCCGCCCCGCCCCGCCCCGCCAGTATGTTCCATAAATACAAATGAAATGTGCAGAGCCGGGGAAGTGGGCATTGGTCACGACATCCCCATTCGCGCCAATTTCCTTTTTTATTCTTCTGTTTTGTTTTGTTGTGGAAATGGGCTGCTGGCACGATTATTGCGCCTATTTTTTTTTTATTTTGTAGAGCTATTTACTTTGCTCGAATTGTGTCACAAGATTTCTAAGAAGAGAGAGGAGGGCGTAAAAAAGCGAGAGAGAGGGAGAGAGGGAGAGGGAGAGAGAGAGAGAGAGAGAGAGAGAGAGAGAGAGAGCACTGCCCACGCCGCTAGCCGCTACGCGGAGGTGCGCTCCCGGGCCGTGCAAATTAACGCCAAGCGCGTTCGACTGTGCTGCGCTGTGCACCTCGCAGGCCTGCGAGCTCCAGCCCAACAGGCCTGCTGACAAATGCACCGCCCCGCACATCACACGGGAGAGGGAGGCGACAGGCGGCTGATGAATAGCACGGCTGTCTGTCCGTCTGTCTGTCTGTCTGTCTGTCACGGAGGGGAAAGGAATCACTCGGAGGTCCAAGTGTGTGACTGTGTAGACCACCCCGCGCAAGCCATGAGAACGGAATAGCCGCGTCAACCCAATAACCGGAACATCGCATTATATGCCCTACAATGCACTCGGTTACGAGGATCATGGAGGGGCTGTCAGACACCAGCGTGACAGCAAGTGACTACCACTCGGATTACCATTCTCATTGGCACTTCTCGTTGGATAACGCCAGTGAAAGCCCCTTTCTTACACTCCTCCAAAGCGGGATGGGATAAGCAGCAGCAGCAGGCCGTAAGTGGCGGGCGTTTCATTCAAAACCTTTTCACGGCGGCGCTACGCGGCGCTGCGCTGCCGCCCCGCGTGACAGCCCTGCGAGCCGCCGTCCGGGATCAAATGTAGAGTGACTAATGTGACGGGAAGACAGCCCCCTCCCCCACCTCCCTCTGTGAGGCCGCGACGCACAAGAGCACTAACAGGCGATACTTTTCTCCAAGACGCTCCAACACAAGTTCACAAATTACGACTTGAAATAACGCTCAACGTAACGTTTAAAGAAACGTTTAATAAAACGCTAGACATAAGATAACTCTTGCCGTAACGCTCAACGTAACGGTACATGAACTCTTAACGTAACGTTACAGTAACGCTTAAGATAACGTTACAGTAACGCTTAACGTAACGTCACAGTAGCGCTAAACGTAACGTTACAGTAACGCTTCACATGACGTTACATTAACGCTTAGCGTAACGTTACATTAACGCTTAGCGTAACGTTACAGTAACGCTTAATGTCACATAACTCTTACCAAAACTCTTAACGTAACGTTAAACGTAACGCTAAAGTTACTTAAGTAATGAGACACGGGCCAGGGGTAGCGGTATGACCGCGCGGACAGCGGGGGGAGGACGCGTTCAGGAAAGCATTTCATAACCTGGCGGAAGCGTCGTCTGCCTGCTCCTGCTCCCGTGCGACGCGACCACACCGTACCGCCCAAGAGGGCGCCGCCGGCCGGGCCCGGGCCGCTGCGGTGGCCAAGAGTTTAATATTCCAGACACAAAGCGCTGGCCCGTGTTGGCTTTTGGTTAGAGAAAGCGACTATTACGCCCCCTAGTGGTCCGTCTCTGAGGTGTCACCGGGGCGGTCAGGTCTCACACACTCACACACTCACACACACATCATCACTATTCCAGAGACGCGCAGGTGGCAGGTCGCGAACACCACCGCACTATTACACACTCACGCTCCAACGGGGGCAAAAACAGAAACCCGCTTCGCGCAACTTTTTTTTGTTGTTGTTGTTGACCGGCCATGTCAGCCACCACAGAGCAATAACACACAAGTAACACATTAGCGGGGAGGTGCATATCGCTCCAGTCCGTTTTCCGCTAATAGGAAAAAAACTGGCCTACCGGCCACTAGACAGACAGTCCAGCTCCAATAGCAAACACAAAAAACTTCAACTTTCCTACGCTTAACGCTGGACAACATTTGCTTTGACAACTTTAACTGGCTAACGCTAACGAGAAAGCAGATGACTTTCACTTAGTACGTTTTGTCTCAAACTTTGAACTTCCTACTTCAAACTCAGAACTTTAACCTTTTTTCGCGTTAACTTTTACTGTCAGAACTTATCAACTTTTAGCTCTTTAACTTTCAGCTTTTTGCTTATCAACTTTCAACACTCCAACTTTCCAGCTTTTAACTTTTTCACCATTCAACTTTTAACTTTTCAAATTTTAACGTTTTAACTTTTAACGTTTACTGACAAAAACTGCGAATCATTACGAGATAGCGTAGCGTGGCGCGTCGCGGCGTCGCGGCGTCGCGGCGTGGCGCGGGGAGTGGGGGCGTAGGGGCCTACAGCGGCCGACTAGTGTTTGGGGTTATGGGTCGTAAAACGGCAAAATGTTTACATGGCGGCATGCCCTTTGTGTCAGACGCATTCCGGACACGCATTCCGGACACGCATTCCTGCCACACCACGGTCTCCCCTAGGAATATTTTGGCTGGGCTGGCTGACTAGCTGGCTTTAACTGGCAACTTTAACTGGACTGGCTGGCTGGCTTTAACTTTTACCTGCTGGTAAAGCCAGTCCTACTGGGGACTGTCTAAAAAAGTTTTACCCGCTGCGGTCAGTTGTTGGGTTTGTAGAGTTTGGATGCGGGGCGGGGCGGGGCGGGCCTTCAGTGGTGTGGTGGTTTGAGCTGTTTGCGGCCTCAGTTTTGACGCGCGGCGGGCGGAAGCAGAAGCGGCCCGGACGGAACCACAACACTTCAATATAAACCGGGGGGGGGGGGGGGGGGGAAGCAATATATTCGCATCAAAAAGCGTCGCGACAGCCAGCCAGCGGTGGTGGGTGGCGAGGGGTCGAGTACGGTCCAGCGCCGTCGCAAACACAACCACGCGCCGTTCCCTCCCACCCGGGCCTCGAGGACGTACACTACGCCCCTGTTCTTCCCAGAGCAATAACGTCGGCATTCCACACAGCCGCACTAGCAGATGGAAGAGACAAAACGAAATGAGACACAATTCGTCAGGTGGAAAAAGATTCTGGGAATGCGCCGTCAACTTTGGAAACAAATAACGGGCCGAGCAGCCCCCGATGACAATCAAACAGGCCTCCGGAATAAAACGTCAACGGTAACGAAGCGACAAGGAAAGAAAAATATTCAAAGCGCTAGGGGCACAAACATAATCATTTTGAAATTAAGTTTTATCTAGAACACAGCAGGAAATGGAAAGTTTATCCGGGTGCAGATTCATACACAACCACGCTGTGTCCCCGGGGGAGCAGTGCCCACCGGCCACTGGGGCGGCAGCGTTCCGACCAATACAAAGGGAGTGCGGCCTGCGAGATATTCCCTACAGTAACGTGAATACCTCCGCATAAAACTAAAAGGTATTCTGAGGTATTCCTCGCGCGGTGTTCTCACACTTGTCGGAGCGCATGCGCGCGCCGCTGCTCCGATACTCGAGGAAAAGGACTTTCTCTGCTGGGGCTTCGGCTAGGCGCGGGGCGGGGCGGGGCGGGGCGCACTGCCCGCTGAAGGCGGGGCGGGGTGGAGCGGGGCGGGGCGGGGCGGGGCGGGGCACTCGCGCGGCGTTGAAATGGGATCACGATGAAGACGACAAACCGTATGCGTAGTAGAGAGCCGTCCTAGAGCAACCCTCACGCGGCTTCAGTGTTCCATTAAACACAGCAAAAGTGTGAACCAACACGCCAAATGATACGCCAACACAGCACCCCGTGGGCGACTAGATTGGAGCGCAGTTTGATTCAGAGAAACGGCACGCGTTCAGAGTAATGATGCGAAAAAAAAAGAAAAAGAAAAAAAAGGCAGAAAGAAAAGAAAGTGTTTCCGTCGGTAAAAGACACTTGTCCACCCAAATGTAGACCAGTGTCGCGCCCCGCCCCGCCCCGCCCCGCCCCGCCACGCCACGCCAGCACTCACAGCGCACCCAGGTCAGCCCAGCAGAAGCAGATTCAGCAACGGTCCTCTATGGCGGCGTGGCGTCGCATTTCACTCGCGGCGCCTCGAATCGCCGCAATTTTCCATTCAAGCGATCAGCGCGGGCCGGGCCGAGCCCCCGCGGCGGCCCCGGGCGTGGCGTGGCGTGCAGCGCTACCTGCAGGCCGCCCCGCCCCGCCCCGCCCCGCCCCGCCCCGCCCGGCACTGCAAAGTGCTCAATCTGAGACAAAAGGTCCACGGAGCGGTTCGATCCCGGCGTCGGCGGCGTTCCACTTCGTCGGAAAGGAGCGACAAAAAAAAAAAAATTAAAGGTGAGAGAAATCATCTTTGGTGTCTTTATTGCTGTTGGCCCACTTTAAACTAACCGCCCCCCCCCCAAAAAAAAAATAAATAAATAAATAAATAAAATAAAATAAAATAAAGAACTGCAGAGTAACAGCAACAACTAGTTCCGTCGTCACTCGACGGGACTTTGGTCTGATACTCCGAACATCGACGTAGTTTTGCCCTTTACCGACGATGCGACGAGCAAACAGAGTGCAGCAGATCTCTCTCTCTCTCTCTCTCTCTCTCTCTCTCTCTCTCTCTCTCTCTCTCTCTCTCTCTCTCGCACCGTCGCGTATTCAAATGGAGCACAGCGACGAGTTATCTAACGGCACACAGTGTGTCTAGGGCTGCGCAAAATAGTTTCTTTGATTCTGAGAAAGATGGACCTCATATGAAGGTGATGGAACTCTTTATCTTATAGCAGGCCGAGGGGAACTTACAGAACGCAAGGGAAAATGTCCCTCGTGCCAAGGAAATTTTCTTTACATTAAGGTATCCTCAGTTTTCCTCCAGTTTGAAAAAATAAAAATCCGAATGAGGGTGCGCAGGTGATAGGTGGTATTTATAGCCATCAATTTCAGGCTAATTTAACTCATAAACACGACATCATTTCCCTCCCAATCGAGGAGCTATTCCTCGCCCATGCCCCCCCCCCCCCTTTTTCCTCCTATATACTTCTCTCACTACTCCCCACATCTCCTGCCCCATCTAACCAAAACAGGAAACAACTGTCTGCTGTGAATGCGCCCTACAACAACGTAACGCTGGATGACACCTCACAGCAGCGTGACCGGCACGGCGGCTTTCACTTTATTATTATTTCAAAGTGTAACACAATTTCCTTCCCGCCGTGCGCCCACGGCAGGCAGGCAGCGCCCCCGCGCACCTCCAGCCAGCTTCCGATAAGGACCTCGCACACACACACACACACACACACACACACACACAGACACACGCACCGCCCTCTCACTTCTGGAGCGGCCAACAACAAAGGCAAACGCGGCGGTGTTATTGTATTTTGGCATTCAATGGGGAGTTGCGGAGTTACGGGCCCGGAAGGGTCCTGTGGCCGGGGCCGGGGCCGGGGCCGGGGCCGGGGCCGGGGCCGGGCTGTGGCACACACAGGACGCGGCTCACCTACTGGCTTACTGGGCAAGGACTGGTGCTGACGCAACCAGTGACGCCCCCGCCGGCGTCACTCTGTGTGTGTGTGTGAGAGAGAGAGAGAGGGAGACGGGGCGAGGAGGACAAACATGGGCACGAGGGAGATAACGACAAACCGTTTGACAGGCCATCGGCAGTTAGCCGCAACCGCGTTTCAATTTATCATACGCGGTTTTACACTCCTGCAAATAAGTACAGTAGCACTGTGAAAAATACTCGTAAAGGTTACAGGAAAATTTTCCATGATACATGTTGTAAAATTACAACATGAAATCGTAAAATTACAAGTACTTTGTATCGACTTAGAATTCATAGACGAGCAAGAATGGTTGGTCGTAAATTTACAACATATTTTGTAAATCGTAATTACAAAATATGTTGTAAGTTTACCAAGATACTTTTCACAGTGAGTGAGTATAGCAAGAGTAGTAAGTAACAAGCAGCAAGTAGCTTTTTGAGCCCCTCACTTAGATGTAGTAAATTTGCTCGATGCAGTGTACCATTAAAAATATTTTCGCCCTCTTATTATTGTCATTCATGCATAATTTGAAGTATTAAAGAAAATGCATGAAAATTTATAATTTATTTTCAGAATAAGGATAATAAGGTACCTAATTAAAAAAAAATACCGCAAAGAAATATTCATATTTCAGCCTGATACGCACTATGCAGTTGATGTTGTTTTTTTTAGTTTTTTTTTTTTTTTTTGCAGTGGACTGCGTGCTGCACGGTGGGACAGTGTAGGAGGTGCCTCGGGTCACTACTTGCGCGCTAGGGGCGGGGCGGGGCGGGGCGGGGAGGGGGCCACAGTCACACACTCACTGTGCAGCTGGCTGGACCTTGAGGGACACCAGCGTACTCCTGTCGCAGAGGGGCGGCGCAGGGCGGGCCAGCAGGTGTTGCATTTTTATTGCGCACTTGCTGGAAGAGTGCACGCCCCGCCCCGCCACGCCACGCCACGGATAGGCATCGTCACAAAAATAGAGTTGTGCTGCCAGGCGCAAGCTCACACATCCACGCACCGCCGCGACAATCAAGATAGAAATTAATCGAGATAGAAATTAACGTGTCAAGGATAATGATGTCGAGAGTTTTAGAGCAGCAATACTGCAGCGGAACATCGCGAACCTTTACGAAAAAAAATATATGACTGCAGCGAGCGAACAAAAGCGAGTTCCCTTTTCTGTCCTCCGAGATGAGTTCATTTCTCTTCATTCGATGATTTTTCGAGCCAGAAAAAAATAATTGACAGTGTGCCCGTCATATTGTGTAAATATCATGCAGATTGTGAAAAAATATACCGTGGAGTGATAATGCAGGTGGGACTCGCCTGCAATGTGAGGAGCGCCAGAACAATGCCCTCTCAGTGTGACTCAATGGCGAGCGCCTCTCTCTCTCTCTCTCTCTCTCTCTCTCTCTCTCTCTCTCTCTCTCTCTCTCTCTCTCTCTGCCCGCGGGCACATCGACACCCTGAGACGCACGCCCACGCAACGGTCCCACTGATCCATAATGCGGCCGCCTAACAAATATAATACCAACGCCGTGGTCGCTTTAAAGTAAGGGGAAAAGGCGTGAAAAAGAAAGAAGAAAAAGGGGAAAAATACGTTTTCAGAGTGCACGATGATGTTGCCCGTGCACTGCACACTAACGCACTGTCAGAAATAGTTCTATTTTTACGGGAAAATTTTTCACGAAGTGCACTTGTAAAATTACAATCACAAATCGTAATTTTACAAGCACTACGAATTGACTTGAAATTCAATCACGAGCAAGAGTGGTTTGTCGTAAATTTACTACATATTCCGTAGATCGTAATTCACAAAACATGTTGTACATTTCTACAGAGATATTTTTCACAGTGCGGCAGACAACATCGATGACGCGGTGCACGGGTCATGGCGTTAGCCTCCTCTCCTCGCCCTTCACTTCCTCCTCAATAACCGCAGAAACATTTTCCAGCAGTGTACGGCCATCTTCCTCCTCCTGCTGCTCGCTCTCGACGTCGTGAATGTCACCGGCGCCGCGCCGCGCTGCACGGTGATCCATCTGCATGCGCTGAGGTCGCGCCCGAGCAGAGAGCCCTGCCCTGCCCCGCCCCGCCCCGCGGGCCAGCGTGCGGTGCGGGCGAGGAGAGTCTCCCGCGCGACCACAAGCAAGGCGGCAAGGCGGCGGGGCACGGCGCGGCGCGGCGCGGGACAGACACCGTCAGGTGCACGCCCCGCCCGCCGCAGCCACGCCGGCTAGCCGTGTGATCAAGGCCGCCCCGCCCCGCCCCGCCCCGGGTGCGGCGGTCTATCCAGCCCCCCAGCCGCAGCGCAAGTCTACGAGTATACGGAACGAACGAACGAACGGGTGCAACAGAGAGCCGAGAAAAGGCCAGAATAAATTGGTAAAAAACTATAAAAAAATCTTTTAAAATGTTGGTGAAAAGCCAGAAAAGTTGGTTTAAAAAAATCTAAGGAATTTTGCGGTTAATTTCCAGAAAAGTTGGAAAAACTTCAAGAAAAGTTTTTTTTAAAAAATCAGAAAAAGGCTTAAAGTGAAAAATTTGCACTGGAAAAACAAAGGTGCTAAGCAACACCTTTCCTGGGGCGCTAAAACCAAATGCTAAGTTTCGTGCCTTTCCTAGGGCACTAAATCTAAGTGCCTTTCCAAAGGCACTAAATTATGTTAGTGCCTTTTAAAGGTAGGACTTAGCACCTTTGTTTTTCCAGTGTGAACTTCGGTAAAGCTTTGGTCCGGTAAATAAACTGGGAAAGTTTTTTTTTTTTCTTTTTTTTTGGCCGTGAGCAGTCAGTGAGGTCAGAGGTCGGCCCGTCCCATGCGCTGGCCTGGCCCTGTGCGGCTGCGCAGGCACCCACGCGGCTCAGCAGACGAGCAGGTTACCTTGTGTCGCACGGGCGCGACCAGTCCGGCCAAAACAAAACAATTAGCATATCGGATTATTGTGGTTTGAGATGGGTCGGCCGGGTCCTTCCCTCTGGCGGGGCGTGGCGGGGCGTGGCGGGGTGGGGTGGGGCGGGGCGGGGCGGGGCGAGGCACGCGCGCTCCAATCACTTGTGGCGTATAAAATGTATATATTGCTGACATTGAGCAGCCGACGCCACACACACACACACACACACACACATCATTATGCACACATCCGCGTTAGTTACGACTGATGCTAGACCGCACACGAGTTATCCAGCAGCTAAGGTGGCGGCTATATGCGTCTCTCCAAGAAACATCGAAAAATTTCCGTATTCTATTTTTACGGCCCTTTTTCAATACAGGCGCTTTTGCCTTTCAAAAAAATATATACCTATGAAATTTTTCTTTTTAAAAAAGGAAAAATAAGAAACTGTGCGTAGCGAAAGTCATTAATTATGCCGAATGACTATTGATAATTCTGGTCTCATTAAACGGACGTAAGCCTCACCTTCACACTGTAGAAAGGGGTCCGCACACGAGGGAGGCGAGGGGTCTTATTTGTAGTATAGGATAGCACAAGAACAATGCCGTGTGTCCGTGATCTACTCGAACACACACACACACACACACACACACACACACACACACACACACACACACACACACACACACACACACACACACACAATACCGGGGGTTAAGGTTACGCTAGGATGGACCCTGTGGTGTGCGTGTGCGCGCGCGCGCGCCTGCGCTGTGCGCCCGGGCACGACAAAGCCGGTCCCGTTCTTCGATTCAACGCGTCCATGCGACTCCAAACCGCAGACCCTCCCAGGAGGGGGGGGGGGGGGGAGGGTACGCGGAACACCACGCGAAGGTCGACGGGCGGCCGAGCAACCTGCCATTCACTTGACAGACCAGCAGACGACAGGCCAGGCCGCGCCGCTTCACTTTTCCAAGAACAGGGGGAATTTCAAAGACAATGCAAATAAAATAAAACGCGATCACTGAAAAAATTATGCTAACACTGGAAAACCAAAGGTGCTAAGCAACGCCTTTCCTGGGGCGCTAAAATCAAGTGCTGAGTTTAGTGCCTTTCCTGGGGCACTAAATCTTAGTGCCTTTTAAAGGTAGGACTTAGCACCTTTGTTTTTCCAGTGAACCAGCACCCTTTACGTTAGTGTTACACTAGTGCCCCAATGCAGGCACAAAGCGTGTTTTCAGAGTAAAACAAAACGTTGGAGGGCGCTCTGCAAATCTAACTGTTGTACTACATGACAGTTTAAACTGCAAGACTAGAGTCTCGCAGTTTAAACTGCAAAACTCGGCAGTCTTGCAGTTTAACCCTAGAACACCCATACTATTCCGAATTGACAAAATAACCTCTTTTGGGTGTTTTTCTTCTTAATTAAGTCTACCTCAACGCAAAATGCCCTTCGTTTCCTTCCTAGGATTTTTAACAACAAAGTTAGAGTTGTGACCATATGGTTACATTGGTAGTTCCGGGTGCGCTCATTGCATTTTTTGCCTTGCATTGTAGGAGGCGCCATTGATTTGAGGGGAAAATTTTGTGGGTAAGATGATTAGGCAGAACAACAAGGTGCCCTAGAAACTATTTCGCAGACAAAGTTTGTGCTGCATTGCTCTTAAACCTTATATTTTTGGGGTTGTAACCATATGGTTACATTGGGCGTTCCAGGTTCGTCCATACCATGTAAAAATACATTTAAGTATTTTTTTGACCTATGACCCCCCCTTAACAGCTAAAACAACGAAACCGTTAGTTGTAACCATATGGTCACATTGGGTGTTACAGGGTTAAACTGCAAAACTCGGCAGTCTTGCAGTTTAAACTGTCATGTAGTACAACGGTTTAAACTGCAAGACTGCCGAGTTTTGCAGTTTAAACTGCAAGACTGACGAGTTTAAACTGTCATGTAGTACAACAGTTAGATTTGCAGAGAGTTTTCGCACAAATCATTATAAAAAAATTTCCAGATGAGTCACTGAGTCAATATTTTTTTTCCCCCCCAATGACGAGCCCAAGGATTTTCCAGTGGATCCGTCGGGATTTGCAGGGCTCGCCTGCAGAACTGCACGGGTGAGCAGCGCGGGCGCGGGCCGGGCCCCCTCAGCAGGTCGTTGCCCGCCACTAGGCCGCGCCGCGCACGGCACGGGCACGCCGCTGCCGATGCTGCAGCTACGATATCATTTTTCTATTTGGGTCAGAGGGCACGGGCTTAGCGTGTGAGTGCTGAGCCAGGCGCGGGCGAGCGAGAGAGAGAGAGAAAGAGGTAGAGAGAGAGAGAGGGAGAGAGAGAGAGAGAGAGAGAGAGAGAGAGAGAGAGAGAGAGAGAGAGAGAGAGAGGGAGGGAGAGAGAGGGATGCATGGTTAGCGCGCCGTCAGCTCGGGCATTTGACGGTGCTGCGTGACGCATGGCGCGGCCAGCACTGGAGGGCGCGGGACCTTGGAGGAGGTGCGTCTCATCGCGATCTACGTCTCCCGTCCTCCTCCTCCTCTTCCCGCCCCTGGAGGCCCTGCTGCTCGAAGGAGATCGCTGGCGGGGCCGGGCGGGGCCCTGCAGCGAGCATGGCAATCAAAACCGTCGTCGTGAGCGGAACATCGAAAGCGCCCTGCCGCCCGGCGAGGAAGCGCGGCCCTGGAGCTCTCCATGTGCCTCCTCCTCCTCCTCCTCCTCCTCCTCCTCCTCCTCCTCCTCCTCCTCCTCCTCCTCCTCCTCCTCCTACTCCTCCTCTCTCTCTCTCTGCGGACGCGTAGTACAAGGGCACTCACTCTCAACTTCGCATTGTAGTCGCGCGGGAATATTTTTTCCCCGCGAGCTCGACTTTTTATATCTAATTTGTTTTTTATTTTTCTCGGCAGTGTATGCGCGGGAGAAATGCATGCACACGTGGGAAGTGTATCACACGCCCGCCACGTGGCGCGGCTTGGTACGGCACCGCACCCCAGCTAACGACCCGCGCTGCAAAATTATTTGAAAAATTTTGACAGCGATTTATTTATGCATGCGCCCGCACTCGCACTCGGCGGTGAAAAAAAATATCTATGAAATTTTATAAAATGAGAAAATCAAGAACACAGTTGGGGTGCCACTGCGGGCGAAGCGAAGAAAGTGAAATCAATTATATCCTTATTTATGAGCAAGACGCCTCATCATCAGCGACGCCCGGCAATGCAGAAAAAGGCCCACTGTGAGAAATATTTGTAAGACTTACGGGAAAATTTTCCATGAGAAATGTCGTAAAGTTACGATATCAAATTGTAAAATTACAAAATTTTAAGGACACTTGGTATCGACGGGTGATTCTTAAACGAGCACAAATAGGCTTTCGTAAATTTACGATTTCGATCGTAAAGTTACAACACCGTTTGTAAATCACAAATTACGAAATAAAAAGTCGTAAACTTACAGAGATATTTTTCACAGTGCCACTGCAAAAAACTGTTTTTCATACCGCATTCCGATCGACGCTTCCGAGTCGTTTCACTTTCGAAAATACCCTAATGTGTTTACACGCCCACGCGTACACGGCGGGGTATAAATAAATAAAAACGAGGGGGTATGCATTTGCGTAATAGTCGGGTCAGTCTGCCCGTAATAGCACGCGTAATAGTATGCGTAATAGTGGCGTAATAGCCAAATTCTCCGAAATTTACCTATGTTTGGGTTGTTTTGGGCTCTTTTTAGCTGAATCCCGACATTTTTGAGGCGTAATAGTGCGTAATAGACGTAATAGTCGGGTCACAGGTTTAGAGAGTGCATACCCCCTCGAATAAAAATAAAGTTTGTGTTTACGGCGCGTACGTTGGACTTCTCCCGGGCCGCGGCTGTAAGCCCAGACACACGCCTCCAGTACGCATTGCCGGTCGGTCGGCCCAGGGACGTAGTTTTATGGAGGGAAAGCCAGCAGTGCAGCAGTCACCGGGAGGATGAACTTGGGCCGAGGTTATGAGCCCCGCGCCGCGCCGGCCGCAGGACCAGCCCCAGCCAGCTGTTGACGAGTTCTTATTTTACTTTTATTTCTTATTCCGACGCCGTGCTGGAACGGGATGGTACTCTTTTTAACTGCACTACGCGCGTTTCTTAAGTCTGACATGGGGTTGCGAAAGAGGAGCGCAGACAGAGGCTATAGTGACGTTCCTCAATGCTGATAAAATATACGTAAAAAAAATAAAAAATTTAAAAAAGACGTGATAAAGTGGATCACAGCATAAAAATTGATTGAGTTGATCTGTTAAAAAGGCTGGTAAAGTGGGCAGAGCTTTTTGAACGTGTGAACACTCCGAGCCTTCGGGGTTTCTACGGACGCCCACCCTTCATGTCACCGTAATGATACAGACATTCCAGCCCAGCGGTGCCCCACGCGTCCCCCGGCAGGTATGTCGGCAGCGGAATGACAAATGTATTCTCGCACACGCCTGCCTATACGCCGGAGAGGAAAATCGATTTATCCGAAACCTCACGAAGGCGGTCCAATCTTCATATCGGGCTCAGTAAGGCCCCTAATGTGCTCGTACTGTACCGAAGTGAGGCCCGCGCTGCGTGCGGCGCCGTGCGCGTAGGCAACCCGCGCACAGCCGTGCGTGCGGTACAGTATCACGAGGCACAGTGCGAGACTCGCCGTGCGCGTAGGCAACCCGCGCACAGCCGTGCGTGCGGTACAGTATCACGAGGCACAGTGCGAGACTCGCATGCGCTCAACTTGACGCGTCTGCAAGGTGGAAACCCAAGTCGCAACGTCATAAGCACACTCGCAGGCGTGTGACTTACTTGAGCAAGTAAATTTTTTTTTCCTTCTGAGGATTTTGCACTTTTGACGCGGGACAAGTGGGCTGTGAAGCGGAAGAAGGGGATAAGTCCAAAATGCGCACTTTTCAGGAAATCAAAAAAACTATTTGCACAAAACTTTTTATAAATATTATGATATTAATGGAGTGTATTTTTATCAAGTATATTACTGGCACTTTGGATATTTTTAATATCACGTTCCTTCATGGAGATATAGGACTTAGCTCCTTTTGACCATCATGACATACGGAGACAAGTCAACTTAACTCTTTTTACATAATGAGAATTTAGAGGTATGTCATTGGAAAATTGGCAAAAGGGGATAAGTCAACTTAATTTTTTATGCATGAGATGCAAAAGGAGCTAAGTCAACACAACTTATTGTGCATGAGAAGAAAAAGGAGATAAGTCGATACATTTACTGTTTTCTTAAAGGCGACAATATTCATGGTCAGTCGCAACACACTTTGGAAAGGCGACTTCTTTTTTTTGTCGCCTCAAAGAAGGCGACATCTGAGATCTTGCCTTAAAACAAGGCAACATATTTGTCGCCAATAAAAATCCAGCACTATTACATTTAAATTAATATGAATCATTTACTGTAAGTCTTAATAAAAAGTATAGGAAATTAATAAGGCTTCACAATGATATGCATACAGAATATTTCCGTTGAGTGCGGCTTGATATATATTCTCAAACTGTGCAAAAGGGAATAAGTCAACTTAACTTTTTTTCACCAATGCATTAAAAAGGGTTAAGTCTACTTAACTCTTTTTGCTTTGGTTAAAATTTGATGATTTTGGGGATAAGTTGACTTACCCCCTTTTGCTATCCCATATTAACTGTACATTACAAGTTAAGTCGACTTAACTCCTTTTCCAAACCTCAATATCTCCTATCCTATGGGATATTTTCCTCTAATATTTGGTGGGCAGATGCAGACTAAAATATACTATTACATGCCATAAAAATCTCATTTTGGGGGTAAGTCAACTTATACCCTTCTTCCGCTTCACAGCCCAAGTGTCATGGAAATGGGAATTCACTCGCGTGTGACATGACACACTTTTGCGCTTCCAGTGCGATAGTCCCATCATTCGAACTGATGCCCATTCAATGACTTATTGCCGAACGCCTGCAGTGCCGCGGGAGATACGCGGGGATACACCTCTAGCCTCCCTCCCTCCCTCCCTCCGTACGTGCCTGCCCTGCCCTGCCACCTCCTCTCCCAGTTCATTTACCGGAGCACGGAGCGAGGCGAATGCCAGGTGGTACCCGGCGGGCTGGCGAGAAAAAGCCATCAGCGAAAGAGGAGAGCGAAAGAAAAAGAGAAGAAAAGAAAGGTTTCGGAAAACGGCGGCGAGGGATATGGGTGAGGCGAGATACGTGACTGATCCTCCAGCACTCTGCACACTCAAGTGTCGTACAGTGCTGCAGTAAAAAGTGTAGGACCAATGGTTCTGCAGTTTTTAGTGTAGGACACCCTGTGTCCTACAGTTGTTAGTGTAGGACACCCCGTGTCCTACATTTTGTAGTGCAGGGCACCCCGTGTCCTACAGTTTTTAGTGCAGGACACCCTGTGTCCGACAGATTTTAGTGTAGGACAACCCGAGGGGGCCACAACACTCATTACGGACGTACACAGGATCACAGGATTACATGGATTACTCGTGAATTCATACCTGATTACAGGTGCTAAATCGTTAAATTTTAGGAGATTTTTAATATTTTGCGTATATTGACGAGGGATTGCAGTGAGATTACGCGTGGATTACAGGCTATCGGTATACAGGATTACAGGAGTGGTGGCCCCTCGGGACAACCTGTGTCTGACCTACTGCGTCCTACAGTAAAAACTGTCGGACACAGGGTGTCCTGCACTAAAATCTGTAGGACACAGGGTGTCCTACACTAAAAACTGCAGAACCATTGGTCCTACACTTTTTACTGCAGTACTGTACGACACTTGAGTTTGCAGAGCAGACGACATGTAGCAGAAGACGCCTAGCAGACGACGTGCCACAATGTCACAATGCTCGGGCTGGAAAAGAAGCGGTGTTATCTCCCGGGAGTGATCGCATTTACTAAAAGGCTTCGTCTCGCAATCTGGGCGGAGTGATCTTTCTCTCTCATGCAAGCAGCAATAGCGTAGCGTTCGACGGGCCGGCTCGCGGGGCGGGGCGGGGCGGGGCGGGGCGTGTTCCATCGACCTCTGACATTAGCCGCTCGGCGGGGACCCCACCTACTCCTGAGGTATGGCTATAGGGTACTGCCAGGAACAAGCTCACCACGCGGTCCAGCCGTCTCGTTGCGTTGCGTATTTAGAAAATGGCGTTCCCTCGGGCGGGGCGGGGCGGCCGCCGGCCGGTGCTGCGCGGGCCTCGGCAGCTGCGCCCAGCCCCGCCCCGCCCCGCCCCGCCCCGCCCGCAGTGTCGCGTGACCAACACACACGGTACTTGTTGTTGGCGAGGCTTTCCTTCACCTTCGCTCGCATGCAGTCTCGAACGAAAAACAACAACAACACTTCCACGCTACCCCGGGGAATGCTACACCGAGCTGGCGTGGAGAGCGCTGAGCTCTGCGCCTGCCGGGTAGGCAAATCGGCCTACAGTCCGCCTGCGAGCGGGCAAAGGGCGTGACATCGGCCCCCTGCGGCCTCCCCGCCCCGCCCCGCCCCGCCCCGCCCCGCCGCGCCCATGAAAAAGTCTGCTTTAAAGCAACAGCGTCCGATGAAAATTTACACCCAGGTGGAGGACAACTCCGTTGTGTCGAAACACACTCAAACACACACACACACATGGGGTAATTATGCATTTTGGCTTGGGGCCCCGCGCAGAGAACTAGTCGATAAATTGGGGGACAGCAGCCGCCCAGCAGATGGGGAGGGGTCGTCGGCCGCCAGCTGAGGGGCCCAAGCCGCTATCCGTACTTAAAATGACCCGGACCGCCGCCATTCCAAAGGGCCGGGATGGGCCATGCTGCTGGGCCGGAGGAGAAAAATACGGACCTCATAATGAAGTCGGAGGGAGAAGGGGGGGGGGGGGTGATAGAAGCAATACGGTAGGGGGAGGGGGGAACGTGGACAGAAACCTTACGGTTGCGGCTATGTGACTGGATAAAAAGGACATTGAAAACGAATTTTGGTGCAAGAAAATAAAATGAAAATGTCAGATATGTTCCGCTGATCAATACTCCTAATGTGCCACAAACTCAGGTTCCTTTTTTTTTTTGTTAGACATTATTATTATTATTTTTAAATTTAAATAGTGCTTTCCTTTTTTTCAGGTCTTTTTTTTATACAGCTATAATTTTCCTAGTTAACCAATTGCACACCCCGTGGCAGGTTAAGTTTTTTCTGCGATGTGAATTACTAAATGACTCAGTACGTAAATTGTTAAGAATATTATTGTCATAGAAAGTGATTAGACATAATTTACATTCACATTTCGAAAAGTCCATTGATGTAGATTATGAAACTAAACATAGGAACCTTAATGATAAGGACAGAAAAAATGTATGGAATCGATAGAATTTATTTCTGACAAAAAAATCTGTTTTGATAAGAGAACAAATAAAGACCGTATAGAAAACTACCCGTAGAAAAGAATCAAAGTAATTCAAACAGAAACTGAGACGGATTGAAATTTAATTTTACTGACTTCTGCGAGGGAAATTATTTTATTTTTAAGCACTACAGACAAATACTTGACGAAAGTGAGTGAAAATATCTCAATCATTGAAGTTATCTAGAATAAAATTGTCCCTGTCTCTACCTAAGTCCCCAGTCGATGACACTCAGGAAAACGAAAACTCCCTCCGAAAACTAACCTCTGTCAGTCAATCCAGTCTTCCTGACCTTCTTTCTGCTTGTCGCATAAACAAACGACATAACCTAACCAGCGCATCCCGACGTTGGTATTTTCGTCCCTCCCGCGCACCCAGACCCTCCCCTGGGACCTCCCCGGCGAGTCGGCCGTCGACCCCGCGGGTCGACGCACCGCCCCGAGCACCAGGCCGACAGGGTCGGCCCCGGGGGCCTCCCCCGCGACGACTGTCAGGACGACGTCGTCCGGGTCACCTACCTCGTGATCCTTGGGGTGGACGTGCGAGCAGTGGTGGGCGGCGGCGGGGGCGGCGGCCGCGGCCAGGACCAGCACCAGGACGGCGACGCTCCAGGGCAGCATGTCGGCGTGGACGTCGGCGCCGAGGCGCGGGGGCGGGAGTTAAGTGACGGAGCGCGGCGCGGGGCGCGACATGAGCTGCGGCCTGCGTCGGCCAACCGCGGCGAGCGGCCACGAGCGACTGGCTCATGGAGCGGAGCGCGGAACGGAGCGAGTGCCCCGCGGAGTGCGCGGGGAGGGGCGGGGCGGGGCGGGGCGGGGCGGGGCTGGGTGGTGGGTGGTGAGCGGTGGGTGAAGGGGAGGGAAGGGCCTCGAGGGGAAAGAGGGAAGGGAGGGGGCTGCAGTTGCCCGTCAAAGGGTGTCGGGCACGTGCGTGAGCACAGCAAAAAAAAAAAAATTCTCACTGTGGGCGTAAGTACCAAAGGTCCAAAATAAAGTCACCCCTCTTATCCCCGCTAGTTGAGACCTCTTACCCCCGATCCTGCCCGTGCGTGGTTTTCAAATAGTGACCTTTAGCAGTGCCTTAAGGCCTTAAGCCGTGTCGTGTCCGTGTCCTGTCCTCACGGACGGCGAATTCGTAATGAAGTCCTGTACGGTAAGGTATTTAGAACCCCCGCGTTAAGAGGCTGTGAGACGTTACCCTAATTTTTCCCCCTCAGAAGACGTGCGATTTACCTCTCCTTGTTTCACCCCGCGAGTGACAAGTTTTGAAAGTGGGTGCTCGTTGGCGCTGTTTCGAGGGCGAGTAGAGATGCACCTTAACCACCATCGGGAAAATGAGAGGATGAGCGCCGAATACGCCGTTTTTGTAGACTAATTCTTTACAGAAGTGTGCACCGTAAGCTTGAAATATAAAACCTTCTCTTTCCGCACTAATCCAAATCTCAGAAAAAAATTATAACAGCTCGAAGTGGAACTATTGGTTCCAGGAACGTTGGTACCGAAATATGTTGATGAGGAAGAAGAACCTGCGATTCATTTGGTAGCGGCCGACACATCACAGTGATACAGTGAAAGTCTCCAGAGCAGACATCCTACCTGAGATCCTGAGAATCAGCTCATCGCAGTGCTTCACATCATGAGGGCCATCACGAATCTTGCATTCTCAAGTATGGACAGAACAGAGTAGCTTGATTAGATTTGGCTTCAACATTGTTTTGGTTATGTGGGTTGTTAGTGGTGTTCTGCTTTCTCTTCAACAACATACCTAGAGAATGAATGAACAGTCTAGATTATGCGTTTCAGAACTCCTACAAAATAGTTTTTGGACTCGAAAAGCCTACTTTTGGGGCAGGTAGTCTCATATCTAATATAACAACTGCATTTCAGAGCTCCAGCTCCCACGACATGCAAGGAGTATTGCTGGATCTTCGGTGCCAGGGGCACAGGCTAAGCCCGAGCCTCTGCCAAACCAAGATTCCAGTCGCCCCAAGACAGCTGTTTTAATGTTGAATATGGGAGGCCCACAGACAACTGACGAGGTTGGAGAATACCTGCTACGAATCATGACTGACAGAGACATGATTCAGCTTCCAGTTCAAGGGTAAATTTCTTCTCAGCATAAAGCTTCTTTACTTTTGTCTGACAAGGTTGTCTGATCATAAGTGATGCTATTTATTATGTTTCCTCCAGAACTTTGGGGCCGTACATTGCCAGACGCCGCACTTCTGATGTCATGAAAAAATATTCTGAGATAGGTGGTGGATCACCAATCCTTAAGTGGACTAAACTACAGGTAAATAATCCTTTGCCCTTCAAATGTAAAATATAAAACATTTTTAGACTTAAATTATTTTTTTAAAATATTTTTATCTGCTTTAGGGGGACCTCTTGTGCAAAAAATTGGATGCTATTTCTCCTCAAACAGCACCCCATAAGCCATATGTTGCTTTCCGCTATGCTAACCCTTTGACTGAAAAGACTTTAGAGGATCTGGAAAAGTAAGTCAATGTCAGTTACAACATCTAGTAAAAAATATTTGATGTAAATTTGTAATTTCTTTTTTTAAATGATTTTTTAAGGGATAGTCCTCAGCACACAGTTGTTTTTTCCCAGTATCCTCAGTACAGTTGTGCCACAAGTGGTTCCAGCTTTAATGCAATTTTCACCCACTACTCCAAAAAGTAAGGATTCTCCATCTGTGTAATACATTAAGATTTCTTTAACTCTTATAATCTGATGTACCTTTTTTTCTCTCTTAATTTTAAAAGGCCAATGCCAGCAGGAATGTCTTGGAGTATTATTGACCGCTGGGGCACAAACCTTAAACTTGCTAAGGTGTTCGCTGACCGCATTTCAAATGAGCTTAGTAAATTTCCTGAGGACATTCGTAAAGATGTTATAATTCTTTTTTCTGCACATTCTTTACCGCTAAAGGTGAGATTTTAATTCAAGACTCAAAGTTTGTCTTTCAGACTATTCCTTTACATTTGGTTTTCTCTTATTTTCCTCAGGCAGTAAACAGGGGTGATCCTTACCCATCAGAAGTAGGGGCAACTGTTCAACTAGTAATGGACCAATTGGGTCACTGCAATCCATACAGTCTTGTATGGCAGTCAAAAGTAGGGCCTTTGCCTTGGTTAGCACCATTTACTGATGATGCCATTAAAGGTAAGAATTTTAAATGTGCAATTATTTTGCTATGAAATTTTTAAAGTTGACAACTAAATTGAAATCTCAAAACTTACCAGGGTATGTAAAGCAAGGAAAGAGAAATTTCATTTTGGTACCAATTGCATTTGTGAATGAGCATATTGAAACACTCCATGAATTGGATATTGAATATTGCCACGACTTGCAGAAAGAAGTACAGTATTTATCCAATTAATTCAATCCTTCCTTTTTTCCTTAACTAATGTGTCACATTACCATTGCAGCTAGGTGAATTAAACATCAAACGAGCGCCAGCTCCTAATGACCACCCCCTCTTCATTGAAGGAATGGCTGATATTGTGAAGGCTCATCTTGAAGGAAAAACAGCTGTCAACCCCAAGTTCCTGATGCGGTGCCCACACTGTGTGAATGAGCGCTGTAACTCCTCTAAGCAATGGTGGGGCAGTATTTGCAAGCTTCCAGCTTAGCAAAATTTATCCTCAACAATTAAAATAGTGTCAAATTTTATACCTTGTGAAAATTTGCTGGGTGATTTGTGGCTGCAGTATAAACATTGATACTACCTCAGTACAAAGCCTCCATGAAATGTATCAGATAGGGTTTTAATTCATTTTACCTTTTCTATAAAATGGTAACTTTTAAGTTTATCTGTGATCTTTTCATTTTGCTCCTTAAGAATAAATATTATGAAAATACTGCATACAAATTATAAATCATCTATATACTTATGAGATCTGTTTTACCTGCCATATAGCAATAATAAATCTCGAATTATAAAAATCATCCTCCATATTTAATGTTTCTTTTACATGTCAGATGTACTCCATTTGTAGGCTTCTTCTTCCACAGCTTTCTTTGCGTTAATTGCATCAAATCTCTTCTTTTCATAACCATTTGATCGATCAACACCATCCCATCGGTAACCTGGCCTAATATTATACCGATTGGGAGGGAAAGCACCTTGATAAAGTGGAACTGTCAAAAGAGAGTAAATTTTAGCAAAGCCAAGTAATCTAGATTTTAAAAGGACAAATGTTAACAGAATTACTCACGCTTAGTTTTAGATTCTTCCTTTTTCTTATTTCTCAAATACTCTAACATGGGATCTCCTTCTCGATCCTGCTCACGAAGATAACTGTCTAAATCTTTATCATCTGCATATCGAGCTAAAGGCTTTGACATTTCATACATGTCATTGGCAAGGCGATCGTGTTGAGCTTCTGTCTGTTTCAACCTAAAACAAGAATCAGTTTCTGTGGTAAAACCAAATTATGCAGTAACCCCTCATTCCAGTGGATTATTACCTAAAATACAATAACTTAAAGCAAAGGTTTTGAACTTAAGGTGCTTACCCTTTGCCCCATCTGCTGTACTTTTCTTTATGTTTGTTTTCTGCCTCATTCTTAACCCTCTCTTCTTCTGCTTCACGTGCTAAATCTCTCTTCATTCCTGTTTTTCGATCTCTCTGCACAGCCACAGCTCCTCTCCCAGATAGTGAAACATCCATCTGTAAATCAAAGTAAGACATTACTTTCCAACCCATGCAATACAGATTTCAAGATTACACAAGGAATTAAATTACATACCTCTTCAAAAGCTTTGTCTTCCCGTCTTTTCAGTTCCATTAACTCTTGTTTCACATTTTTGGCGTCTTGCAGACCTGCACGTTTACCATCTAGTGTTTTCTTCATTTTTCCATCCTGTCTACCATCTCTTTCTGGCTGCACTCTTGAGTCTCCTTTGCTTTTTCTTGGGGGCGAAGTATCTGAATCACTATTCTTTCTTCTTCTTCTAGTTGGTGATGCTTGTCTACCTTTCCTTGGTGGAGATGCATCCGAGTCATACTGTCTTCCTTTCCTAGGAGGCGATACATCTGAATCACTTCCACGTTTTCTTCTTGTCATAGACTCATCTGGTTGTTTCCTCCTGGACTTATCTTTGAGATCCTGTTTATTTCTTGGTGGAGAAGTATCTGAATCATATTGTCTTCTTTGTCGGGGTGGAGATGTGTCTGTGCCTTTTCGCTTTCGGGGAGGTGATGTATCAGAATCATTGCCTTTCCGTTTACGAGGTGGTGATGTATCAGAATCATTTTGCCTTTTCTTTCTTGGAGGAGATACATCGGAATCATAGCCTTTGCCCTTCCTCGGTGGTGATTCATCGGAATCATTTCTTCTGCTCTTACTGCTCTTTGGCACAGAGCCCTTGGGCCGTATTTCATATACCTCCTCGTCAGATGGAACACTTACATTATCTGTTGTTTTGGAACCTCCTGAGGCAGAAACCTGAACGTCTCCACCATCATCACCTATGACCTTCCACCGCTGTGTCTGTTTATACTGGTCGAGAGCCTTGACGTCGTCAGGCCGTTCATCTACTATCCCCACAATTTGGGGAGCATCTTCATTCAGCTCGTACAAATCCAACGCAGACTCATCAAGCTGCTCCAACTTGCTGAGATCTACGTCATCGTCTATTACTTTTACAGTAGCCCTAAAACAGAAAAAAATTGTCAAATTTCCTCGAATAATTTTATTCATACTGTTTGGCTCAAAAAGTCCATGACAAAATCGCTAAGCAATCATCATGAACTTACCTTGATAGATCTGGTCCTTTGGCCTTCTTTTTCTTCTTTTTCTTTACATCAGAGGACTTAGAAAGATACTTCTTTAAGTAATCCTTTTGGCTAAATTTACTAGTTTCAGTCGACATAACAAAACCCTTTAGCAAAATCAGGGGAGACGATACGAAAACGATGAACAGTTGTAGGGGTTATGTTGACGTTAGGGCTGCCAACGTCTGGTCTCAATACTCACGTTGATAAAGTAAGGATGTTCGACGAAAGGCAGTTTAAAATGCAACAAATACTATATACAAAAATATTTTTTCAAATTATGAATGCTTGATGATTGAATCAAATACTGAGCGTCGATTGTTCTATGTAGATTTTACTTTTCAAAAGTTGGCACAAAGTTATCGGGGTTCGCTATGAAAAATGTATACCTTACGTGCGTATTTTTCATGGCGCGAGATTAGAACGCCTGCGCGCGCCCTCGTGTGCGGTGTACAGGACATCGGGGGTAAGCACAGACACGCAGTGAAAAAGACTCGTGTTTATTTTGCTTGTGGCTCAAGGAGCACAACAGGTCATGTCTTGAAATGTGAAACCAACAAGATAGTTTTGGACCCCAAAAATTCACCAAGAGTAAAGCAGATTGTGGCGTTTGGATGCGACAGTGATGGAAAAATGGTCTGACTTTGGGCGCGAAGGGTGTTTTAGGCCTTTTGATTAATCGATATGGTGCAGCAGTGAATGGTCGCGCCCTGTGCTCCTCCGCTTTCAGTCAATGAGCGGAAAGAGTGAGTATAGTAAAGTTATTGGTGGTCATTCCCTTCTGCTCCCGAGTCAGAACATTTTTACGAGTAACAGTTCGACTGTCTTTTTATGGCCTTGGTAGGCATACACATTTCCTGAGCTAGTCGTCAAATAACATGGCATAGAGGAGACTTGAATCAAGTCAGTTTGTGGATTTGTTGGGTCAATATTTCTAATAATTTTACAACTATAACACCTCCAAGTGGTCCGTGCTCGAAGTCAGTAAAACATTAACTGAATGCGCGGTTTCGAGTTTGGCTGGCAGCGCGGTGGGTTTCCGGTTCCGGCAGTATTAGAAGAGAGTGCAGCTATACAACGTTTCTGTCTCAAAACAAAACCAATAATATGCTGACTTCGTAATTATGACAGACACGAGATGATTCAGTACAGGACCATGATCCCATCACAATTTTATAAATATAATTTACAGAAGACAACAAAAACTTAAACAACTGAGGGGAAGTTGAGCGACTTTCCTCCGTGCTCTGACACTCCGTGCTTGCACACAGAAACACTCACACACGCACACAACGTCACCAACTCTCATTCGTACAAATATATCCGATATTGATGATCGGAACACACACACACACACACACACACACACACACACACACACACAGGCGCGCGCGCGCGCAAAACAAATGATGGCAATGATATTGTTACGAGTCGGAGTAAGTTTTCATCTGTCAGTTCACAGCAGGGTAGTGTGCGCACAGTCAGGCTGATATGATGCCGACCTTTTGGTCCGTGGAGGCTGCAGTCGCACCCGTCACGATCCCGTCACAGAGGGACGGTCACCGTCACGTCACGTCACGTCACGTCGCGTGTCACTTCGTCACTTCTGCGTCGTGTGTCTCGGTCGGGGTCGACGGGTCACGGCCGCTCGCGGACCTTCTCTCCCAGGGCAGGCGGGGAAGGACCTCGCCCTCTGAGAAATTGTGTTCAAAAGCCGATCTCGAAACGATATCGTTGTGACGCCAGTCTTCGATATCGTATCGATTTCGTTTTGACATTGTTTTATTAGGGCGTGTCGGCTGGTCAAGTCGTAGACTTTGGCAGTGTTGCTGCTCATCGCTCAAAACGCTCGCACTACAAACAAGTCGCCTACTGGTCAAGCAGACTCTTTCTTTATCCATTTTACAAAAAAATAAAATAAAAACAACAACAAAAGTCGAAACAACACGTCTTCATATTTCTCCGGTGGTCTGTCTCTTTTACTTGCTATTCGGCGCAGCACGGGGGTCGGGTCGCCCCCGTGACTTTTTGTTAAAAATTTTTAAATTTAACTAAACTATTTAAAAACTCCTGTCCAAACGTTTCCGGGGAAGCACAAGGAAACACAGGGTGAGGGTCTGGTCGGGGTCCTCAGAACCTCCGGCGGCAGCCGGGCGTGGAGTGCAGCGCGCAGGCGGGCGGCTGCATCACCAGGGCGCGCTGCTGGTGGTCCTGGACATGGTCCTGGACACGGTCCTGGACACGGTCCTGGACATGGTCCTGGAGGTCCTGCTCCTGGCCGGAGGCGGCCTCGGCCCGGCACGCGCACGCCGCGGCGTCGGGCAGGTGGTGCAGCGAGGCCGAGGACGTGAGCTCGGGCGGCGGCAGGGGGAGGACGTCCACGTCGGCGTTGAGCGCCTGGCGGGACGTGGCGGCGGACGCCGGCCGGCGCCGCCGCTCGTACCCCTAGGACGGCTGGAAGGTGACCATCTCCATGGCGTGGCCGAGCGGGCTGGGCGGCCCGTGGTGCGGCTGCAGCTGGCCGTGCGCGTGGCCGTGGCCCTCGCCGTCGAGGAGGCCGCCGCCGCCGCCCGAGGCCGGCAGCTGGAAGGTCTGGAGGTCGATGCTGGTCCCCGGCACGTAGCTGGGGGTCATGTGGTGGCACGTGTTGCAGCGCTTGACGGCGGGCCGCTGCCGAGGCCCGAAGCACCGCAGCGCGAAGCGCAGCTCCTCGCCCATCTCCGAGCACAGCGACCTCTGGGCGGGGAAGCAACAATTTGGAAACGTAAGATTTTCCGGGAATTTTAACTTTTCCGCGGGCAATCTAAAGGTTGCGGACTGCGGTGGCACCGAGGGGGATAACAACTCTGAAATTTTTGTACACCTCGTAATTCAGAAAAAATTCAGAAAAATTCACACAAATTCACAAAAATTTACAAAAATTTACACAACTTTACAAAAATTCAGGAGAAATTAGAGCAAAAATTGAATAAAAATTTAGAAAAATTCAGGAAAATTCAGAAAAATTAACCTAAAAAATCACGACATTTGTACATCAAAATTGAGAGGTATTTCCCCCTTGGACGGCGGCACTCACCCTGTCCTGGCGGGCGTTGCGCTGCGAGTTCCAGCAGAACTCGATGACGGCCACGAACACGGCGAGCACGAGGCCGCACAGCAGCACCACGAACACGCCGCCGATGTTCTCGATGCCGAGCGCGCTCGCCTTGGACTCCTTGTTCTTCTCGTCGCGGTTGCACACGTCTCCCGTGTTCTTCCACCACTTGTCGTACAGCATCTGGATCACGCCCTTCTCCTGCAGCTCCAGGATGGCCAGCGAGATTTTGTCCCTCCACGGCGAGCCTGCCGTCAACGTTATAAAGTTGATTTTTTTTATTAATTTAAAAAAAAATCAAAGGCGATATTCCTTGTATTTTTTTGGTGAACGCACCTTTCGGAGTGGCGATTCCATAGCCCTTGGAGTCGAGCAGGCCGCCGATCTGCGTGAGGTTGCAGTCCCGCTGCACCGCGTAGTCCAGCATGGTGGACTCCATGAGGAAGGCGTAGTTGCCCTGGAGCACCCGCTTCACGCCCTCCTCGTACGTCGAGACGAACACGGAGGGCTTCTTGTTCTCCATGAAGCGCCACATCTTCTGGTAGATCTCTATCTTCGAATCCTAAAAATCAAGCACAGAAAAAAGTTGAAGATTTTTTTTCAGCGATTGTTACTCTCAGGGTAGTAATCCTAAGTTGAGAAAGTGTTGTAAAATATTTTTGCAACGTTAAAAAAAATCCTTTCTTTTTCTTAAAATTTTGTAAATTTTGAAAATAAAAATTAACGTTTTTGGAAATTTTAAATATGTCGATCCTCACCCGGAAGAAGGTCATGGTGGAGCCGCCCTCGAGCGTGCCGTACGAGATCTCGGTCTGGTCGGCGAGGTCGGCCGCGTTCTCGATGGGCGTGATCATGCGCTCCACGGTGAGGAAGGCCGCCAGGTTGGCCGTGTACGACGAGATGATAATGAGCGTGAAGAACCACCAGATGCCGCCCACGATGCGCGTCGACGTCGCCTGGAACCGCCACGGGAGGGAACCAAAAAAAGTAATTACTCGTTTCGTAATTTTGAGTGATTGTCTACTCGGCGGGGTCCAGGAGGGTTCCATGCGCCGCTTGCGCACCTTGGGGTTGAGGCCGGAGCCCTGCCTCAGGAAGGTGCCCGTGATGAACCAGAAGCTGTTGGAGACGGAGAACTGGTTGTGCACGACCTCGGGCTGGCCGCGGCCCGCGGGGCAGTTGGGCACCGTGTTCCACTCGTAGGGGGAGAAGCGCGCCATGACGAACAGCGTGAAGCTCACGAGGAGATACGCGGCCAGCACGTAGATCCAGATCTCCACCGCCAGGGGGTTCATGAACGAGAACAGGCGCGTCGGCTGCGACGTAGGCACCTGCACCAAAAACAAATACTTTAAAACAAATTGTACATGATTTTTTTTTAAATTGTGTAGAACAAACCGGAACAGAGCTAAGAATCGCACACTGAGCAAATAACTTACACTCATCAAGAAAAAGGAAATAGGGCGACTGCAAAATGTACAATAATTTACGACTGCGGTCATATTTAATTTGCTCATTACATCCGTCCTCGTAAAACTACGGCGAAAGTTTTATTCAGGCCGCGAGAGCCTCTGTGCATATAGCCGAGCCGACCGCTAAATAGCCAACATTCACCTTAAAGAGGATGCCTATGCCGAGGTTCATGAACGGCTTGGTGAAGTCAATGACGCTCTCCCTGGCGTAGTTGATGGTCATGGACGCCACCGCCAGGTCCGCCCGCTGCGACATAAAAATCAGGTCCACTGTCAAAATAATATTATACACCCTCGAGAAAAGTTTTCGCGCGCGGGAAAGGAATCGGAAACTTGTTTTTTTTTTTTTAAACCGTGATGAAATTATTTTTGTGTATATTTTTCTTTCCCGAAACTAAACGCATAAAGTGCCCTTTTTCTTTTCATTGCTAAAGGCAGCAGGGCGCGGTGTAGCTGCACCAGGTGACACAAGGGCTTTGCTCCGTCCCGGAGTAGACACCTGCTCCCAACGCAATCCAGCCCCCACCTCCCCGCCCTAGCCTCACACAGGGGCGCCACACCACCTCACCGTCACCACCAGCAGCAGCAGCAGCAGCAGGGGGCGCCGCTACCCGCCCATTGTGAGCCAAGTTCAAAACTGTTTTTATTTCAAGTTGTCGCCCTCCTGGTCTCCTGCCCTCCCCTCCCCCTGCCCCCTCCCCTTCCCCTCCCCCCTCCCCCTCCCCCCTCCCTCTCCTCCTCCCCCCACCGCCGGCGGCGGGGGCGGGCGTTTAACAAGTTTCCACCGACAACACAATCACGGCCCACTTGGTCGTTATGCGTAGACTGTTGTCCCCTCTTTGTCGGGGCAATTAATTGTTAATGAAAAGGCGGAGGACAGCGCGGCATCGGTGGAGGGGAGATGAGGGAGGGGAGGGGAGGGGAGGGGAGGGGAGGGAGAGGAGAAGGAAGATGGGGGAGCCAGGGTGCTCGCTGCTCGCCCGCCTATCCTACCGTATAAATCGTATAAAGATTATCACGGAAACACAGGGAGAGCCGCTCTCTTTGTTCGTTAAGCTTATTGCCGCGTGTTTTATGTGTCACGTGGGCGAGTGTCACACACGTGTCACACACGTGTCACACACGTGTCACACACGTGTCACACACGTGTCACACACGTGTCACACACGTGTCACACACGTGTCACACACGTGCAGGCAGGTGAATGGCCATTAGTGGCTTGTTCCTACCACGTGTGTATGACACTGACGCACCTACAAGTGTGCGGTATGCACACGCTTGTGTTTCCGCGGTGCAATATCAATGCGTTTTGGAAGAGTTACCCCTCGCGATATGACAAAGCGGACACGCCATTACTATTGCCATTTTATTACCGGCTTGTCAGGTCAGTGTCGGGCAGTGGGAGTGCACATGAAGGAGTACCCATTCAGGGCGGCTGGTACGCTGTACTCGAGACCCGCCCCGCCCCGCCCCGCCCCGCGGGATGGCGGAACGCCCCGGTGCGAGACGAGGGGCGGGGCGGGGCGTGGCACCGTCGTCATGACGTGGTGGATCGCAGGCCACCGCGCTTCCCCGCCCCGCCCCGCCCCGCCCCGCCCCGACCCGCCCCGCCCCGCCCCGCCCCGCCCCGCCCCGCCCCGCTCCGCCTCGCCCCGCCCCGCCCCGCCGCGCCGCGCCCCGCCCCGTTACATCGCCGGCGTGATTTAGTGTAATGTCCGGGACCCTAACGCGAGCTTCGATAGCACGTACAGTAACGGCGAGACAGAATGGCCTAAGGAGTGACCAGGCTCACCGCCAGGGCTCCGCCTTGCCCCACCCCGCCGCGCCCCGCCCCGCCCCACGCAGAACTGATGCAACTGATTTTCTTTCGGATTTGGTTTTTAGCAATTTTTGTAGCATTTTTTTTAGCAATTTTTTTTGAACAGGAAACTTGTTACCATCTAGGTCGAAAATTTGTGCCATGTTTGTATGTTAGTTAACTTAATTTTATGCACCGTGAAACTCTCCAAAAATAATAAATATAAATAAAGGTGTTTGCACCGCGGCCACAATGTGGTCACACCCTGTTCGAGCTGCGCTATGCCCCTCTCACCTTGTCCACCAGCTCACGCACGATGCCGTTCCACTGCTTGCTCGCCGGGTCGTACACGCCGTACATGTGGTCGGGCACCAGCCGGATGGCGTAGTGGAACCCCACCTGGTGGGCGATCCACTTGAGCAGGTCGATGCAGAAGCCCTCGAAGCGCGCGTTGCCCGTGAGGTTGCGGTCCTCCTTCAGCATCACGTACGGCTTCTCCTGATGGACAGAGGTCGGCGCGGGGGGGAAGGGTTAGGAGGGGCTCCACCGCCCGCGGTCCACGACCAGGACGTCCTCGTCGTGGCCGGGATGTGGAAGTGCGAGGGGGAATTCACTTCCGTAATACACTGTATTACGCCGTAAGTGATTAAATGTTGTGAGTAATACAGATGTAATACAGGTGTAATACAGGTGTAATACCGTGTAATACCGAGTAGTCTGTACAAGATTTTCCGATGTGAATTCCCCCTCGTAGAAGTGGTTAAAAATGCAATAAACAACTCTGGAAAACCAAGTGTGTACATGTATTCATTATTTACTGCATACTTACAGGTATTCAGTAAATAATGAATACATGGCCATGTATGCAGTATTTGCTGAATACCTTGGCATATACACACGAAAAATCACACAGAAACTACGTGTGTACATGCCAAGGTATGCAGCAAATACTGCATACATGGCCATGTATTCATTATTTACCGAATACCTGTAAGTATGCAGTAAATAATGAATACATGTACACACTTGGTTTTCCAGAGAACATTTTCAATTCACTGAAGCGCCAATAGGCCAGAAAAAAAAATTAAAAAATTTGAGGGGACCGAAAGATTTTTTTTTTCCGACGAGAAAAATGAGTGGTTTTTGTGCATGGTGTGTTACCTGTCTGGTCATGACGACCAGGGTGATGTTGGTGCGCTGCTGGCCGTAGAAGGCGCTGGGGTCGGTGATGTTGATGCCCTTGCCGGAGACCCACTGGCCCACGCGCTGCAGCTTGGACTGCTTCAGCTTGAGCAGGTCCAGCTTCACGTTGGATCTCTTGCCGTTCTCGAACTGGATGCGGCCCGTCAGCCCCTGGGTCGTCGCCTGTGTGAGTGCGCAATGCATATCAAATAGAAATTTTGCCTTCCGGGTGTGAGTTTTCCCCCCCGAATTTTCCTGAATTTACCATCGCTCGCTACATCTTAGTACGAATTCTAAAACTATGATCGAGTGAAAGTACAAATTGAGTACAAATTTTTGGCGTATCGTACAAATTATGATCTGCACCGGGCGGTGGTGCGTGGCCGACGGAGCTGGCGCGGTCCGTAGCCCCTGCAGTCGGGCGGGTAGGCAGACCCGCCGTGCGCGCTCGCAGCGCGGTGGCCTACCCTCCAGGGTGCAGAGCGGCGCGCCCCGCCCCCAGCCCCCCGCGCGACGGAGCAAACGCACTACAGTACGGGTTGATTTTTCGATCCTTCACGATTGTACCGAAATGACGGGGCTCACTTTCAATCAATCTCTCGAATTTATTATTAATATCCTGGGCGACACGGAGAAAAATTTGTTTCCATTATATAGGTGTATTTTCTCTATATGGAAGACTTTGTATAATATCGCTTTTCTATTTCTCGTCCCCCCCCCCCCCTCTATGCGGGCGTGCGTATGGCGGGCAAAAGGCGCGTGAGCACACACACACACAGAGGTGGGCGCGCGTAAACCCACCTGGCTGATCTGAGGGGTGAAGGCGTGATATTACATTTTGGCGCAGGTCGCAGGGCCCCGTGCAGACCTTCCCGGTGCCGATCGCGCGTGCCCCCCACCCCCTCCCCCTCATACACACAACCCCCCCTCCCTTCAAACACACACCCTCACACACACACACATCAAGGGATAAAACGCAACATAGAGAGCCGACGGGGATAGCATTTTCGACAGCTTCGCGTCTCGCTCTGATCACAGGGATTCCTCCGCCGCCCGGCCCGGCCCGGGGCGCCTGCTCCAATATCCGCGCCATATCAGGCCGCTGTGCATGCGAAATATTGCCCGCGTCTCACACTCGAGACGGGTGGCGGGGCGGGGCGGGGCGGGGCGGGGCGGGGCGGGATGCTAGGAGACGAGGCAGAGGGAAGCGGGACCCAGGACAGGCCAGTAAGTCAGTCAGTAAGGGGGTCAGTAAGTCAGTCGGTAAGGGGTCAGTCAGTCAGTCAGTCAGTAAGAGGGTCAGTAAGCCAGTCAGTAAGGGGGTCAGTCAATCAGTCAGTCAGTCAGTCAGTCAGTCAGTGGGGTCAGTAAGTCAGTTAGTCAGTCAGTAATGGGGTCAGTAAGTCATCGGTAAGGGAGTCAGTAAGGGGGTCAGTGAGTCAGTCAGTGAGTCAGTCAGTGGGTCAGTCAAACAGTACCGCGGGCTTCATTGCAGCAGATATTTCAGGGGTGGAGAGCGACCCAGCGACCCGCCGCCACCTCCGCGTGTCCAGCTCCCACCGCGCGGACACCTGTTACTCACCCCGCCCCACCCCGCGCCCCGCCCCGCCCCGCCCCGCCCCATCCGCGCCCCTTCCCACTCCCCACTCCCCGCTCCCCACTGCCCTCACCGTGTTGATGTAGTTGTACAGGCCGAGCCCGTCCTCCCAGGGCCGCTCCAGCTCGCAGGACAGGTTGGTGGAGCGCAGCGCGGGCTGCGGCGCCTGCGCGCCCACCGGCTGCTGCTGCTGCAGGTGCGACTGCAGGTGCGGGGGCCCGTGCACCGAGGCGGCCTCCATGGCGAGCAGCCCGCGCGCGAACACCTGCACCGAGTCGTACATGAGCGCCGGCTCGGCCTGCACAAAAGAGAAATACATTTGGATTTATTTCCACAGCACTGTTAAACCAAATTGTCATGTGACGATAAATATTGCCACGAATAGTTCGTCACAAGAGCTGTGACGAAACAGTCGTCACCTGACATATCTTTCGTCACATGACATGAATCTTTCGTCACACGACATGAATCTTTCGTCACATGGCATGAATCTTTCGTCACATGACATGCATCTTTCGTCACACGACATGAATCTTTCGTCACAAGAAAAATGTTTTGGACGTGTTATGACCTGTATGATGCCGCTGGTGTTGATGATCTGGTGGCCGATGGGCGCGAAGCGCTCCATCTGGCGCAGCGCCTCCCGGACGCCGGTGTCGTCCGCGTCCACCAGGCGGAAGGCCGTCATGTTGACGTTGTTGTAGCTGAAGTCCTCCAGGTCCAGGGTCTCCATGTCCTGGACACCGCACCGCGCCGCCACAACACAGGGAAAGTAAGTTTTATTTTTTCTTTGCCCCTTTTTCTTCCCTCGCGAAAGGCAAAGTTATGCGTCACTATAGAGTGACACTGCAGTGAGACTTTATATGAAATTTCCGTTGCCGCTTCCGCGCACAATACGAACTGCTTCATTCCCCCCCCCCCACCCCCCTCTCTCTCTCTCCCTTCGGCCGCGAGAGAGCGCGTGACGAAAACCCACCACTAACCCAACCCCACACAGTGGGAGCACCTCGCGCAAACTTTTGTTTGCATGCTCTGTTCGGTAAAGAAAGAATTGCCCTGAGAATGTTTGCGGACGTGCGGCTGGGGTAAATTCGGCGTGCTCAGATGGGTGCGCAAGTGGGGCGGGTGGGTGAGAGAGAGAGAGAGAGAGAGAGAGAGAGAGAGAGAGAGAGAGAGAGAGAGAGAGAGAGAGAGAGAGAGAGAGAGAGAGAGAGGTGAGGAGGGTGAGGAGGGTGGGATAGACAGGGGACGAAGTTTGTATGTCGGCTGTACTTACGAAAGTGGTGAACATGTAGTGGTAACGGTAGTCGTTCATCTGCAGCTGGAGGATCTGGGGCACACACACAACCACACGATACGTGTCACGAGCAGTTACACTGGATGTGAGTGTCGCAGAGTTTGCAGCCGTGTGAATATCCGACCCGTGCGCACACTTAGGGTTTTATATTTCACACTTCTGGCGCGGCCTTACCGCTCGGAAGAAGTTGTGCATGTGCCTGGGGTTGGTGTCCACGATGAGCTTGTAGATGTCCTTCTGCCGGATCTCGCGCAGCACCTGCCGGTAGGTGGCCGGGGTCGTCTGCCGGATGTACATGTCGGTGCGCGCGCTGGGCGGCGACTTGACGAGCTCCTGCAGCTTGAACAGACCTGGAACACACCAAACAAATATTTTATTTTTTTTGAAAATCTATTCAATTACCTTGAGGTTTGTCTGAAGAATATTGGGTTTCAAGATGCCAACCCTTCGAGTTAGATACAACGCAGCGTATGCAGCGGAAAACCACATTATATCTACCGGCATGCTCCCGAGTGTGTGGCGTTCAGCCCCGGCCCCGCCCGCCCCGCCCCGAGGAGAGCACCGCCCCGCCCTCGAGGGCCCACCCCGCCCCGCCCCGCCCCGCCCCGCCCCGCCCCGCCCTACCGAGAGTCGATGGAAACCGCATCAATCAGGCACAGGGACTACTACACGTCAGCCCCGGACGGGATAAAGTTACGCGTCCTACCCTGCCAAAAACTAGGCCCGACTTTAGGGCGTAACGTGTGTACCGCCGACCACCGGCTGCTGCGGTGAAAATATTTCTCTGATTCTTTTATAAAAGCGGCTGTTGCGTCCGCATGTGCACAGCTGCTCCCTGTTTCTTTTCCAAATCTTCAGTTTCACCTTTCACCGAGGGGTCGACCACTTGAAATATTTGTGTACATGGTGGAATATATTCCAATTGGAATATCTGGAATATCTGGAATAATTCTGGAATATGTAGAGCAATATTTTTGGAATATCAGGAAGATGTGGGATAATATTTTTGGAATATCAGGGATATGTTGGAATATTTGGAATATTTTTAGAATATTTGGAATATTATTGGAATATTTTTCAATGTTTAAATGGAATATCCAAGTGGTCGACCCCTCGCCCGGGCCGGGTGGGCCGGCTCACCGTGCTCCTGCTCGTAGACGATGGCCACGCGCGTCCAGTTGAGGAAGGTGATGAGGTCCTTGAAGGCGGTGTTGATGAGGTGCTGGCTCGGGTGCAGGTTGACGGAGAACTCCCGGGTGTGCGGCTCCATGTCGAGGCGCGCCTCCAGGTGCGGCACGTCCAGGGCCTCGCAGATGCTCTGGATGTGCGCGCCCAGCAGCGGGTCCGTCGGCCCGAACACGGCCTGCACGCCCATCTCCATCTGCCGGCACACTGCAAGAAAAAACGGAGAGCAATATTATCTAGACTGCAAATTACAGTGTTGTTCGCGCTCTGCTGCAGGCCAACAAGTGCGTGGAGCAGGACGGCGACCGGGGGCGCATGGGATGGTCACGCTACCCTACAACATGGGCGCGATCCCGTATTGGAAAATTTGAGAAATTATCAAATAACATATTATTTTGTTGGGTGATTTATAGTTTAATTTTAAGAAGAAGTTTAGGTTACCCTTGACGGGATAGTTGTAGTACCATGGTTGTACTGCACTCTAAGAAAACGCCACGCCCCTCAAAAGCTTTCTCCAGATTCCGCAGATATCGCTGTGATTTTCTCACAGTGTACCTCGAGAGGTGTAAGAGAGTAACGACCGCACAGCACTAATGACGTGGGTAGGAAGAGAGATCTGAAATTGTGGACGAAGAGCTGAAGGAAAAGGGAAGGAAGGAAATAACACTGTGTGAGCAAGGGGTGGAAGACGAGGGGGAGAAGGGAGTTGGCTAAGGTTGCTGTGAAAGGCGCGGCGGGGCGGGGCGGGGCGGGGCGGGGCGGCGGGGCGGGGCGAGGCGGGGCGAGGCGGGGCCCTGCTGTACCACACAGAGGAGGCCGGGCGCACGCTCTTAAGTCAGTCCCAGCAGAGAGCCAATGTCTAATTCGAAAATGCGCTTATTACCGCTTCGTTAGCTCCCGCCCCCCGCGCCGCCTCCCACCGTACGCGGGCAGCGCACCCGCCCCCGTCCCCGCCCCCGCCCCCGCCCCCGTCCCCAGCCCCGCCCTCGGCCCCGCCCCCGGCCCCGGGTCGTTTGAGCAAGAAGGCACAGACGCGGCAAAGCCAGGCCAGCCTCTCTGCCACCAGCCCGGCCGCAGCGTACGCGGCCCTGGAGCGTGGCGGGGCGGGGCGGGGCGGGGCGGGGCGGGGCGGGGCGCTCAGGCCAACTCGGTCGCTCGTCAAATTTAGGCTTCATCAGCGGGATGGGAGCCCGACTGCAGCCCCCGCCCCGTCCCACGCCATATTCCTCCCCTCTCCTCTCTTTCTCTCTCCTGCTCAGGCGAACCACTCGCGAGAGAATGTTACCGATAAGAGATACGTCACAGCTGGCTGACGGATTTGTTCCAAACAGCAGCCGGTGTGAGGTGAAGAGAACCTACCCCCAGAGTATGACAAACACCGGGAGTGTGAGCAAAGTTGACCCATCTGAAAGAGTAAGTGGCATTCGTGGCCTTTGGATTTCCAGTGCGGATTCCAGTCCAGTTTTTGGCTTTTGCCGCCCAAACCCGAGCCGTGCCCCCCCACCGCCCCCCACCCCACCCCCACCCCCTCCCGATGGAACTAGCCTCCATAAATATCTCGACTGAAAACCACTCGAGATGCGCGGCACGTCCCCGGTGTTGTTTCCCCCTAAATAAATTATTGCAGTCAGGACAGAACGGTGAGGGAGGGAGAGGGAGGGAGGGAGGGAGGGAGGGAGGGAGGAGGGAGGGAGGAGGGAGGGAGGGGGAGGGAGGGAGGGAGGGAGGAGGGAGGGAGGGAGGGAGGCAGGAGGGAGGAAGAAAGAGAGAGTTGGAGATGAAGACAAGGAGGGAGGAAAAGAGAGAGGGAGAGGAAGTGTGCTGGCCAGGCAGACCGGCAGGCGGGCAGGGCGGCGGGAGTTTTAAGTAAGCCTTGGGAGAATCACAAAGGATGACAAAGGATAGGGTGACAGTGGTCCAGTCCGGCGCGGCGTGGCCCGGACAGGGCGGGGCGGGGCGGGGCGGGGCGGGGCGGGGCGGGGCGGGCATGGCGGGGCGGGGCGGGGCGGGGCGGGGCGGGGCGGCGGGCGCAGAGATACGAAGCGCAGCCCTGGCGATGCAGGCCTAAGGCCTACTCCTAGGACAGGGGAACACTGTGCTATCGGCAGAGGGAAACAGCTCGCGGTTTTGGTGCGCAAATCTAAAAAAAAAAATTCTTTGAAATACTTTTTTTTTAAAATTGTGTGGTGTATAAGACTGCGGTGTTTCGAGCCATGATTATTTTTTTAAATCGAGGACCTCTTCCCTCTTGGTGCAGAAAGCTTCTGGTCTACCACGTATCTCAGCGAACAAAGCGTTGAAAAGCTCTCCGATAGCGTGGGGTTACGCCTAGGAAAGCGTAAGCGCTACCCCTCGGTCTCGAGCCCAACCCAAACACCACCACTCCACCCCGCCACGCCCCGCCACGCCCCGCCCCGCCCCGCCCGCGAGAGCGCTCATAGCGCCTGCATTATCACACCTCCGAACTACTCCTCTTTTTCTTTAATCTTTTTCTAACCAGAGCGGGAAAAAAAAAGTTTGGTGTCGGCGCTTACCGTTATGGGAGATTCGCTGATCTCATTTAGTCCGCGGGCGCTTAACTTATTTATTATTATTACGTATTCGGATACGGCAAAACTTTGTCAATAATAGAAAAGAGGGTGCAAGAAAAGAAAAAAAAATCATCCATTGTACGAGGGCAGAAACTAGGGTGAGGAAGAGAGGGAGAGAGAGCGCGAGCACACTCGTAGGCAGGCATTTATCACACAAGACTAGCGAGGGAGAGAGAGAGGGAGAGAGAGATCCCTCCTAAGGGTGTTATGAGTGCGGATGGTTGCTTTTTTCAATGTTGAAGCAGCTCGGGGCGCTCCTCCCGCCCCGCCCCGCCGCGCCCCGCCCCGCCCCGCCCCGCCCCGCCCCGCCCCGCCCCGCCTGGCTCGGCCGCGCTGCGTTACGGACCATTACCCGGCTCCCTCCTCAGCTCAGACCCACTGCAGGCTGCTGTGTGTTACTGTTGAGTTGGACTGTACATATCGTAGGAGGGGGGGGGAGAGAGAGAGAGAGAGAGAGAGAGAGAGAGAGAGAGAGAGAGAGAGAGAGAGAGAGAGAGAGAGAGAGAGAGAGGGGGGGAGGGGGGGCAGGGGACGAGGAGAAAGGAAGGAATAGAAGCGAGGGCATGCCTTGGGGTGTTTTCCGAAAACACCCATCCACTCCTGCTCGTCCCTACTTTCCCTTTTTATGTGTATATGATTGTCTTGGTGCGTGTGTGCGTGTGTGTGAGCGTGCGTGCGTGTGTGTGCATGTGTGTGTCCGCTCTGGACCTGCCCCTGAGCCCGGGGGGACCTGCCTGAGCGTTGGGGCCGGGCAGGACAGGACCGGACCCTGCTGCCAGCATCATTAGACAAAGTTGGACCGCTATGAGTTGAGACGCGACGCGGTCAGGTTAGGTTGCCCAGCCCTCCTGTAACTTGGAGAGAAGTGGGGGGCTAGGGAGGGGTGGGAAGGGGCGATAGAGTGGGGGGGGGGGATGGGGGTTGGTGAACGGATGAGCTTCGGGCCGACGCCACAGACCAGCCCCCCCCACCCCTCCCCGACGCGCGCACAGAGCCCCGCCACACCACGGTTTATCGCAATTTTTCGAAACAAGTTAAGTTTCTCTCGCGACTTGCTTTACGACCCAGAAGCCTGGAGAACGGGGTCGAGAGAGAGGAAGGGAGAGAGGGAGGGGGAGGGAGGGAGAGGGGAGGGATGGAAAAAACCAGGGGATGAGTGTCGGGTAAGTATGAGTGTCGCTTCGCTTCGCTCGTCGGGCGGACACAAGCGGCAGTTTAAACGGGAGCAGTGGGTTAGCGAGTGGGAGGGGTGGGGGTGGGGGTACAAGCACCGGGGGGTTATGGTCGGCGGGGGGTTGAAGAAGGAAATATGGTCCGGGTGGCATCCCACCACGCCAGGCCAGGCCAGCCAGCCGCGCTAAGAGCTAGAGACACGGCGAGTCGCTTTATGTGACTTTTTATCTCCGACTAGACTCGGCTTTTCCCGTTTTTATTTGCCACTTCCACACACTCGTGGGGGCACAGGGACCCCGCGGCCCTGGCGGCGGCGCGGCGCAGCGCGGCGGTCTCGAACATGTGTACAGCGCTTGCCAAAGCTCTTTACGGGGCCGCCCCGCCCGACCCACCCCGCCCCGCCCCGCCCCGCCCCGCCCAGCTGTGGCTGAGCCGCTGTGACGCCTGCCCACGCCCAGGCGGGGCGGGGCGGGGAGAGCGGTGCCTGCGGCTCGCCGATGACGGTGTTCCCTGCCCCTCACACCAGGGCACGGGCTTACTCCGTAGGGGGTGGGGTGGGGGTTGCCAGAGGGGAGGGGGGGGTGAGGGGGGGGGGAGTTAGGGGGGAAGGGGTGCAGCCCGGCGAGGCGCTTCCACCCCCGATACCGATAGCGACCAAATAAGCCGATCTTGCGCTGCTCCCCCGTACCGCACGACCGTGCACAGCTCCTGCAGCGGCCGGCGCCCCGCCCCGCCCCGCCCCGCCCCGCCCCGCCCCGCCCCGCCCCACCCCGCCCCACCCCGCCACGCCACGCCCCGCCCCCGCTACCCCGAGGCCATGCAGCAGCACCAGGGAGGTGCTTTGGAAAAGTCTCATCCGTCTACGACTGCTGCTGTTGTGGTACCTTTGTGCGCGCGGGAGCGAGCAGGGCTTTCTGCTACAGCCATTGTACCCCGCGCCCCGCCTTGCCCCGCCCCGCCCCGCCACGCCCCACCACGCCCCGCCACGCCCCGCCACTCCTCTGCCGCCTCTCCGCGAGGAGCCATAAAATACCTTGGAGAAGAATCAAACGAAACTTGTGCTCCCGTTACCCCTATACCAGCGGCAACTTCTACTGTTTGGCCCACGCCCCGCCGCGCCGCGCCCCGCCCCACGCCCCGCCCGGACAGGAGGCGGGGCGGCACAGCCCGGGCCAGCCCAGCACCAGCTGGTATTATATGACGCTGTATCGGAGCATCGCACTCGACTGACGGTACGCCACGCGCAGAGCCCTACACTGCTGAAAAGTTTCTACCGTGTACTTGGGTCCCTACCACGCGCAATAAACAAATTCGAGAGTGTTGTGCATCCGAATTTTTGTCGAATTTTTGGATGTGTAGGTATGTAAATTTTTGAGAATCTTGTGAAAGTATCTTATGGAATTTTCGTGAATTTTGTGAATTTTGTGAATTTTCTGAATTTTTCTGAATTTTTGGAAATTTTCTGAATTTTTCTGAATTTATCTGAATTTTTGAATTTTTCTGAACTAAATTACTAGGTGTACAAAAATTTTAGAGTTGTTTACAGCTAAATAACTATCATCAGTGACAACAATTATTGTACCGATTAATTAGTTGGGTCCCTACCACGCGCAATAAACAAATTCGAGAGTGTTGTGCATCCGAAAAATATTGTCGACCGTCGGATGTGTAGGTATGTAAAGGTCTTGGTAAAGTATCCCTCTCGGAATGACAGCAGTAGACGATGTTCACGCAGCTCCGGGGATCCGCAAAGGAGTAGCAGCAAGCAGGCTATGTGCAGCAGAGCTGCTCCGCGAGGCGAGCGCGTCGAGGAGGCCCAGCCGGGGTCAGGCACCTCGCACCCAAAGGGCCTCGTCTCTTTGACAGCAGGCTCCGCGAACGAGCGCGTCGAGGAGGCCCAGCCGGGGTCGGCACCTCGCAAAGGAGCAGCAAGCAGGCTATGTGCAGCAGAGCTGCTCCGCGAGCGCGTCGAGGAGGCCCAGCCGGGGTCAGGCACCTCGCACCCAAAGGAGTAGCAGCAAGCAGGCTATGTGCAGCAGAGCTGCTCCGCGAGGCGAGCGCGTCGAGGAGGCCCAGCCGGGGTCAGGCACCTCGCACCCAAAGGAGTAGCAGCAAGCAGGCTATGTGCAGCAGAGCTGCTCCGCGAGGCGAGCGCGTCGAGGAGGCCCAGCCGGGGTCAGGCACCTCGCACCCAAAGGGCCTCGTCTCTTTGACACAGGCGCCGCGCCAGCCCCGCCAAAGGCGCCCCGCCCCGCCCCGCCCCGGGGGTGCGCCGCGCGCCGCCTCAGACCGAGCCCCCCGCCCCGCCCCGCCCCGCCCCGCCCCTTCCAAGAGAAGCGAGAGGCATTCCGAACCAATGGCCTTAATCCGTCTCGCATTAATTAAAATCAAACACGACCCGTAAAGTAAAACAGAAAATGTATAACGGCTAAGGGAGTGATGCAGGCATCGGGGGGGTTGAGCAAGCAGTGCCGAGTGGTCCGCTGGTTAAAAAGTAAAAGTAAAGTTGAACAAAGCTGAACGAGCCAGGCGCGGTTTTAAGTCCGACTGACGAAATGGGCGATGTGCTGTGGGTTGCCTACATACAGGGGTTTTCAATTCATTTTGCCTACCTTTCAGGCAGTTTTCAGACCTGACGGGGGGGGGGGGGGGGGAAATCGCCTCATCGCCACCCCCACCCCCATAAAACCGCGCCTGGAACGAGCCGTGACTAGTCCCGCCCCGCGGTACTCGCCGCGCAACAGCTCCGCGCAGGCCGCGCCCGGCATCGCGCGCCCGATAACCACACCGCCAGCCGACCTGCCAATACCACGTGCTCGGCCGCGTGGAGGTTACCCTGCGCTGCTACTCTGCTCTTTGGTGTGTGGCGACCCGCCCCGCCCCGCCCCGCCCCGCCCCGCCCCGCCCCACCCCACCACGCCTATCGCGCAGGCCTGCCCAAAGCAGGATGCACCCTTACGGGGACGAACAAAAGAGGGCGAGACGTGGGCCTGCCACCTCATGCTGTTGGAACTTTCACCTCTACTGCCTCCTAGCCCCACCCCGCCCCACCCCACCCCGCCCCACCCCGCCCCGCCTCACCGCACGGGAGAGTGCTGGGCGAGACAACCGCCCTGGGGTATGTTTACCAGCCGGGCGATAAGAGAGGGCTATGGCCACCCAGGGAGAGAGCGGGAGGAGAGAGGGGGAGAGAGAGGGAGGGAGAGAGTGGGTCGAGCGTGAGGTGTTGAATGTGTGACGATGTTTTCGGGGTGGATGGGGACGATGCCAGAGGGAGAGCTACCTAGCGGAGGCAGGTAATGTGGGGGAGGTAGGTATAGGCCGACTGAGTGAGAGCGCTAGAGACTGAACGTGGTTCACTGACTGGCTGACTACTGACTGACTAAGAAGCTACCTGTATAAAAAAAAACAGTCAGTTTTATTCGTCGTTTCCTAGCTGATAAATAAACTATGAACCCTTAATGAGAAACTTTCCTTGACCCTTGTCAACAGAACCTCTGCCAAGTTAGCCATTTTTTTTTTCAAAGGAAAAAAAAAGTGAAAGTGCCCTAAGGGATGTGAGGGTAGGGTCTGACTCAGTTTGGCTTTGAGCCTAAATAGTCATACCGTCGCTTTTTCTTCCCTCTTTCCTCTCTCGACGGGGACAGGGGAGTGGTCGGGGGAATAATGGTGCATCCCGCGCTGTGCTGTGCGCCAGGCTCTGCCGCCGGGTAAAAAGTGCGAGCCCTCTGTACCTCTCTCTCTTCCAGACTTACTTAGAGAGAGAGAGAGAGAGAGAGAGAGAGAGAGAGAGAGAGAGAGAGAGAGAGAGAGAGAGAGACGAAAAGAGCTCAGTTGGTTGGTTTGCATGCTCCTCAATCAAATGGCGCTCGTGCGGCCCCGCCCCGCCCGGCCCGGCTGGTGAGGTTAGGTTCTGTCCCAGTCCCAGTCCGGGGCCACCACAGTACGGCTCCTTGTTCCTGCTCTGCTTCTCCTTGTTTTATCTTTTAGAGAGAAAAAAATTGGTACGCGCAACGTGACCGAAGGGAGCATGGAGAGAGAGAGAGAGAGTGAGAGAGAGAGAGAGAGAGAGAGAGAGAGAGAGAGAGAGAGAGAGAGAGAGGGGGGGGGGGAAGGACCGCCCCCCACGCACAGCATCAGCTCTCAGGCCACGTCTCCCGGACTTCCCCCCCGCCGCCCGCCGCCACCTTCCGCCAGCCACGTCACGCCATCCCGCATGAGTTTGTCTCCGGGCACAACCCTCCACACACACACACACACACACACACACACACACACACGCTCACACACACACACACACACACACACACGCTCACTCACACACGCACACACACACACGCACACACACACACACACGCTCACGCGCGCGCGCATCTAATGGTCCGCAATGCCGCTCACTTATTACGTGATGATGTCGACGACGGTCGACGCTCGCGATCCACAGCTAAAAATATAATCAAAGAGGGTACAATAATAATTATAATTATTATTATTACAGGAATAGCAGTGGTAGGCGGCGAAAAATTAATGTCAGCCTGGCTTTAGAGGGAAAAACAGTCGGTGGAAAAATGGTGTAATCTTCGAAGCAATTTTTCTCTTTTTCCCATGCAGCTCGCTTGCTGCATTCTGTCAGTACCTGCTGGTCATTTGCAGTGTTATCTCCCCCACGCTCGGCTCGGCGCGCCCTAATCTGTCAGTGCTGACAGCCGCGCTGAGCGCGCAGACATCTGCCTTCTGCCGATGTCGGCGCGCCGGGAACCAGCCACGCGGGAGGCTAGGTAGCAGGCGGCGGCGTGGGCTTTTAAGGCACTGGGGCGGGGAGAGGAAGAAAAAAAAAATAATAATAAAAATGCTAAGCGTGCGGGGGAGAACAGAAATGGGAAGGGAAAGGCGTTGGCCAGGTGACTGGCGGGACGGCGCGCTGCATCCGAACGCGATCACGTGATCACATGCCACAGGAGAGTGGCCATCAATATCGCCAGCCGACGCCGCTGCTATCAAAACGTGTCGGACTGAGCTAAGGGGGCGGCGGAGCGGAAGGGGCGAGGGGGAGGAATCAACCAGCGGGCCGCGGCGTAATGTCCACGGGGGAGGGAATGAGAGAGGGGTGCTCGCCAAGAGAGTGCTCGTTCAGCACGGCACACGGCAGGGATGAGCGGGCAGCTGCTCGACTTGCAGGGAGAGCCGGTGTGAGGTGAGGGTCCCACCCAGGAGTGGCTCGCAAGCGCTACAGATCACAACCGCTACAGGTCACAAGCGCTACAGCTCGCTAACGACTACGGGTCGGGCTGCCATGAGTCACAAGCGGCTACAGCTCGGTAGCGCTACGAAGCGCTACAGCAATAATAATCCGCGTTAAAAAAACTTACGCGGTTTTAAACCTGACTTACGCCCAGTGACAGTAAACCTCCGAGGGAGGTTGCGGTTCTGCCAGGCACAGGGCTTTACCCCCAGTGGCAGCCAATGACTTCGGTGTTCTTATGGGAACCGGTGCTTTTCTGACCGGAGAGCAGGCGCACTCATGACCCCGTACTGTCAGATTTAGTCGGTGACTGGTGGTTAACCGAACTGCATGTCCCCAGAGCATGGAATTTTTTTGGAGCCAGATTCTCTAGGCTTATGACCCGCATGACCCTAGTCGTGGGCATGGGACGGAACTTCCGTGGCAACCCGCTGTCGCTACCGCGCGGAGAGTCGCAGGACGGAGGTTCGAATCTTACCAACACATTTAATTTTTCTGAGGACAACAATTTGGAGAGTGCCGAATCTCAAGCCACCCATTTCAACCGGCTCCCTCGTGGACCACTAGCCGACGGTCTAGTGGTCTAGTGGTGCCGCGAAAGCCGTGGGGTGTCTTGAGACTCGGCACATGTTGTCCTGGAAAAATTCAAACTCAGGTGGTTCTTCACTGGTAGCGACAATCCGCGCGGACACTTGCCGGCAGGAAGTTCCACGTCACCATGCCGGACGACTGGTGGTCGGTCGTGCGCGAGAAGTCCCAGAATCTGGCTCCAAAAAAACCGGTGTCATGAGTTCCATGCTCTGGGGACAGGGCAGTTCCGCGTAGCGTCATTGGTATCGACGCTGCTCAAATCTGGGCGGGAAGTACGGGATTCAAAACCGCGTAAGTTTTTTTTCGATTATTGCGCGACAGGATCGCGCTGCCCAAGTCAAAAGGACCGGTTCCCATAAGAAAGACCGAAGTAGTTGGCCGCCACGGGGGTAAAAGCCCTGTGCCTGGCGGGAACCGCAACCTCCTTCGGAGGTTTACTGTCGCAATTTTGAATAGACCGAATGTTTTGTCCGCCACGTGCCGTAATTTTTCAAGGTTTGATCGGCTCGGCTCAGTCAGCCTAACGCGCGGATTCTCGCTGTAGCGCTTGTGACCCGTAGCGCTACCGAGCTGTAGCGCTTGTGACTCGTAGCGCTTGCGACCCGTAGCGTTAGCGAGCTGTAGCGCTTGTGACCTGTAGCGGTTGTGATCTGTAGCGCTTGTGACCTACGTCCTCCCACCCCAAGGATGTGTGACATGTTTCTGTTAGGGGTACCACCATCATGCAGGATGATCATACCTCCCCTAGCCGCAAGGAGGCCCGGGGGTACCACCATCATGAAGGATGATCACACCCCCATTACCACAACGGGTTTATCCGGCAGGCCCACCCCAAGCCGCCCCCGCCACCACCTCCGCCCCCGGACGGTGCCGCCTCCCACACCCTCCGCCCCTCTATCACCTCACGCTCCGTACGTGCCGCCGTGCCGCCCCCGCCCCCTCCCCCGCCGCCCAACCGCCGCCTCACGCTCAAAAGTGGCGCAAAATTGCAGCGAAATATAGCGCACCTTGGCGGGCATGAAGTGCGGAGAAGAGGCGATGAAAAATTCAAGCGTGCGCCGCTCCGTCCTCGTGCGGAGAATCCCACGCCACGCCACGGCACGCCCGCGCGGCCTTGGGGAAGTGGCTGGTGCGGGCCGGGCCCCACGGGTGCGTGTGTGTGTGGGTCTGTGTGTGTGAGAGAGAGAGAGAGAGAGCGAGAGAGAGAGGGGAGGACTGGCTGCCCACTCTGAGCAATCCCCCGGGCCTCTGCCACCCTGCAGCCCCCGTTCAGTTTTTGCCACGCCGCGCCACGCCGAGCCGGGCGGCCCCGCCCACAACCAAACCACATTCACCACCACACTGGCAGCGGGCCGGCGTCGAGGTCGCCCCCGCCCCGCGCTGGCCGCCCCTGTCACAACCCCATCAGACGGCGGCGTCCTCGACCCGTCCACTCCCCGCGACAAGACTCCACGACAGCCTTTGCAATGGCGACCTCCGCCGCTCACAAGCTCTACGGCCACTACCCTAACGACGGCGTCCTCGGCCGCTCACAAGCTCTACGGCCACTACCTCAACGACGGCGTCCTCGGCCGCTCACAAGCTCTACGATCACTACCTCCACGACGGCGTCCTCGGCCGCTCACAAGCTCTACGGCCACTACCTCAACGACGGCGTCCTCGGCCGCTCACAAGCTCTACGGCCACTACCTCAACGACGGCGTCCTCGGCCGCTCACAAGCTCTACGGTCACTACCTCGACGACGGCGTCCTCGGCCGCTCACAAGCTCTACGGCCACTACCTCAACGACGGCGTCCTCGGCCGCTCACAAGCTCTACGGCCACTACCTCAACGACGGCGTCCTCGGCCGCGCACAAGTTCTACGGCCACTACCTCAACGACGGAGTCCTCGGCCGCTCACAAGCTCTACGGCCACTACCTCAACGACGGCGTCTACGGCCACTACCTCAACGACGGCGTCCTCGGCCGCTCCTCTACGGCCACTACCTCAACGACGGCGTCCTCGGCCGCACGTTCTACGGCCACTACCTCAACGACGGCGTCCTCGGCCGCTCACAAGCTCTACGGTCACTACCTCGACGACGGCGTCCTCGGCCACTCACAAGCTCTACGGCCACTACCTCAACGACGGAGTCCTCGCGCGAAATTCCGAAACTTTGTGCGTGCTGTCCAACGTTCCCTGCTCATGCCGAGGCGGATATCCGCATCCGCGTCAGCCTCCTCCTCCTCCTCCTCCTCCTCCTCCTCCTCCTCCCTCTCCTCTTCCTCCTCCTCGACAACAACAACAGGCCCACGCTCCGTCCGCGAGCCGCCCAGAGCCAGCTATCGGTCAGCTGTGTCGGGCTCCCCCGCCCGCAAAAGGCAGAGGAAGCAGTGCATTTTTTATTAAGGGGATGTTGGGGTAGAGGAGCGGGGCGGGGCGGGGCGGGGTGGGCAGGGGTGGGCAGGGGCGGCCCCGTCGGTCGGTTTCGCGCGTGGCGTGGTGTGAAAAGGGACCGATCAGGAAGATAGCATTACAAAGGAAGCGCGCCGGACACTGACAAATAAGTCTCCCCGGCCGGCCGGGGTGGTGGTGGGGTACCCCGGCAGCCCCAACCCCACTCCACTGGCCCGTGGGGCAAGCGAGGCCGGCGGGGGCAGGGCTGCGGGGCCTGGGGTCGAGCCCGAGGGGGCGGGGCGGGGTGGGTCGGGGTGGGGAGGGGCGCCCCCAAAACGAGTCTGCTTTTTACCATCTCGGTCCGGCCACCCCCGCTCGCGTGCAGGGCGGACTCCCCCCCCCCTCCTGCCCCTTCCCCCGGGGCGAGGAGAGGTGCTTTGGCACGCCGCAGACGGCTGAATCTCTGCATGCATGCACGCCCCACCAGCGCCCCGCCCCGCCCCGCCCCGCCCCGCCCCGCCCCGCGCAGATTGGACGCTCGCGCGCGTGGCCGGACCCGGTCCATACATCACACAAGCGGTAGCCACGATCAAGTTCCTGCTCCTCCTCCTCACTCCGCGCGCGCGCCGCTGCGGCTGGGGGCGTGGCGGGGTGGGGTGGGGTGGGGTGGGGCGGGCGCCGGGCGTTCAGTTACCCGCTCCCTCGAGGCCTCGTCTGCAAACTCGCACAGCGTCTTCCATCTCACTCGCATCGAATTAGCCGGACGCGTCCACGACGCAGGGGGCGCACTGGCAACCCAGGAGTGAGAGTGTTGCACACTTGTAGATGTGTGAATCTCCGTTCGCACACTTAGGTGTGAGTTGGAATAATGTAAGCAGGCAAACTTTAAACAAATGTTTGCAGATGATAAGAGATTACATTTTCCTCTGAGTTCTCTGTGGAACGCCATCAACCTTAGATGCTAGGAACAGTAAGAAAGAAAGTCATAGGTCCCCTACGAGAATTTAATTTGTGGAATAGTTTTTCCAAATACTCTTGAAACACTTTGAAACTTTTGTGGCTGTTTAGTGAGAAAAGACAACTTCATATTTAAAATATAGCACTAGTACGGTTTATGACTTGAATAATTTTTTTGGTTCGTTAAATTTTCATGAATAATTGAAATGTACCTATGTTTTAAAATCAAAGTTCACTCTGTTTTCCCTCTCCGGAACACATTTTCTTTTATTCAAATCACCATTTATAACTGATCAAGTTATGCGTTTACCCTCTGAGGCAGCTCAATGAGATATAACAACACTGGTAAGCAATAAAAAGATTCCAGAAAAAAATGCCACTAAATTTAATGAAATAATTTTACATGCAATGTCTTTTACTTGTTGGGTCAAGGCGCTTTGTGATTTTAGTACTTCTCTGCCCACACTCTAGGGTCGCCCTTTCAGAAGAGCCGTACTTAAAAAAATATTGTTGACCTATGGTTTAAGGTTAGGTTACTCACCAAAGCAATATATCCAGAAGTAAGTAGAATCAAAATCATTTAGAATCTAAATAATTTATGACGATCATTTTATAACCCGAAAATTATCTGAGGTTAGTTGAGGCAGAACCTGCGAAAGTTATCCCCCAGCCCCGTCCCCTACCCAAGCGCCAGAAGTACATAGAGTACTTTCTTACACTTCCATAGAATGACAACACTTGAAAATTCGCGTAGTGACGTCTAAGAGACTACAGACGACTACAATGCGTGTATTTCGTTCGACAGATATTTTTAAACTTTTTGCTACAAATGTAAATAATTGAAGAAGTCACGTCGGCTGCTGGCCAGCGGCCCGTCAATGTTTTCACAACGGTCTGCCGCTAGATGGCGACACCTCTAGCCGGCCGACAACTAATTTAATTTAAAACATAAAATATTTCAAACTGAAAAAGTCGCAAATATTTTTAATTTGATAGAGAGCACGTTCCCGCAGACCAAATGAGGAATTTTAAAATTCACTGATGTGATGTTGACACTTTCAAATTCCGCGGTTGGTAGTTCCGACGGCCGCGACCGTTAGCAGAGGTGACTGGCAGAACTGGCAGTACCTCGCGGCGCGCGCTCGCGAACGCATCTCTCCCTGTACCGGACGCTTTTCTCCGTGAAATCCGTTGTCTTTTTCAAATTTCTGGCGCGATTTTCGTTTTCGGATAAACGTTGTAGTGTCCGGCGTAAGCGTACAACCGATTTAAACCGACGGCTTTAGCGGTTCGCGTTCACTTTTAACGAGTATACGTTTTGTCGTCTTTCGGCGGAGGTGACTTCTCAACGGACAGCTGATCAGCTGCGGCGGACGAGCCGAGCCGGGGATGGAGTCGACCCTCTCGCAACAAAAGTGAGTCGCACAGATAATTAAATACCCTTCTAAGATTAAGAATAGAATGGATTGAGTGTTGCGAGGGCTCAGGCAATGGGTTTAGCCAGCTGGACGACTCCGCCTGTGAGCCCTTTGGTCGCGCAGACCTCAGCGCCCCGCCCCGCCCCGCCCCGCCCCGCCCCGCCCCGCCCCGGCGTGTCTTGCTGCCTACATCAAGGCCTTGATATTGCATAGCCGCCCTCCGCCCCGCCGTCCAGGCCGGCCGGGGCGGGGCGAGGACGGAGTTGGCTTGTTTCGGTTTAAATCGCGTCCGTTTGCCCTCATTAAGGCCCAAGGCGAGGCCCGGCCCGCCCCCGGCCCGCCCCCGCCCGCCCCCGCCCCGTCCCACCCCGGGAGAAGGGCTGGGGAGGGAGGGATGCTCTGTTGACGACAATCTCGACTCTCGAGCTATTGAACCCCGCGGGGCTGTGTGGGCGGGCCGGGCCGGCGCAGCCCGTGGTTATAGCAGGGCCAGGGCGACACAGCGGCAAGACACGGGGGACAACGGTCCAGGGCGGGGGCGGGGGCGGGGGCGGGGGCAGGGGCAGGGGCAGGGGCAGGGCCCAGGGCCCCTGCCGGACCGAGCGCGCCCGCAAGTCCTCCGTGGGGGTGAGTCCAGGTCGCAGACCACTCAGCCGCGCACCCCCCTCACCCGTGCCTCGGCCCCGCCCGCCCCGCCCGGCCCCGCCGTGCCCCGCCCCGCCCCGCCCGGCCCCGCCCCGCCCCGCCCTGCCCCGCCCACCCCACCCCGCCCCGCCCCGCCCCGCCCCGCCCCACCCCGCCATGGCCGGCGGGTAGCGAGGAACCAGGAAGGCACCGCGTGCCTGTCCGTAACCCCACCGCGCCCGCCTTGGCCCGCCTATAGCACGGCCAGGGTTTGGTGAGGTGGGCGGGGGCGTGGGAGGGGAGGGGTGCGACAACGTCCACCCGGACAGATCATGGTAGCGGGCCTTTGATCGGGAGGGAGAGGGTGCTATCGGAATAGGATGGGGTGGGGCGGGGGCGGGCTGGGCGGGGTGCTTGAGGAGGGTGCGGCGGGTGGCCGGCCGCCGGCCCGGCCCCGCCCGTCCCCGCCCCGTGCCGCCCGGCCCCAGGATCAGGATCACACAGCATTTAGAATAGACCTGGCCGTCGACCCCCTCCCCCCCTCCCCTATTCTGTCAGAAATGTTTGTTGGGGTGACGGGTGAACTTTCCAAGAGAAAATATGTCGTAACGTTCCGATGTCAAATGGTAAAATTACAAAATTGTAATGACACTTGGTATAGACTGGTTATTCTTAATCGAGCGCAAAAAACAAAGACTTTCGTTTACGATTCGAAACGTTGATTTACAACATCAGTTGTAATTTACAAAATTACGAAAAATGTTGTAAATTTAGGAATATATTTTTGACTGTGTCCTCTGTTTCCCCCACCCCCTCCACCCTCTCTGACTGCCCCCTCCCCCCCTCTCCCCTGCACCTTTGGAGTGCGTCTGCGCGCGGACACGGGACCGGGCCCATCCGGCTTTGTACTCTCCTTCTTCTACTGCCCCCCGCCCTCGTAGTAGTGTCGCGTAGCGTGCCATATGACCAAGTCACTCGAACTGGAGAGCAGCCCAGCCCAGCCCAGTCCCAGTCCAGTCAGCTGCTGGGCGACTCTACGGAGGTGGCTGTTACCATCAGTCGTCAAAGAATTGAGCCGTGGATACCCCGCGCGCTAGGGACTCTCCACGCTTTCCTTATGGGGACGCGAGCCCTGCTAGTGCACTCCCTGAGTGCGAGAGAGACAGAGTGTCCCGCCGCACTTTACGGCAGACTCCTTGAGAACGAGAGAGACAGAGTGACGAGTGCGGCAGCGGAATCGGTCTGCTACTGAGGGCGTACTTGGCGTACTCGTCGGCCTGCCGCCGCCACCCGCCCGGCCCGGCCCGGCCCGGCCCGGCTCTAAGGGTTTAAGACCAAAAATAATTCATTAATACCGCCATTAATTACGAGCGTTAGGAGGGCGGCGGGCTGAGACGCGGGAAGGGTAGGGGGTGGAGCTCCGGCTACACTGCAAACACCGCGCCGTGCTTCTATATTATTGTCGTCTTTATTCGCGCGGTCGCGGCGTTATTTCTAGCATGCTGCTTTTGACAGTGTACGTGTATATTCCCCGGGGCGCCCTCCTCGGGGTCCTGTGCATTGCGCTCACGTGTGACGCCACGCCCCGCGCGCGCGCGCCGGATTTTCATTTGACGGAAGCGATCGGGAGGGGAGCAGAGGGGTGGGGGGGGTGGGGGAAGTAGGGGCAGCGGGGAGGAGGGAGAGGTAGGGGGAGGGTGAATGATAAGGTTTTTGAGTCGGGGGCCGTGGCGGGCGGTGTTGCTGTGGTCCTCCCTAAAGACCCTCCTCTTTAATTGCATTCTTGAGGAATTGCCATGATGGGGATAAGGAGGGGGCTGTGAGGAAGGAGGGGGGAGGGGGGGGGGCTGCGGGTGCTGTGGGGGAAGACGATGGGATTTTGCGGGGCGGGGCGTTGTCTGGCGGGGCGGGGCGGGGCGGGGAGGGGCGGGGAGGGGCGGGGTGGGGGTGAGGCATGACGCGACGCGGCTTGCTGCTGTGGGGCCGGCCTGAGAGCACTCTGTCTCGCCAGACTCGTTAATCTATTCGTCGATACTCCCCCCCCCTCCTCCCCTCCCCCCTCCCCTCCCCTCGTAATGTGCTCGCATTATCGTGCAGAGGCCTTGCTTCCCCGCGTGCTCGCGTAGGAGGACGAGATGGTCAGGATGCGGCCCCGATGTGCCCCGCTCCGCCCCGCCCCGCCCCGCCCCGCCCCCCTGAAGCTTACTAACAAGGTAGACGCACGTTAAAACCGTGTGAGGCTGAAAGTGCGTCTACCTTGGCCTGCGGCGCGCTAAAGCTGGATGCTAAAAACACCGATAATCTACAATTGGAAGTTGTGCGTTGGTGGTTGTCAAGCCTGTCCACACCTCTCATCCCACGTCTCAGGCCTGGCGCCTCACTTCACGCCGTCTTCCCGTCGGTCTCCCCTTGGCGCTTTCTGACAGGGCTGAGCATTTAAAGTTCAAATTAAATTTAAATTTAAATTCAGCTCAGCCAACTATGCGTCATCTACTGACAGCCCCAGCGCCCCCACGCGTGCCGGTCAGATATCTTCTTTTTGGCTGAGCGATAGCGAAGCCTATTACTCCACTGGTCCGATTTGGCTCCTGTTTGTTTGTGTCTGTTCGCACGATAACTCGAGAACGAGTTGAGTTGTATCGAGCTGATGGACATTCTAGCTCAAAAATTGACACTGTAAAAAAATAATTTAAGTTTACGGAAAAAAAGCATTTTTGATGGCAGTTTCCTTCGTTTAATCTTATAAAGCTTTCCTAAAATCGCAGAATTGGACGTAAACTTTTGATTAATCCTTCAACCGGAATCAGCCATAAAAAATAGTAATCTGAAGCCTTTTGCAGCGCGTCACCGTGTCTCAGCCGAACAGTCTAATATTGTCTCAGTCCTGCTCCCCGCTGGGCAGGTAGAAGTGTTTTCCGGTCCTTGGGGGTGGAATAGCAGCTCCTGCGCGCCGGCCGGCCGGGACTACAGTGCCGCGCCGGGACCATCAATAAATGATTTAGGTTTTTTTTCCCTTGAGAGAGAGTGAGTTCTGGCCCCGGGCCGCACGGAGGCCCACCTGTCCTGTCGCCTGTCTGATTAGCCCCGCAGGTGTGTCGTGGCTCCCCTGCTGGGGCGTCCTGCTGGGCCTGCTGTCCTGCAGGACTGTTGGTCTCACACTCTCTACTGTAGTCCTGTCTGGACACTATTTGGGCTTGCAGAGCTCCCGGTAGTGCAGACGGCGAAATAATTGCGAGTAAAAACTTGCAATAATCGCGAAACTATCCCAACACCCTTGGAGGAATGGTTATGATACTTACCCTTCTTGGAGGTGCGGAACGAGTCGTCCCTGGGCACGTGCTGGATGTCGTACACCAGGGTGCTGCGCGGGAACACCTTGTCCTTGTTGAGGCGGTACACCGCGTACTTGAAGGCCAGCTCCGCCGCGCTGTCCTTCTGGTCCTCCGTGAAGATGGCGCCTGCGGACGACAGAAGAGCGGAGCGCAGGGGCTCGTTATAGACAAATTGGCCGACATAAGTACCTTCTTCTTCTTCTTTTCCTCTTCTTCTTTTTTTTTCGTTTTTTTGGTGGTCGAGGATGTTGGTAATGGAAGGAAAGGGCTTTGGCCGCGACATGCGGTGGTAGCTCCCCCCCCCCCCTTGCGGCGGTTTCTAAATGCGGACCGGTGGGCTACAAAGTCACTACCGTCGTACTTTTTAGCTGAATTTAATTCAACTCCCCTTATTGGCCGGGCGGAAATGAACCCTCCGCAGCCCGCCCGCACCCAATAACATTTCCAGCCCGCCCCGCCCCGCCCCGCCCCGCCCCGCCCCGCCCCGCCCCGCCCCGCCCCGCCACCAAGCAGCCCATATGCATGTTTTACGCAGCTGCCGCGCCACCGCGCTCCGCCAGTTCTGTGACCGAAAAAAAAGAAAAAAGAAAAAAAAAAAGTCGAGAGTGACTTTTGTATTCATATGTATGGAAATAGAATGGTGCGGGATGACTCTCGGCCCTTTTGTCCACGAGGCGTGGCGGGGCGGGGCAGGGCGGGGGCGGGCCATAGCTCATTGGCTGGCCACTCAGCCTGGTTTACCCCACCGGTGGGCCCCCGCCGGGGTCCTGCCGGGGACGCGGGGGCTCCGCCACTTAGGCCCCGCCGGGGCGCGCCGCCGGGGTAGCGAGGCGCCCCCGTACCGCCGCTGCACTTGGGGGCCTCTTTGGGCATGAACTGGGTGTTCTTTTGGCCGGGAGGCCAAAAATGTGTCGCAGTGAATAATTTATCCGTACACTGTTAAAGCAAACTTGCCGGCATTTCGGAATGTTACAATCATTCTGCTGCTAATGTAACCTTTGTTCAGTAAAAGTTCAGCAGTTGTTGTACTCTGTCAGTCTGAATTGCAGTCAGGGCGACTGGGTGACTGCGAATTTTTTTGGTTCTCAAACTGTCACTTATCGAAACGAAATTTGCTACAGTACAGGACGGTTTTAGCCGTATGTAAGGTGTTACAGAATATTTTCTCTGAGATGTACTATTTTACCCCGTGGTGTGTGTGTGTGTGGGGGGGGGAGGGGGGGCAGGTCATCGGAACTGCCCCGGAGCGCAGATCGCTGGCCCGCCCCGCCGCGCGGTCGCGGCTGCGCTGCGCGCCACGAAGCGGTCGAACCAACGCAAACACGAACTTGCCCTGTGTCCTGGCCGTCCTGGCCGCTGTCCTCATAAGACCAGAGGGCCAGCCCCGCCCCCCCCTCCTCTCTTTATCTTTTGACGTGCCGTGGACTCATATTGCTGCCTATCCCCTCTCTTCTCTCTAGCGATAGCGAGAGGACACTTCCCCCTCCTCTTCCCCCGACCGCGGGGATCTCTTTTTCCACCTCGGTGCCTTCGATTATGTATTGGAATTTTGGAATGAGGCGGGTGATTGTGGGCCGCGCCGGGGCGGGGCGGGGCGGGGCGGGGCGGGGCGGGGCGGGGCGGGGCGGGGCCTGAGGACGCGTCGCGGCGCCAAGCCGCAGGCACGCAGACACATCAGAATTTTTTTCCACGCAAATTAATGCGGTGGTATATAAAGGAGCCTGTGCGCTTGCGAAATAAAAAGTTGTGACGGAAATAAATGCGGTTTAACAGCACCTTGGAGAGAGTACGCAGGTACGGTATTTTTTACAGTGCATCCTGAACGTAAATTGTAAAATCTAAGTTTAAAAAAAAAAAATTGATTTGACGTTGTGGAGGGTTTGGCGGAGAGAGGCGCCCGGGCGGAAGGCAACATGTGTGCGAGCGCGCGCTCGCGTTGCCTACGAGCCCGGCGGTGGGCGCCTGGGAGGTAGGCAGCTCACGAGAGCCTGCGGGCAGCGGTGTTGATCCTGTTGCCTACGCGTCAGGCGACCCTCGCGGCCCGGCCAGGTCCCTTTATATGTATATGGGTGTGCTCTACATCCCACCCCGCACAGACAGTCAGATAGACAGGCAGATAGACAGATGGACGGATAGACAGATAGACTGGCGGCCCGGGCAGGCGGGCGGAGGGCGAGAAGCAAGGTGAATAGGAATGCTAATGAATTCATGACTTGGGCTCGAACTGGAGCTCGACTCTGTCCCAGGCCCCCGCCCCGCCCCCCGGCCCAACATTCCAGCACTTCATTTCGTATCGCAGCACTTCTTCCCCCCCCCCTCTCTCTCTCTCTCTCTCTCTCTCTCTCTCTCTCTCTCTCTCTCTCTCTCTCTCTCTCTCTCTCTCTCTCTCTCTCTCTCTCTCCCACGTACTTGCGGTTGGAGACTCGTTCCAATATTTCACTCGTGGTAGCCGTAATTCTTTGCTTTCTGGGGTTTTCGCTCCTCCCTTACTGAAAACGAGATCCGTATTTGTCCGTATTTTGACCATGTTTTTCTTTTCTTTTGCTTACGCTGCGCCACAAAATCCTAAGTTGAGGCGATAAGTTAAGTTTTCCTCTTTTCTTTTTTCCTGTGTGCCTCTCACCGTGCCACGCCGCCCCTCCTTAAGCCCCCTAACCGCGCCGGGCAGGGCAGCGGGGTGTGAACTTGTGTACAACAGGTGGCTAGCCTGCTCCGGGCCGGTGCGGTGCCGGCTGTCAGCTCAGGGCGCGCTGACTGACTGACTCACTGACTGTCAGCTCAGGGCGCGCTGACTGACTGACTCACTGACTGTCAGCTCAGGGCGCGCTGACTGACTGACTCACTGACTGTCAGCTCAGGGCGCGCTGACTGACTGACTCACTGACTGTCAGCTCAGGGCGCGCTGACTGACTGACTCACTGACTGTCAGCTCAGGTCGGCCCGTACTACTCCTGCTGGCCCTCCTCCCAGGCGGGTTCCTCCTCTCAGCAGTCTGCTCCGGGTGGGTCCGGGCCGAGCGATCTGTCTCCTGCACCACACCGTGTTTAAGTTGCAGATGGAAAGCAAATGGTAAGCGGCATGGCGGGGCCGCACCACGCCCGCCCCGCCCCGCCCCGCCCCGCCCCGCCCCGTCACGCCCCGCCCCGCCCCGCCCAGCACCGCCACACCCCGTCACGCCCCTCAGTCTTCGACTCAGACCCGGCAAAACTTTTTATCTCATTTATGCGGTTCGCTGGTTCGGCATGGTGAGGACACAGCACGGCGCCACGCCCCGCCACGCCCCGCGCGGAAGGGCCGACAGATTAGCTGCGGCGGGGCGTGGCGGGGCGGGGCGGGGCGGGGCGGGGCGGGGCGGGGCGGGGTCGGTCCGCCACTAAGGGAAATGGAAGGAGGCGGTGGTCCGCAAACAAAGGCAGAAATGGAGAAATAAGAGGAGGAAGAGGGAAGAATGAGTGAGTCGGGGCCAGTGCCGGCGGCGCCTCGGCCGCCCCGCCCCGCCCCGCCTCGCCCCGCCCCGCCCCGCCCCGCCCCGCCCCGCCACCCCGCCCGGACAATGGCAAACTTTTTCCCCTCTGTGATGACACTTTGGTTGCCTACCGACTGACTTGTGGCCACGGGCCGGTCAGTCGGGTCAGGCCAGGACCAGTCCCTCGTGGGCCAGGGTGGCAGCGTGTCGAGCCTGCGGCAGCTGGAGAGAGAGAGAGAGGGAGAGAGAGAGAGGGAGGGGGGAGAAAGGCCCCTAGGTGTTTTCGTGTCGTAACCGTGCTACCGGACGCGCTGGACTGTCAAGCGAGGAGGTAAAGGGAAGCTCTCCCCCCCTTCTCTCTCCCCCCCCCCCTCTCTCTCTCTCCCTCCCTCCCTCTCTCTCCCTTTCCCTCTCTCTCACGCCCCCTCTCTCTCTCTCTCTCTCTCTCTCTCTCTCTCTCTCTCTCTCTCTCTCTCTCTCTCTCTCTCTCTCTCTCTCGCTGCCTGTTGACGCGCTCACCGTCTCCTCAGGTTAACGTTATCATCGCCCTAATTAACCTCGCTGCCCCAGGCGGTTTCGCTCTCCCACCCCACCCCTCAGTCCCGTCCCCTCTCTCTCTCTCTGTACTCGGCATGAGGGTCTCTCTCTCTCTCTCTCTCTCTCTCTCTCTCTCTCTCTCTCTCTCTCTCTCTCTCTCTCTCTCTCTCTCTCTCTCTCTCTCGAAGGACGCAGGGTGGGGTAGAATGTCGCGTGTAGGGGTACAAACGGCCCAGCCCTGCGGACACACACACACACACACAGAGGTGAGCGACTTGCAGTTTTATTCTCATCCTTTACTGGAAATCCAAGTGCACTGTAAAAAATGAGATGCCTAGTACGGAACCGATGACGGAAGCGTTCCGTACTATGATGGGTACGGACGATTCCTTCCCAGCGATAAACTAGTTTTTCTCTAACGGTTCTGTAGGAACTGCCATATACTACGGAGATTTGAACGGAAGTTCCGTTTTCCTCAAGTACGGAAGTCTCCGGAAAAATTATTAGCGGTACTTTTTCCGTACCTATTTTTTACAGTGTGTGCACTGTAGAAAATAGGGTTTGCCGGAAACTGTTCGGAGTGTACAGATAATGGAACTTCACGCCCGAACAAGTGCGCGCCCGCACACTCACACACACACACACACACACACACTTGGGTTCACAGAGTCACCTTGGCGTTCCATACGGTTCAATAATTGTGTAATATTCCAAAGGCCGCACGACCGAGCCGCCGCCCCTCCCCCGTGGTGCCGCTGAGCGAGGACTGACACGCCTGAGGCGGGTGTGTCCTAACCCTCCCGTGTCTGAGGAGAGGGCCCGGACCGCAGCCCTGCGGCCCGCCCCGCCCCGCCCCGCCCCGCCCCGCCCCGCCCCGCCCCGCCCCGCCCCATTCACTACCGCAGGGTCGGTCACCAGCGCGGTCGGCTGCTGCTAGTGCTGAGGCTTGGCGCCGAGGGCGGGGCGGGGCGCCTAGAATTTGTACTTTTCGGCTATCTCATTGGGAGAATTTGAGCACCCCTGAAACAGTTCGAGACGTCCGTGAAACAGGATCCCCGGTTCAACTCCCGTCGGGGGAACTTTTTTTTTTCTTCGCATCGGTTCGAGAGGGACAAGTTTCCCCTCCTTGCGGAACAAGTCGACAGCGCGGGAAACCCTCAGCACCTATCCTGCCCCGGGCCCGTCACAATGTTTGCATACCTCCAGCAGAACACACAGTGAGAGAGAGAGGGAGAGAGAGGCAGAGGGGGAGGGGAGAGAGAGAGAGAGAGAGAGAGAGAGAGAGAGAGAGAGAGGGGTGGGTAGAGGGGGCGAGTCAGAGATAAAAAAAAAAAGCTGTGGTCTTGGCTTAATTTATACAGCAGCCTCTACTCGCGGGGGTTGCGGGACCCCGTGCCTCCTGCCCTTCAGTCTGTCTGTCTGTCTGTCTGTCTGTCTGTCTGTCTGCCTGTCAGGGTCTCATTGTCCGCCACCCATTACTGCCAATCAAAAAGGATTAATGTCAGCAAGTCGGCGCCTCTTGCGGCCAAGCACACTGTGAGAAAAAAAAATGTGAACGAGTGGGTTTTGATAGCAGGAAGAAATAGCCTGGGGGGCTTTGGCTTTCGCAAACACTACACCGGCATCCCTCGCGTCGAATAATTGGCTGTGCGGGTCGTGGAAACGGTAGAAAATTGATTTCTTTCCAAGTCTTTTTCCGCACAGTGTACGCCGCGGAGGGGGGCTTACTCGAGGTGGCTTGAGCGTCGCATTTTTATAGGAATTACGGGGTGAGACTTTTCAAAGTTGTTGAGAGTTATATGTACCGTGGTGGAGGGGAGGAGGGGGAATGATTGTTTCTTATGAAGAGTTCCAACTTCCCCGCAGCCTTCCTCTCAGGAAGTAATTAGTATTGTCCTAATTTGATGTTTTCGGAATGAGCGTCGTAGTATTTTCGCTTCCTTTTATAAAGTTTGGGTGCTAGTGTTTCGCCCCCCGGACTGCGCTGCGCTACCTCCGTACCTCACCCGTGGAAATAGACTCTCCACGGACTGACCTCATTTTAATAAAAATGTACTTAGTTTATTCTGCCCTGTTTAGTAAAATTTATCTCACCTCTCCTAAAGGTGCGGTGGTTCTGAAACACATTGTGCTTAACGCCCAGTAATCTAAACTGCGTGTTTCTCTATGGCACTTTTTATCCGCCAATAGTGGGATTATAAAATTGGCACCACCATTCCGGCGGCGTGCAGTGCCACCCCACCCCACCCCGCCCCACCCCGCCCCACTGCGTTTCTTTATCGTGCCTCTCTCCCTCCCCTCTTTCCCCCCTCCCCGCTCGCAGCTCTGGTCCCCCAATCACATTTTTCAAACTTTTCCGGTCCTGTTCCTCTCCTACTCCAATTGGAGCCTAGACGCAATTGGCGACGGCGTCGGCAGCGTTGCGTCCGGGCGGGGCGGGGCGGGGCGGGGCGAGACTCGCTTCACCCCGCCGCGGGCCGATACAATCTCATACAAGTTCCAAGTGATTCGTGTGTTCCTGGCGCGAGCTTGCCCGGGGAGGACGGAGTTAATTTCATTAACGACTCGAACTCTATTTTATTTCTAATCACCATCGCTCATCAAGGCTCTCTGGACCTCCTCAATGGAATTTGATCGAAATTGCAGTTTTACGTTGTAGCAAGGACTTTGGTTTTATACATGGCTCCTTTCTCGCATCAGATAGCATCTCCCTCTCTCTTCTTCTCATCCCAGTCTCTCTCTCTCTCTCTCTCTCTCTCTCTCTCTCTCTCTCTCTCTCTCTCTCTCTCTCTCTCTCTCTCTCTCTCTCTCTCTCGTCAACAAGCTGACGAACATTAGGAGACGCGCCGGCCGGACGAGCCGGTGCACAGAGTGTAAAATAAAAATAATACGAAAGAGAGGAGGGAAAGAACGAAAAAAGGAAGAGGAAGGAACAGAAGTAGGAGAGGGGAGGGAAGGAAGAGGAAGGCATGAAATGAAATCCTCCAAGTTTTAATGAAAACCGAGTGACTTTTGCTGCGTTTGTATTATAAGGTGGGCGCGACACACCGGCTGCGCAGACCGTCTCGCGCACGAGAGAGAGAGAGAGAGAGAGAGAGAGAGAGAGAGAGAGAGAGGGGGGGAGTAGGAGCAGCGCAACGTAACGTGAGTGTACGCAAATGTAAATGTTGTTCGTTCTTCGAAAGTCTTGAGACTTGGTACGTCTTAGCCGTTTGTGTTCTGCTGCATATGTAAATAAGTCATGCAAAGCACAAAAGTTGAACTGCAACATTTTGCTCACTTGGTGGTTTAATGTGAATTTTCAGCCTTAAAACACACATACACCAAAAAAAAACCTCTTATCGCAGCGTTTTAATCCAAAGCTGCGATGGTGTTTTGCGCGAGCCTCGCATCTTGTTTCACGCGGACAGCACGCGGGGCCGGCGCACGCGTAGTGGTTGCAGCAAATGAGAATGGAGTAAAAAACCACTTCCCACAGTCTGCGCCACCCGCCTCGCCCCGCCACGCCCCACCCGCCCCGCCCCGCCCCGCCCCGCCGGGGTCGAGCGATCCCCAAGGGATGCACAAATAGGCGGTCCTCCGCAGCGTAGACTTGAGTCACATATAACACGAGCGTTGCCGACCCGCTGGGAGTGGTAGTGGGAGGGGGTGGGGCGGGGGCTGCATGTGGCGGGCGTGTCGGACCTAAAGAAAAATAGCAAAGAAGTAGGTTGTCGCCGGACTACAACCCGCACACAAATTATGTGCTGTATATATCTATTTGGTTGTGCTTTTCTTCTTGTATTTTTTTTTTCTTGTCTTGGTCAGGGTTTAGTGGAGCTGGTGTGACCCTCGATAGCTTTCTGTATGGTACTTTTGCTGTCGGTCGTTACTGTGTGACAATTTTTACGGCAGCAGCCGAATGTGCTGCACTGGAGAAACAAATGGCACCGCGAAACCTTTTGTGACCTTGAACAGGCGCCGCAAAGTCAAGTTGGCACCTTTTTTTTAAAATTTTGTTTTTAATTTTTTTTTTTAATTTCCCAGTCGTGGAAGGCCAGCAGTGTCCTTCGGTTTCGGTCAGTCGGTCAGGCTAGCTCTGCAGATCTTTCTATACGTCCTGCAGAACGCCCCATCATTTCGAGCGAGGAGGAGATTGTAAAAGAAGAGCAAAAAGAGCGAGTGTGTGTGTGTGTGTGCGCGCGCGCGCGCGCGTGTGTGTGTGTGTGTGTGTGTGTGTGTTTGGTGATCAATTGGGGTTGGACGTCGTCAACATTTACTGTCCTGCAGGCCGACAGCAGCGCGGCGGATCGCAAACAGGATGAAGAACAAACATTAGCGGTGGCGACTGCCTCTGTGCCAGCCAGGGCCAGGCGCGGGGAGGGAGCGTTCAGGGCCGGGTCCAGGAGGGGGGGTGTTAATGTATGCCGAGGAAGGTCACGAGCCAGACCTCCACCATGATCGAGGAGGTGAGGTCACACTGTCAAAAACACCACTGTGAAAAATATCTTTGGAGATGTACGATAAATCTTGTAAATGACGATCTATACGATATATGTTGTAAATTTACGACGGACTTTTTTTTTGGCTCGTGAATGAATTTGAAGCCAATATGTAGTGCTTGTAATTTTACGATTTGCGATTGTAATTTTACAACTGCACTTAGTGGAAAATTTTCCCGTACACCTACGACTATTTTTCACTGTGAAAGAGAGTGACATTCCTAGGGAAGCTCGTGCCCTTGGAGTGTGAATGAGAGCGTTCACGCACGTGTAAGTGTTCGACATTCATTCACACACTTGGGCATGCGCCACCGAGGCAACATAGCGAGCGCCCGGGGCGGGAAGAACAGCGGCTCCCAGTGCGGCGAACAAACATGCAGTGCCGGAGATGAAGGAAGTGGTGGGGAGAGCGGGAGGGGGGGGGGGGGGGTTAGGACCGCGTCAGGGAGCGAGACCGCATGGGTGGCCGCGGCTACCTTACTGCTCGTCGCGGACTGGAACTATCGCCGAGGAGAGAGGGAGGGATGAAGAGAGAGAGAGAGAGAGAGAGAGAGAGAGAGAGAGAGAGAGAGAGAGAGAGAGAGAGACGGGGATGGGGTGGGGGGCACGAGACAGTAGGTACGGTTATGCACCCCACTTGAGCCGCCACTGTATGCAAACCTCGACTTGTAAACGATAATGTGCGGGCGTGCTGAGCGGGAGAGAGAGAGAGAGAGAGAAAAGGGGGCATTGTGGTGGTGGTGGTGGTGGTGGTGGGGAGAATATGTTGTTGCTGTTGTCTAGTTCGCTGTGGCTCGGCGGCGACGCCCCCGTTTCGGCGTTGATGCTTGTTGTTGGGACCGGTATAGGAACGTCCTCAGCAAGCTGTCTAAGAGAGAGAGAGAGAGAGAGAGAGAGAGAGAGAGAGGGAGAGAGAGAGAGAGAGAGAGATGAGATAGTTGACGGAGGTGGGTGGGTGATATGTACCGTGGAGTCGCTCGGGAAGTGTCAACACGGCCTGCGCTGTCGACACGACCTAGTGTCGGTTTTATCCTTTTCCTCGATGGCCGGGGCCGGAGCGGAGTTGGGTCATGCCTCGTATTGGAGCTCTGTGACCACCTGTCAGCTGTCGTGGTCGTGTCAGCTCGTGTCAGCTCGTGTCAGCTCGTGTCAGCTGCTGCTGACTGCGTCGCCCGGCCGCACCGAGATGAAAGTAGAGACGCAGGGCGATGTTTGTGCGTCTCTCGAAAAAGAGTGACCTCTGGCCTGGCACATTTCTGTCTGAGTCTGGGGTTGGTAAAATGTAATATGATTTTTTTTTAAAGCACTCTTGTAGTAATTATTTTTTAAAAAGCAATAAAAGTATTTTGTGTTAGCAACTATAAGCGCTCACTTCCCCCGCGGGTATAGGTAGAGCGTATCCGCTCCTCCCCACCCCGCCGCGCCCCGCCGTACCCCGCCCCGCCGCACCCCGCCCCGCCGCACCCCGCCCCGCCGCACCCCGCCCCGCCGCACCCCGCCCCGCCGCACCCCGCCCCGCCCCAGCAGGCTCGTGTGCGGGGCCGATAGCGCCGCCCCGCCGCAGGATTAGCGGAACAAGTGGGCCGTCGACCATTACTCTACTCTCATTAAGGAAAGAGAAAAAAATCTAATGGAAATATAATTTAAAAAAAAAAAAAATAGTAAAGAGGGAGAGAGGGGGCGCAGGAAACGAGCCAAAAAGTGTAATATGACGTTTAGGTCAGTTGTTGGGTCAGCGAGGCCGGGAGCACCCGCCTGGCCCTGCAGCCCATTATACCCTTGATAGAGCGCCTCTCTGGCGGAAGAGTGTGAGAGGGCAAAGAGCACTATTATAAAGGTTTTTTTTTTTTTTTGTACACTGTGAAGAGCAGAGGAATGTAGTGTGAGTGCAAGGAGAGAAAAGTGAAGCAAGAGAGAGCCTTGTCTCTGCTATGATATGTGTGGCAGGTGGGCTGCATCCACTGAGCAAGGGAGTGGTGAGAGAGAGAGAGAGAGAGAGAGAGAGAGAGAGAGAGAGAGAGAGAGAGAGAGAGAGAGAGAGAGAGAGAAAGCTGAAGGGAGAGGCTGTGTAACAGGACCAAAGAGGAGGTCTGGGAGCTGAACAGGCCGAGTGGTTCCTTTGTCTCTTATCAACTTATTCACGTTTTTTTTTCCTGTGTTCCTCGCGCTCGAGCAGTGGCTTCTGGACTGTTGCGAAATGTTGGAAATATGTGGGAGAGCTGCGTATGAAGTGATTCAGTGATCACGGATACGTCGCTCTTTGTGACACACCGATGTTTTACGATTAGAGTGAGTGGGGTAGCCGTGCACGGGTGCTCATTCGATTAAATCCTGTGTGTCGCGTCCAGTGCACCCCCAGACCCGTATCGCCCCGGCTGCATCAGACCTGTTTTCCTCTAGCCCTAAATCCCCTCTCTCCCTTGAAATGCCGCATCCCTGCGTTTGCCCCAATTACTAGTCCGACCCGTCTTTGTCTGCGTTGGTAACGCCGGTGCCGCTGGCATATTGCAGGACTGGCACATCTCACAATATCTGACTATTCTTTGTGGGGCATTTGTTCCCCTTTTAAACAGTGCCACGCATTTCGCGAATATTGCGTGATCTCATGCCAAAGGGAAGACAATAAATGGTTCATTTCCCATTTTGTCATCCAGATTCCCTGTCCACCTGACCTTTTGAGCGTTGTGTAGGACTTTGACCCGCTCTTACTAACCCTGTTTTTTTTTCTCTTTCTGTTTGCAGGGTAGGTGTGGACGGCTAGAGTAAGGTCAGATGGTTCGTCACGCGTCTGTGCTGTATCCCATCGCTAAGAAAAGAAGAGAAGAGGCACTGTAAAAAACATGTCTGTAAGTTTACGACTTTTTTCGTAATTTGTGATTTACAAATGGTGTTGTAAATTTACAATCGAAATCGTAAATTTACGAACGCTTATTTGTCCTCGTTCAAGAATTACAAGTCGATACCAAGTGTCCTTAAAAATTTGTAATTTTACAATTTGAAATCGTAACTTTACGACATTTCTCATGGAAAAATTTCCCGTAACTCCTACGAATATTTCTCACAGTGGGGAGGGAGAGAGAGGGAGAGGGGGAGAGGGAGAGGGAGAGCGGGAGAGGGCGAGGGAGGAGAGAGAGGGAGAGGGAGGAGAGAGAGAGAGAGAGGGAGAGAGAGAGGGAGAGAGGAGAGAGAGAGAGGGGGAGAGGGGGGAGAGTGCGATCGTGATCGAGAAGGAGAGAGCCGTCTGGAGTCTGGGCTGATGCACAATCGAGAAGAGATTCCATCTCCCTCCGTGGCAGCGCCGCGCAGCGCGGGGCGCGCGGACAGGCAACAAAAACCTCTCTCAGGTTACTGGGGGGCGTCGCAGGAGCCGGCGAAGGTCATCGCGACGGGAACAGGGAGAGGGAGGGAGAGAGAGAGAGAGAGAGAGAGAGAGAGAGAGGGAGAGAGAGAGAGAGAGAGAGAGAGAGAGAGAGCGAGAGAGAGGGCTTAGGGAGAGGAAAGGATAGGTGGGACGCTGAGGTGTAGAGGCGCGGGGTCAGGCACTCAGTTCCGTCGGAGGTGATTCTCGTTCCGGTTCCGTGAGAGACAGCCACCGCACCCAGGCGCCCGCCCCGCCCCGCCCCACCGCGCCCCGCGCCCCGCCCCGCCCTACCCCGCCCCGCACCCCACCCCACGCCTCGCAGCAGTCTAACCTGATAAAAACAACGCATGATTTGGGGGAGGAGATACACAGCAAAGTGTGAAGAATTTGAGGACAACTTTACATAGAATGAGGACACTTGCTCAATTTCAAAATAAAATAACAATATCCTATTTACAGAAAATGTAAAAATTGCAAACAAATCGCAAAAACAGTAGCATTTTTTTTTTGTTCGTAAGTAAAGTTGTGACGTGGCTCTCAGCTGGGGGAATATGTTTTAATGACGATCACCTCATCTTCGCCGCCCCCGCCGCCCCCAGGGCTCGAGTCTCTGGGTGAAGCGCTCTGTTGCTTTTAGCTTGTTTTTTTCTCCCCCTCCTCTCCCTACTCTCACCTGGGCCGGCCTCACACAGCCCCCCCCCCCCCCCCCGCGTGGTCCTTCACTCCACGTCGTGCCTTATCGTGTTCTGAGGGGGACCCGGGGGAGAGAGGGGGTGGTGGGGGCAGCATCTCGACTCGACTGTCGATGCGTATCTCCTCTCTGCCCCGCTACCCCTTCCCTCCCCCTCCCCTGTTCCACCCCCTACCCTCCCACATCGTCTCTCAGCCCCCCCCCCCCCTTTCCCTCCCTCCCCTCTTTCTGCAATCGGCAAAGGCGCCCCCGGATTATCTCAGAGCTGTAAAGTAGGTCGTTAGCGCGGAATTGTCACCGGGTATTGGTTGTGTGTGCGTGCGGGGGTGGGGGTGCGGGTGGGGGTGGGTTACTTCATGATGGTGATGGCGGTTGCTATTGAAGCCCCCACGCTTTCACTTCGTCTCCCTCTCTGTCTGTCTGTCTCTCTCTCTCTCTCTCTCTCTCTCTCTCTCTCTCTCTCTCTCTCTCTCTCTCTCTCTCTCTCTCTCTCTCCCTCTCTCTCCCTCTCTCTCTCTCTCTCTCTCCTCTCTCTCTCTCTCTCTCCCCTCTCTCTCTCTCTCTCTCTCTCTCTCTCTCTCTCTCTCTCTCTCTCTCTCTCTCTCTCCCTCGCGTCTTGGCTCAGCGGTGCGGTGTTCGACAAGGTCCTCAGGGACACCGCTCCCTCCTCTCTGCTCCGAGCGTCCTTGATGTTAATGGTAATTATCCGAAGGTCGCACCGGTAATGAAGGAAATCACATCGCCGTGAAACGAAACAAAACAAAAATTCCCCAGGCGATGCCGCGGTGTTTCTAGTTTCCCATTTCACTAGTGACACGCCTTCAAAGAAAACTAGTCGTCGAAAATGAGTCAGAGAGCCTCTAGTAATATTTCTGGCGGGGCGAAGGGTAACTATTTTCATCCTTTTCGTCGGTGATTGGTGGAGCGGGGTCGCTCTACGCCGCCCGCCACGCTCGATGCAGTGTAATTATATCGCCCCCCTCCCCTTCCTCTCCTTTTCACTTTGTTGTTTCGGTCCGTCTGGCAATGAACACAAACCTCGCCGCCGAGCACCGCTATTGATGATAATTAGCAGCCCATATAGACCCTGGCCTACGCGTTCACATCCATCCGACAGTGTGGGCGCGGGCGGGTGCTGAATATTTTATTTAAAAAAAAAATATACACTGTGCCGGTAAACTTTTAGCAACAACAGTGCTATATATAATACCCGTACCGCTGCTGCACTGTTAAACCAAGTGTGCAACTGTTCAACACTACTTGTAAGTGTTGAACTCCCAGTCTAACACGTTCAAGTGCGTAACTTGACAACTGTGCAATTTTAAGTGTCAAACTTGCCAGTTGTACACTTGTAAGTGTTTAACTCTACAGATGTGCACTTGCAAGTATTCAACAAAGGACATGTTGCACGGTACAGTTTCACTCTTGCAAGTGCACAACTGTCGACTTGAACACTTACAAACGTACAATTGGCGAGCTAGACACTTACAAGTGTACAACTGGCAAGTTGGACACTTGCACGTATCACACTGAAAGTTGCACACTTACAAGTGTTGAACAGTTGCACACTTACTTTGACAGTGTGGGCGTATGCCGCGGCGAGCGCCTGGTGGGCAGGCAACGTGTTCACGCGCCTGTCCGGCGGGCCTGCCTACCTCCCGGGCGGCCCGCGCCGCGCTGCGTATAGGCAATGAGTAGCCCAGGCCCAGCCAGTGGAGTAAAGTGGACTGCAACTGCGCACCCGGAAAACGCTTCCGTTGAACCCACCGATTTTCCATTGAAAAATGGTTCTATTATATCAAAGGAAAATTTTCCCTTGATTTATAGGAAATTTCATCAAGTCAAATAAAATTCCATAGAGCTCCATCGAATTTTCTTTGACTTGATGAAATTTCCTATAAACCAAGGGAAAATTTTCCTTTGATATGATAGAACTATTTTTCAATGGAAAATCGGTGGATTCAACGGAAGCGTTTTCTGAGTGCGCCCTAAACAGCCCCCCTAAGCACAGGTGCGCGCATGTTGCCTAGCACAGCAGGCGCAGATGCAGCCCGCGCTACTCTCCACTGTGATTGGGCTGCTTTTCGCCTTACTTTTCTCTGGCAGCACTGCAGAAGACGCCCGCTCTGTTCGCCTCCGCCCCGGCCGCGAGCAGAAGCTCAATGAGGAGATGCCATGAAAGAGCCAACCGTGTCGCGCGTCCCATGAGGCTCCATGGGGGCCCGGCCGGGCGCTGGTCCGGTCTGGTCCAGAGGGGCCCGGGCGGCTGCCCAGGCGGCCCGGGCCTTTTGTAACGCGCGCCGCGTCGAATCGCTTCGCTATTGGACCCGATGAATGGAAGAGTCAAAGCGTGAGTGGCGCGAGCTCTCTCTCTCTCTCTCTCTCTCTCTCTCTCTCTCTCTCTCTCTCTCTCTCTCTCTCTCTCTCTCTTTCCCTCTTTTTATCCTCGCTCTCTCCCTGCCGTATGTGTTGGTGGGCCGAGGAAGCGGGTACACTGTTCAAAATAGTTGTCACCTCATTCCGCCCACGCTGCGTGAAAAAACTCTTTTTTTGTTGTTTTCCAACAGAAGTACTGTGGTCATTTATAATACAACCTCAGGAAATTCGTTCCGTTCTGCTACGATTTATCCACAGCTCAACATAACTATTACGTAGCATTGCAAAAAAAGGAATGTGTTTTTCTTTTTTTTTCTTTTTTCAAAAATTTATTTTTATAGCAACACATGTTTGTTTCAAAACAACTTTTGTTGTAACTAAATAAGTAAATTTACGGCAACATTTTCGACAGAGTGCTCGTGATTTAAGTCCGGCGGGGGCCCATATAGGCGCTGCGAGGCGCGCTGCCGGGCCCGTCTCGGCGCCTGGTCCACCCCGCCCCGCCCCGCCGCTAAACGATCCGTTTGCTTGACCCTCCCCGGGGCCCCTGGTGTCCCTTTGGCCATGCTCGGGGCGGGGTTGGGCCGCGGCCCGGGCACTGGGCAGGGCGGCACTGTAAATACCAGAGCGATAGGATTCTCGCCCTCGAGAGAGGGAAGGCTGCGATGTACATTTCCTACCTGAGAACGAGTTTTAAGAACCTCTCTCTATTCGGGCACGAAGAAATTTCGCCGTAGTAAATTCTGCGTGATTAATAATCTTAATAACACTAAGAGATTGTTTAAACGAATGATAAACCGGCGCGCAAAACTACCGCTGAAACGCTGTAAACGCAGTGGTCATTTTTAATGCCAAAATCTTGGCGTTCTCTAAAGAACGACATTTATTGGCCATTTTTAATGCCAAAATTTTGGCATTTTCCTAAAAACGCCATTTACTGGCCATTTTTAATGCTAATTTTTGACATTCTTCGAAAAGAACGCCAATTTTCTGCGTCCAATGAGGAAGTGTGCCAAATTTTGGCGTTAAAAATGAGCAAAAGTTGGCGTTCTTTTTGGATGAGGCCACTGGTTTATCAGTGACGGTATACTCGGGTCGAGCCCGCCCCGCGCCACTATTGGCAGATCTGATTTCCGGCCTGGGAGGATGCCGTCAGTGTTATTCCGACAGTGGTGTCGGACGGACGGCAGCCCTGCAAACAAGCCCTCTGCTGTAGACACTTCCAGGCCGGGGCAGGCCGGCGCGGGCGAGGGAGAGGGAGGGAGGGAGGGAGATCAAGAGAGAGAGAGAGAGAGAGAGGGGGGGGCGTCGCGGCGGAACAGGTCTCGGTCGGACAGGTGGGCAGCGTCCAGCTGATGGCATAGTGCGGCGTGGCGTGGGCGCGGCCCTTCTCCTGTCGACGTCGGAGCGAGCCCCGGCCGCTGGGGGGGGGTATGGGGGTAAGGGGTGGACGGGGAGAACTACTGGCGCCAGTCGGCCTGGAGCGATGCCAGGGTGTACAGCCCTCGGCGTCCACTGCTCCCATCTCTCATCCCCGCCCCCGCCCCCCACACTGCTGACCCCCAACCCCGCGTGCCACGCCGGCTATCTTTCCTTACCCCCATAGCCTTAACCCTCTCCCCACCCCACACTTACTGTTTGCAGGGCCTATGATATTTTTACCCCCTCCTCCTCGCCCCTGCTCTCCCGCACCTGCCAAGGCGGTTTTACGCCACCCGCTGTTTGCCCCCCCCCTCCTCCCCGGTGATAAGTATGTTAGTTGCACCTCTTACCTGCACCCTTTAACGTTTCTTCCACTTGCTTTCCCTTGAGCCCAAGTGTGTAAATGTCACACACTTATTGCGAGTGTGTTTTCGCTTGCCTTTTTCAAGTGTGCCAAAACCCTGTGAAATCTCATACTTTTGCTTTGCTCAAGCGTACGCAGGGTAAGCCCTACAAGTGTGTGACATTCACACACTTGGGTTTCCGGCGCGCACTGCCGGAAGGGTATCCTGGTCCCTCCGGGGCGGGCGGGCGCGCTCCTCCGGGGCCGCCGCCGAGCTCCCGGAGCCCTAGCCGGAGTGCTCCGGGCCGGCGGGCGGGCGGGCGGGCGCTGCCTTTGCTCTGCCGGAGCTAAGCTAATTATGAGAAATTCAATAGCTCGCCTCAGCCAAGTCGTGATGGGGAGGGTGGGGCGCAGGCGGCCCGGCCCGGTCAGGTTGCCGCGGTCGCGCTTGCCATCTCTCTCTCTCTCTCTCTCTCTCTCTCTCTCTCTCTCTCTCTCTCTCTCTCTCTCTCTCTCTCTCTCTCTCTCTCTCTCTCTCTCTCTCTCTCTCTCTCTCTCTCTCTCTCTCTCTCTCTCTCTCTCTCTCTCTCTCTCCTCTCTCCTCCTCTCCCTCCTCTCCTCTCTCTCTCTCTCAGCTGCTGAGCCGCTATAATCGCAATGCTACCCGCTTGTTATACATGAGGTGTGGTATTTCTGGTCTCGTTCGGTTTCTTAGTCGCTCACCACGGTTGAATTCCCCTCCCCCCCCTCTCTCTCTCCCTATTCACGTGGTCCGTAAACGCAGAACGTTTCCCTGAATGAATGGCCTGTTAGCCGTTCTTCTGGACTTCCCTCTTTGGCCCATGTCGTCTAATCTGCTACCCCTGGAGGCACGTGCCACGGGACTCTCTCTCTCTCTCTCTCTCTCTCTCCCTCTCTCTGGGTGAATGCGTGTCTGCCCTGTGTGTGCGTGTGTTTAGGAAGGAGGAGGGTTTCTAATTGCACGGCGTGCTCAAATGTAGTTGTCCCAATTACACAGTGTGTGTGTGCGCGCGCGCTCGCCTGGTTGTGTGACCGTATGTTACCGTGTGTGTGCGTGTCTTCGTTCGGCAGGGCGGCGTGGGAGACGGGAGTCACATCCGGTGTGTGTCCCCGCCTCGCGCCTGCCTTCTGCTCGTGTTGCAGTGAACCGCGTACGCACGGAGAAAAAGGATTCGTTGCACCAACAAAATTATTAGTTAATTTCAAGATTACAAATAAAATTTGGTACGGATGAGTTCAAATTTAGTTGCGAGAACCTAAAATCAGTAGCGACAGTGATATTCTTAGTCCTGGCGGTGAAAAGTACACTTCTTGCGTGTTTTGGTCGATTTAGTCCTTCCAACGAACGTTTAGGTTATCCCAACTAAATCTAGGCTCCTACAGCTAAAATTTCGTTGTGTGGTACGAAATTTTGTTTGTTATCTTGAAATTTACTAATATTTTAGTTGGTGCAACGAATTCTTTTTCTCCGTGCGCACTACACGTATTCCATTCATACTAGAGCCGTCTTGGCCTGAATGGAAGTAGCCGGCGGTCAGAATAACGCGATGAAAAGTCGTTTGTATAGTTAATAAAAATTAAATTGGGTGGGGGGTGAGGGGTGGAAATATGCGCGCTACCTTGTATGGTTTCATGAGGTAGAGCTGATTGACCGAGGGTAAAAAAATAAAACCGGGACTGCATAATCCCTTTCCCAGAAAAAATGTGAAAAAAAAGGGTAATGACGATAATTTACTCTTTCTCTTCGTCATACCAAAATAGCTAGGAGTGGGGCCTGCCTCGCCCCCTCCTCTCTCTCTCTCTCTCTCTCTCTCTCTCTCTCTCTCTCTCTCTCTCTCTCTCTCTCTCTCCTGTTTTAAAAGTCCCAATCTGCTGTCCGTCCTCTGCCCGACCTGAGTCAGGCTTGTCTCACTTAATTGGTGTTTTGTGCCGTGTGCTTCCGCGCCTTGCGCGCGCCTGACTGCTCTCCCTCCCCCAAACCTCTCACCCCTTCCCCTCCCCCTCTCAGCTCTCACTCCCTTCCTCCCTCCCCCAAACCTCTCACCCCTTCCCCTCCCCCTCTCAGCTCTCACTCCCTTCCTCCCTCCCCCTCCCGTCGGCAACCTCACGCGTTGCTTCGTTTCGCAGTGGGCCCGGATTATCCTTGTTCAAAATCCCTTGCACAAAAATTTAAAAGGAAATTAAAATTGGAACCAAGAGGGGTTGCTGAAAATATTTTATCCGTAAGTTATGATTACTCTTATTCTGGGATGCGCCTTTTTTTAACGCTTTGTTTTTGGCTGGGTAGGCGTCTGCCAGCTACTTCCTCGCATACATACATGCATGCCTACACCCGCTGCTGCAGTAATGGCATTTTGATGCGAGCCGCCGGACCGATTCGCCTGTATGTTGCGGTGCAAGCGTCAGTATGTCTGTCATATGCACCCGCGCAATAGTCGGGTCACTCTGTCAGTAATAGCACGCGTAATAGTATGCGTAATAGTGGCGTAATAGCCGCAATTCTGCGAAATTTACCTATTTTTTGGGTTGTTTTGGGCTGTTTTACACTGAAAAAAAAATATTAGCTGAAATAGCTAATGTATTAGCTGGTATGGCCTTAGCTAATAATATTAGCTGCCTTAGCTAATTATCAGCTGTAACAGCTGAGATATTAGCTCTCACAGCTACCTAGGAAAAAACGCATAAGCTGTGAGGGAAAATATGTTAAATGTTACAGCTGATAATTAGCTAAGGCAGCTAACATTATTAGCTAAGGCCATACCAGCTAATGTATCAGCTATTTCAGCTAATTCATTTTTTCCGTGTAGCTGAATCCTGATACTTTAGAGGCGTAATAGAGCGTAATAGACGTAATAGTCGGGTCACAGGTTTTGAGAGTGCACACCCCCTCGTGTCCGTCTGTCTATCAGTCTGTAAGTTCGTTTAACTGTCTCGCTCTTATTTTTATTATTATTACTATTTCCCACCACGACTTCGATTGCCGCTCCCGGCGCCCCCGCAGTAGGGACGATTTTTTTTCCGAGGGCATTCATCTTGGACAAATTTGCATTTGCAATGCTGTACGCGGTACACCGTGAGGAATAAGAGAGCGAAAAAAAAAATCGAGAGTGAGAGAAAAAAAGGGAAAAGGGAATTCCTCGAGAGAGCTCGTCCGCCACAGCCGTCGCGTCCCAACGGATATTATGGGAGAGGGAGGGGGGAGGGGGGCTTGCCTGACCAATGGAGTCGTTAATTTTATTACAATTGCGAATTCCCTTACAACTACTCTATCATTAAGCTGAAAAAGTCAAAAGTTTACGAGCGCGGGGGTGGGAAAAGGGAGAGGGTGAGGTGGAGAGAGAGAGAGGAGAGAGAGGGAGAGGGAGAGGGAGAGGGAGGAGCACGTCGAGTCAGTGAGAATTGAGACATGAATGGTAGGCGTGACGCGGTCGGATTTACATGGAGGCATTCAGGACGGCGGCGTGGGCGGGGTGGGGTGGGGCGGGGCGGGGCGGGGCGGGGCGGGGTGAGTGGAAGTGAAGGTGGCGCCAATGGCAGCGGTCCCCGGGTGGGGCTGGGTCGTGAGTCAGACTCCTATTGCATTCTTTTGCACGTCCCGCTCTCCCTTCGCCTCTCTATTTGGACGGTATAAAACTACGTCCACCAGGTCTCCAGCAAGCAGCCTGGAAACTCTTGTGGGAAAAGAAAATACTCGAAAGAGTCTTGGTTTTTCTAAAACTGCTTCCAACCACCACCCCCTTTTTCTTTCATCTCCTCTCCGTCTCTCTCTGCGAGAGGACGCTTTCGGCAACGTGTCGATGACACTCTCTGCCGTCTGCAGGCGTTGAGGAGGAGGAGCAGGAGTGTGAGCGGGTGCTGGCGGCTAAGCGTGGAAACATACACCGTGGCGGATGCATTTAAATCGCGTCATTTGCCTCCCACGTGACCTCCTCGGCAGCGCCCTCGCTGGGCGAGCAGCTGCGCGCCAAGTGTCGCAGAGAGTAGAGACCAAAAAAAAAAAAAGAAGTTGTAACGCTAACGCGTTAAATGTCCTATAATACTTACCTGTCCCTCCAAGGGTGAAAGAAATTCCTAGAGAAATGATGCCTCCATCTTGGTTCTAGTCTCTCTCTCTCTCTCTCTCTCTCTGACAATACATCCATTCGACACTCCTGCTCTGGACGCAAATGGTCTCCGGTGGCCGGCCCGGACGCATTTTTTTCTTCGATATTCGAGTGGAGCGCTTTTCGCCCTCCCTCGCATTCCCTCTCTCTGTGTGTGTTTTATTCGTCCCCTCCTCCTCCTCCCCCTCCCACTCCTCCTCCTCCTCCTCCTCCTCCTCCTCCTCCTCCTCCTCCTCCTCCTTATACCGGCGCTCCTCAAGTGAGTGCCCTGGCAGAGCTATGGGGAGGGGTCATTACCTGTGACCCTATTGGCAGGAGACAGAGAGAGAGAGAGAGAACGAGAGAGAACGAGAGAGAGGGGGGAGGGGAAGGGGGTTCTGGAGGAGGGTGGGGCGGCTCCAAAGGTCTCCCCGCGGCCGGCCGACCGCATTCCTCCCTGGAGGCCGCCCCCCACCCTCTCTCTCTCTCTCTCTCCCCCTCCCTCCCCCTCTCTCCCTCTCTCAGCTGGCCGCCGCCGGCAGGGATCACCTGCCTTACTTAAGTGAGGAGCCTCCTTTTATGGCAGTTTCCGCGCGGGCGTGCCTGGTGCCTGATTAGTGGGTCGTCTGCGTGTGGTTGGGGGGTTGTTGGTCCCCGCTGTCCCCCCCCCTCCCCCTCCCCCCAGCCCCCGCCCCGCCGAAAAGCGCAGTGCTTGTCATTTATTCACAATTTGAAATATATAAAGTTTTTGGCGCTTTCAACTTTTTCTGCATCGCTCCGTATTCATCTGCCACTTGAAACGTCACCGGTGGAGCAGACACTCCGCACGCTCATACGGGGCAGGCGGGACCGGTTGTAAGTGACTTTGTTATCGCACATTCTGGGAGGGAGGGAGAGAGGGAGCGGGATAAAATACCCATACTTTGGTATATTGCGTCAAGGAGTCAGCAGCGCGTGGTCAATGTCCTGTATCGGTATTCGTTTTCTGTTCTGTGATGACGTTGCAACGAGCCCAATATCGAGTAGAGACATTTACTGTTGTTCTCTGTTTCGCAGAGACGGAAGGGTTGGAGAGAGAGAGAGCGAGAGAGGAGAGAGAGAGAGAGAGAGGCAGATAGAAAGCGGGAGAAAGGGGGAAGAAAAAGTACTGTATTGAGAAGTTCCGTACACAATACACCGTGCCAGCGGCAGGTCTTACACACCTGAGCTCTTCCTCCCCCCCCCTCCCCCCTCCCCCTCCAGACTCCCCGTCCCCCTTCTTCTCAAATGGAGCGCTCGAGATCGATTTGCCTCGCCTGCCAGACTACCTCATCCCGAATCGGGCCATTAAAGCTAGGTCCCGATTGCCGCTTTGAGGGCCTGCTCCTCTTCGGGGCGGGGCGGTGTGCGGCGGGGCGGGGCCGGGCGGGGCGCGGTCCGTCCACAAAGCGGATAATCATTATTCTCAAAGCAACAGAAAACACTTTATTTCATCCTTGCGAAAATTATAGGAGATGGAGTGGATTTTCCTGCAGCTGACTTTGCGCGTCGAACCGCGATTCGGCAATAAGTACACGGCCGGAAATGTTTCCGGCACATCGAGTGCTTCTTGTAAGCTTTAAAAACAGCTTAAGAACAAATTTATGCGAATTGACTGTAATGTGTTATCACCTTAAAAAAGTTTAAAAACAAAAAAACACTCTTTTTCGGCAGGGGCGGTAAATGTGCCGCACCTCCATCCCCGCGCCCTTCTCCACGGCGCGGCGCGACGCGCTGTCACGCCGTGATGTCTCTCTGCCCTGTGAGTAATACACACACCCTGGAGAGGAAGCTCCACCGGCCGCGTGCGCGCGCGAGATAAGGGGACGTCACGTGACGGCCCTGCCCGGCCCGGCAGGTGAGGGGACTCCCCTCCAGCACCGGCAAATACATCTCCTTCCTCTTTCACTCGCCTTACCGCGGAAATAAAATAGCTTGCAGTGATTTCCACCGCAAGTGAAACCTGAAGCAGTGCAGCCTGTTAAAAAGTGGGGGAAAATTTCAAGTTAGGGTCGTAAAATTTTCTGCTATGAAATTACGATGAACTTGCGGTGATTTTTTTTAAGAGTGTACACTGTAAACAAAATTTGGAAATTTCCAAAAAATATCGATCTAAACAGTTTGGAAAAAATATTTTCCAAAAAGTTCTTGGAAGTGACATTTTCTGACTGTTTTGGGAAATTTAAGAACTGTACCGGAAATGCGAAGGTGGACGAGTGTGACTTAAAAGACTCACCAACCGTTTTAAGAACGCATATGTTTAAAAAGTTGTAGGAATTTCTTTACGAAAGTCTGGAAGAGTTATGGAAATTTCCAAACAATTCAGAAAATCTGTTTTCCAAACAATTTGGATTTCAAATTTTCCAAACTATTTGTGGTACAAATTTTCCAGTTAATTGTTAGGAAATTCCCGAACAAATTTTTTACAGTGTAAGTACCGTGAATTTCACTGCAATTACTCGAGGAGGCAAACGCTAATCGCTCCGTCGCTCCAGACGCCCCCCCCCCTCCTCTCTCTCTCTCTCTCTCTCTCTCTCTCTCTCTCTCTCTCTCTCTCTCTCTCTCTCTCTCTCTCCACTTCCCCGTGGTGCCTCTGGTGACGTGAAAACGAGGTGCAATTGGCTTCCGACAGGCGTCTCGCCCTGCTAGTCGCTGCTAGTCGTCGCCGTCTCCCCTCTAGGCTCGAAAAGCGCTGCTGTTGCGCCGCTTTTCTTATCGTTTTAAAACGAGTATTATTTGCAGGGTACGCCCGAGTCAAACACTGCGTTTTCCGCCTAATTTTCTAGTTTTCCAGGAGCCGTGCGGGCTGCACAGCACGTGCTTTGACAATGATCGTTTCGGATGGCAGGGCATCGGAAACACACTGCACCACGCCGCCCGGCCGGCGGAGGGGCTGAAGCTTCATTATTTCCGTTTACGCTCATGGTCAAAGAGCCGGGGATTAGAGGCGTGCGCGCGTGTGTGTGTGTGTGTGTGTGTGTCAACTTTGTAAGGTCATGTCACGATAGATGCGATTATACGTGTCAAACAAAAGAGGCAGCCAGACAGTTTTTTTGTTTCTTTTCTTTTCATATTGTTCTTTGGGTGTCATATGCTGGTGGCGCATATATAGTCGCTCATGGGCGGTGCGGGGGACATGTCAACGTCAGCCCTCCCCCACCACTCCTTTACAATGCCGCCGCCGCTGCCACTGCCATGAGTGATTTCGCTTTGATGCGGCCTTTTGTGATTTTGTCATGTGAGTTGCCTGGCTTTGGCCGCGCGGCCGCTGCCTTAAGCTCTCGCTGCTGCTGCTGCTGCGGGTACACTGTTAAAAAAAGACTCGGAAATTCACGACATATTCGTTGTGAAAAAAATTGCCAGAGCTCTTCGTGATTATTTTGGGGAAATCACAACGCTTCTTTGTTATCAAAAATTAATTAACTTCAGAAGTATTACGACTAGTCTACAACTATTACAAATTATGATAGCGAAATGCTCGATTTTTGACTACGAAGAAGTGTTGGGATTTCACAGATGCTCCGTATCGAGCTAGTGCTGGAAAATCACAACATATTTTTAACAGTGTAGCCAAACGCCCTCCCCTCTCCCCTCTCCCCCCTCTCCCCCTCTCCCCTCTCCCCTCTCCCCCCCACTCCCCTCTCCCCCCCCCCTTCCACCCACGCCACAGGCCCCACCTATTCTTTGGACGCGCGACCACGTTAGATTTTTTTCTTCAAAAAGTCAACTGAAACTTGTTTTAAAATTAAGTGATGAATTTGATTTCAATTAAACTTGTTTTTGGCGTGGGTTTGCGCCAGCAGCAGGCTTATCGCATACAGTATATGTAATAACCACCAGCACGAGAGTTCCACCTCCTCCCCCCAGCTCCTTCACAGAGTACACGCTCAAACCTCCGCAGCGTTCCCACCGTCCAACCCCAACCCGACTCCGGGAGGCATGGCAGCGGCTCCGGGCGGGGTCCGGGCGGGCTCCGGTGCCGGCTCCAGCCAGCGCGGCGCCGGCGCTCCTCTCCGGGGAGATTTGTGTATGGAAATCACTTGGATGTTGTGGCATGTCTAGCTGCCGGCACCGCTTACCTGGAACAACCGCCCGCAGGAAGCGCGGTGCGCGGAGGGGGCCGCGCGCGGGGTCCCTTACCCCCCACCCCCACTTACCCCCCCACCCCCCGCGCCCCCTCCGCACCCCCAGTCCCAAGTTCCTTTCGCAGCCTCGCTAATTCTCATCGTCATCACAGCGGCTGGTGGTGGGGTGAGGAGCGGGGGGTTGGACGGCGCCTTACAATACTGATTCCACCTCCTTACTCCCACCCCCACTCCCACCCTTACCCCCACACCCTCACCCCCACCTGTGAGTAGTCGCACAGCGACTGAGGGGCGTCGCGGCAGAGGGACTCGTGTGCACTGAGTCTCCCGCAATAGGCGAGGGGCATGTGGCTTGGCTGGGGGGGAGGAATTATTTGCGGCATATATACGCGAGCCGTCCCCCGCCCCCACCCCACCCCCTTTACGCTTCAGCTCGTTGTCACATGTCGGGCAAGGGCCTTTATAATGTTTACGGCTGGTTGTTCCCGTCGGATTCATATTCATATTCGCCAAGTCGTTACTCACGAGGCCACGCGCCCGCACCCCGGTGGTCGTCACCACATCCGAGTAGCGGCCAGTCCGGCCCCGGCCACGCTGTCCACCCCCGTTTTTTAAAAGTTTTTTTTTGTTTTTTTATCTTTTGCTTTTCTTTCGCCACCTTTTTTATTTTCACGCCCTTGTTATTATATTATTTCGTTTTCCGCTCTTACTTTTATTTTGACTTTCAAATGTTTTTTTTTTCTTTTCTTTTTCACCGCCATGATGTTGTCCGGCCCGCGCCCGGCCCGCCTCGCTAACTGCAGACGTTTATCTCCCACATACGTTGTTTTACCGCGCGGGCCGCGCGTGACGCATGGCGCCGAGTAATTAAAAGTCGCCTGGCCAGGCGTTTACTTTCTCTCTCTTTTTTATTTATTTCGTCGCAAGGTCAAACTTAAATCTGTTTTCACCTTCCCTCGTGCAGTTATTACTTCTATCATTTTTGTGTCCGAACCTTTGGCCTTTTATTCCTTTAGTTTTCTTCCTTTTTAAAAAGGTATTTTTTAAAAAAACAAAAAAAAGCAGTGAAGGCAAGAGGTGGGGTGCGGGCGCGCCCTTAACTGAAGTAGAATGGGTTGCCTACTTTTAGGTATATACAGCAATGGTCCACCCTGCAATGGGGATTTCTAGGTACATAAATACTTTTTTCATGCCTGCGGCAAGGTATCGCACCGCCCACCCCTTCCCCCCGGTCAATCAGGCCACCCCTACCCCTCTCCAGGTGTGAGCCTCCCCCCCCCCCCCCCTACTGACCCTTCTCGCGCGAGCGCCGTCCTTAACTCCTCTTCTGACCACGAGAACGCCGCGGGCCGAGAGGGAAGGGACTGTGGTCCCGGCACGCCCCACCCCGCCCCACCCCGCCCCACCCCGCCCCACCCCGCCCGTCTGAACCTGGCGCGCGGAAGTGACGAAAGAGGGATTCCGGACGGAAATCCTGTTTCCACCTTCGTCCTCGGGCTCGCCCCGCCCCACCCCGTCCCGCCCCGCCCCCCACGGCGGCCTGGCCCGGCTGCTGGGGTGACCATCGCTCACCTCAAATCGCTTCTGCTTCACGGAGCGCTGCATCAGCCACCTCGGCCTCACGGCCGCCGCCCCCGCCGCCCCCGCCGCCCCCGCCGCCCCCGCCGCCCCCGCCGCCCCCGCCGGGAGGACACTTCCGACCGGGGCGCAGCTGGAACACGGGCCCGGAAGCGTGGCGGGGCAGGGGGTAGGCGCCGACCTGGGGGTAGGGAGGGGTATGTACCGGGTGCAGGGGATGGGGTAGGGCCGACAGAGGGTTGCGGCAGCACGAGGCCCGACTGAGGCGGCTCTGAAAGGGGTATTTCTCTTTGGGGGTAGTTGTCGCCGTGGTTGTCTCATTGCGCTGCTAGACGGGGGTGGGGGCGGACGACTTGACTTCTGCTCACACCTGCAACCCCCTCCACCTCCACCACGGAGAGCTGCAAGTTGAAAAGAGGTTTCTATGTGGGGCTCAAGTTGGCACCCCTTCTCTGTCGTCGTCGTCGCTGGTGTCGCCGTCACACGCCCGCCCCGCGGCTGCATTGAAACATGCATGGAAACGAGACGCGTAAACCACAAGTTTTCCTTTTGCCCCCCCCCCCTCCCCCCAACCCCCTCCCCCTCTACCCCCACCATTCGCAGCGCGCGCGCGTGAAAGTTTTGAGGATGCCCCCCGGCTCCGCGCTGGGAGACGCACGAAGGGTTGGTGAGGCGGTTGGGGGGAGGCCTGGGGGTCGGAGGGGGAGAGGGGGGGTAGGGGGTGAGTAGGATGAGGCGGACCTCGCGGCGGGGAGGCTGCAGAGCTTACCGCCTCCATGCACATTCTGCTTACCTGTCCTCTTCTTAACAACCTAGCCTTGGATTTACACCCTGTCCCCCCCCCTCCCACCACCCTATTCATCCCCTCTTCCCGACCGCAGTGTCCCGTTGTAGGACGAACGCCTCTCCTCACCGGTCCTCCACGAAGAACACGGTGAAAACGGCGTCCAGGTTTCCGAGCAGGTTTGGGGAAAAAAACGAGACACCACCGTGTATCAGCTTTAAAAATGTTGTCAACTCCCCCTGCGTTTTCTTTTTTTTTTAAATTTACACCCTATGGGCAAAGATACATGGTGACTCTATTACGTTACGCTCTCGTTATATGGCCATGTCCTTTTTTTTTTTTTTTTTCGTGCGTCATAATATTTCTTCAGTTTCCACCTCACTTTTTTTCCGCACCGCAAAGCTCCATGAGATTCGATTTTTTTCTCTCTCTCTCTTCCCTTTTCACACATTTATATTTTCTGGCTGTAAGGCTGGGGCTGAGGTGTCCGGGCTCCGGGCGGGGCGGGGCGGGGCGGGGCGGGGCGGGGCGGTACCGGACCATCAGTATTCCCCGGAGGTCTCCTCCCCCGGGCTATCTGGCCTCCCAACTCACTCAACTCACATCCAGGCTTCAACTTGTTGACAGGCGCGCCCCGCCCCGCCCCGCCCCGCCCCGCCCCGCCCCGCCCCGCCCCGCCCCGCCCCGCCCCGGCATTACCGACACAGTCAAAACCGTCAAACTGGCGCGCCTTGATTAACTGCAGGGGCCTGACGCGGTAGACCTAACTGTGCCACAACTGGCGTGTCTCAACGGAACGAGCTCAGAGTATTTCAGCCCGCTCTGCTTGATCTTGGACTTGAAAGACTTGCGAGAAGACCATATAAGTCTCGAGGTCTGTGAGCTTAATACCGCAGCCTTACCCCTCGTGGAACGTCCACGCCAGCTCTCCCTAGACGTTTCGCAAAAACCAAAAAATTACCTCTTGGCGACAGTTTTGAGGCCGACATTTTTTTAAAATTTTATTGTGATTTGTTTTTGTCTGCCAGTGCCATATTTACACAGGTGTAGAATTGTCACACTTCAATGGAGGAATGTGTAGGCGCCGCTGCCCCCCCCCCTCCTCCCCCTCGTTCACTTGACCCTGCTGGCTGGCACGGTTCTGTGCTACGGCTTCACGAGGCCGGGGCCACGGTGGGCGCCGCCCGCCAGCGTGTAGTGTGGCTCTGTGTACCCTGGAAAAAAAAACAAGCGAGCGAATCTCACACACTTGAAGGAGTGTGAATTATTTCCATTCCTTACACCAGTGCGAATTTTACTAGAATTTTCTTCACTCCCCACGGGTAAAGCATACGAGTGGAAATTCCACACGCGCCTACCACTGTGTGACGTCGACACTTGTGTCTACTTCAAGTGTAGAAGTTGTTGAAACTTTCCCTCGTCATTCCTACAGTCTCATAGGCATAGCGGGCCGGCAGGGAGAAGAAATGTCTACGAGTCTATGCCCCTTTTCAAAGCACATGCTCACACTTAGCGAGTCGCCCACCCAGCGCCACGCTTCGCCACTTTGAGTCCCCCCCCCCCCTCCTCCTCCTCCGTTCCTTACGGAAGTGGTCCAAATTCGGTCCACGAATTATCGAAGTAACTCTTTTACTAGGACGGACGACCGCGGCGGTGGGGCAGGTAATTGGCCCTGTTGTCGGATGCTAACCCTCCCCACCTCCCCTACCCGCCCCTCCTCTCCATCCCTTTTCCTTCCCTCTTTGTACGTGGGGAACGAAAGTTTTCGCCTCTCTAAATTCTTAACGTCACCTCTCCACCGCCCCTCTTGCTCTGCCTCTCTCTCTCTCTCTCTCTCTCTCTCTCTCTCTCTCTCTCTCTCTCTCTCTCTCGCTCGCTCGCTCGCTCGCTTTTTTCACGACGATACTCCAGGTGGGTGAGTTAAGTCCCCGTGAATGACGGTTCGAACGCAGAAGGCTCCGCCTCGCGAGCGGAGGCTGCGTCCGGAACAGCTCGCCTCTCTCTCTCTCCCTCTCTCTCTTTCTCTCTCTCTCCTTTCTGCGGAGGGCGTTACGAGAGCCGGCCGCGCCTGGCTGGATTTGGCGGGGAGGACCGTTCTTCTCGGCGGGCTCAAGTCAGAGCGGAGGAGCCCAGAAGTGCGGCAGGGAGAGAGGCTACTCGAGTTATGATCCCCGGGGTCGATAGGGGGGGTGGGGGAGGGAGGGCGGGGGGGGGGAGCATGTCTGTCCAGAAAGGCGTCTCGAAAATGTGATGTGCCGGTGGAAATGTGATATTCCCGGTACGTGTGCTCTCTCTTATATGTAGAGCATGCGCACGGACGGACTAAGGCCCGCGTGAGTTGAGAGAGAGAGAGAGAGAGAGAGAGAGAGAGAGAGAGAGAGTAGCCTCTTCCACATTGCTTTCCTCATTGCTCGCTCTCTCTTTCTCCGACAAATTCTTGCCCGCGTATAGCTTGACAATGAAGAAAACATTAGGTCCTCGCGCGGCTGTGGGGTTGGGATGCGGGGGAGGTCAATTTATGGGGCTGCAACGCCGCTGCCACCGCGAGAGAGAGAGAGAGAGAGAGAGAGAGAGAGAGAGAGAGAGAGAGAGGGGGCGCCACGGCGCACAAACCGAGATCATGGAGAGGATAGAGCGAGGGGGGGGGGAGGGAATGAGAGAGGGGTGCCAGGAGAGAGGGGGGGGGGGGGGAGCAGCAGCCAGACTAAAGTGGAGACAACATATCGCACCAGTTAATTAAGTTGAATCGGGGGCTGGGAAATCATTATGAAAGTTTCTTTAATTAATAGCCTCGACGAACCCTCCGGGGCCTAACCCTCCACATACGGCCCCTCCCCAGCCCCGGCCCGCTCTCACCGGGAGGTCGCCGTACGTGTCACCAGCCGGGGGGATGATTTACGGACTGGTGTTCCGATTGGGACGGCGGAGAGAGAGAGAGAGAGAGAGAGGGGGGCCCTCGCTCTCTCTAGGAGGGAAAGAGAATCCTACTACCCCTGTGGCTCCAGGGCGGCTACTGGAGTCCGGCCCGGCCGCAGGCGACACGGCAGGTCTAGTGAAATCCAGGTCCCCCCCCCCCTCTCTCTCTCTCTCTCTCTCTCTCTCTCTCTCTCTCTCTCTCTCTCTCTCTCTCTCCCTCTCTCTCTCTGTCTCTGCCGCCTTATTAGTGTGTACGTTGAAATGTTGGTGTCATTGTTCGCTCACCGCGGGGCTGCGCCTGGCTCCTCAGACGAGAGCTTTACGCCCCTATGGAAGTGGCGCCGGCGCCGCGGCCGGCGCCCCCACTCCACTGCACCGGGGCGTCGCGGGGCGTCGCGGGGCGCCGCGGCGCCTAGCCTCGCTTTGTCAAACAGTCTTGTGGGTTCTCACGTCTGCGGCTGCGGCCCTCCCCGAGGCTATTCTGCTTGCACAAACTATTCACTACAACCGTTCCCGTTCTACTCGTTTGTCTGCCTCTGCCCTCCTCCCCCCTGCTCCCCTTGATGGAGACGAAGACGTACTTTTCAGAGAGATGCGACACGGAGAATTGGGCAGCGATTGTTTGCAGAGACTGTCAAAAAATTTCTTGGAGGATTTACAGTAGTTTTGAAACATGTTGTGCAGGGTTACGACACTGGTAAAACAAATGTTTAAGTTTTATACATCATGGTGTTTAAGTTCCACTTCTATACATCAAATGGTGTATAGTGTCAACTGTACATCACTACATATTTAACAACTATGCACTTCGTAGATGTTTAGATGTTAAACGTTTCGTGATGTTTAGAAGTATGCATTTGGACGAGGCTTTCCATGTCAAAGCATAGGGATGCGACGACATCCCAAGTGTTCAGTCAACTATACACTTGCTAAATGTTTAAGAACTATACACCAACTAATGTTTAGTTAGAACTGTGCATGACATAGTGTTTAAGTATTATACATTAGGAGCTATGCATCAAGTGGTGTATAGAACTAAACATTTGTTTTACCAGTGGACAGCTCATTCTTCCTCGTCAATGAATCCTTCGTCGCCTTCCTGTGGAATAGGCTCAGTCCTGCGAAGGGGGTCGCCTTATTCCCAGCAGGAAATGCCTCCGTGATGTAGCGTGGCGAGTCTTGGCCGTCCTGTAGAATAGGCTCAGTCCTCCGGAGGGGGTCGCCTACTCCCAGCAGGAAATGCCTCCATGATGTAGTAGCGTGGCGAGTCTCCGGCCGTCCTGCTGGATCCTGCTGATGTCCGGCGGAGGTCGCACCGGCTGATCAAATCGCCGAAAAGTTAATCAGATCAGTTCCAAGCGAAGAGATCGGCCAGTGCGCCCTCCCCCTCCCCCGCTCTTGTTCTTGGTGTTCTTGAGTTAAGCTCGGCGCGCCGCTGTGCAACATTGATCTGAATCCCAATCGCTGTGCAACATCGATCTGAACCCGAATCGGTCTTATCGCAGGCGATTGGCGGGCCCCTTGGTCCAAGGCCGCGCCGAGGCCCCGCGTGGTGTATCGGTCTGATCTCTCTGCAGGCTTCGCCGGCCTTGGCCCATCGTCCTCTAGACTCGACCCGGGCCCGTTGCAAAGTGCTGACTGATAGTTTTTTTTTTTTTATTTTTTTTTTTAAATTTTGATAAATTCAGATAAAGTCAGTCGCGAATATACCGTCGAAAAATTTGAGTATAAGAGATTTGACTTTGAGGCTTTGAGAGGTGTCATCTGATAGTAAGGAGGAGGACATGGGGGACGTGGAACATGTCGGTGTCTCACTTGAACGGCGCGCGCAGGCGGGCGGGTCCCAGGCGCCGCGCGCCGTCGCTCCGCTGCTGAGCCATAGCAGCCGCCGGAGGCCTCCCTTCCAGCCCCACCCCACCCCACCACGCCCCGCCGCACCCCGCCCCGCCTCGCCCCGCCCCACTCCGGACCGGCCTGCCACTGAGACGCTGCGCTAGCAGTTTTCAAACAGTGGCTGGCGAGCCGAACCGAGTCGGAGACAAGAGAATGTGTCAGTATTTCTGAGGAAGAGAGAGAGAGAAATTTTTGAGGTGCGCAAATATTTTAGGTTTAGGACAGAACCGTTTAGTCTAGTGCGGCTGGCCGCTTTAATATTTTTTTCAAAATATTTTTTTGGGGGGGTCAAAGATAACATAAATAAGATATAGGCGCAATGGGACAGAGTTACTCCGGGTGAGAGGGCCCGTCGGGGCGGGGCGGGGCGCCCGCACAGGGGGAGCAAGGGCCAGATTGATTTGTTCCTTTTTGTCGCGTGGCGGGGCGGGGCGGGGCGGGGTGGGGTGAGGCGGGGCGGGGCGGGGCGGGGTGGCACCGCTTCAGTGCAACGCGCCGGCGGGCGGCACATCGGACCCTAAAGGGTCGGTGCTTGGCATTGCAGATGAGCCAGGGCAGACTCTCTCTCCCCTGCCCCCTCTCTCTCTCTCTCTCTCTCTCTCTCTCTCTCTCTCTCTCTCTCTCTCCGTCTCGCTGCTCTCTCTTCTCTCGCGTGCCGATTTTGGGTCGCCCGGGCCGGTCTGTGGTGGTGCTCGGGTCCTGCCCTGGTGGTGGAGGGGGTTGTTCTGTGGCTTCAAGGCACGCTCCCCCCTCTCTCCCCCCTTCTTCCCCCTCCCCCCCTCTCTCTTTCCCTCTCGCTTGCTCCTACTCGATACGTGGGGCTGAAGGGCCGCTAGACAGTCACTTCACTGAAACAAATTCATGAGTCCTTTCGGGGTATTGGAATATGGCGCTCTCAAATAAACACGGCTGGAAAAAGGAGAAGAAATCAGGACGGAAAAAGAGAGAATGTGGTGGTAGTCTTCCTCTCCCCCTCGTATGATTTTGTCAGAGATTTGAGCCTCTGGATGGTCCAGAGGGCCAGTTTTCTTCAGGTTTTTGTCGGCGCGGCGAGGGACTCCGGCGCCTGTCGGACTGAGGGTAGGCCGACCCGCAGCGCACGCGTGCACTGTGTTGCCTACCCGTCAGGCGCTCGGAGCGCTCTCGCGGCGGCCGCACTGTCAGGCTGACCTCTCCTCTCCCGCTGTTAATATTCCAGTGCAGCGCCACCACTGCGCAGCCCGTTGCCACTACTTTCGCCCGCGAGGAGGGGGAGGGGGGCAACCCTGAAAATTTTTGTACTGAAAAATTCATGACATTTGCACAGCAAAATCCAGGATGATTGTTTCCCCCTGCTTTTTCACGCGTCAGCGACCTCCATCGTGCACATGGGGGAAGTTTTGCGGCCGTGCCAGTGAGAGAGAGAGAGAGAGGAGGGAGGGAGAGAGCGTGTGCAGAGGGTTGAGAAATGGAAATATGAGGCTGCTTTCTCCGTCCCACCTGCCTGTGTCGCCAGGTCTTCTCCGCAGGATGACATCTTTCTCTCTCTCTCTCTTTCTCTCTCCCTCTCTCTCTCTCTCCCTCATGGTCGGACGCGCCGCTGTCCCCAATTAAATTAAATAACGGGGACTACAGGAGTACGGGGCGCCCCCGCTGGTAATGCGGGGTCCGTCCACGACCCTCCACCCCCATCCCTCCCCCCCCCCTCTCTCTCTCTCTCTCTCTCTCTCTCTCTCTCTCTCTCTCTCTCTCTCTCCTCTCTCTCCCTCGCCTCGCATCCGGAAATTCGCGTTCGGCTGGTTGATGAGCAGACTGCTCCAATAAGTCCCGACAATCACTTACTTCTCCGGCCCGCCTCACCCGGCCCGGCCTGCTCCGCCCTCTTAACACGCACCAATCATTTATTGCCACTTCGTTTTCAACGTTATCCGCTCGACATGGAGGATTAAATAAAGAAATAAAAAAGGGAAGCAGGCTTCTCTCGGCCGCGCGGCGCTTTTGTAAGATTTATTTACGTTATTTTTTTAAGGGCGGTGGCGGCGCCGTGGTGGCCGGCCGCCCCGCCCCGCCCCGCCCCGGACCACCCCGCCGGCCGCGCCAGCCTCAAGGGGCTGTTGTAAGACGTCGTTGGCCGAGAATTAAGGCAGAGAGATATAGAGAGTCGCCGCAAAGCGGGGAGGGGGAGGTTAGGGGGGGCTGGGGTGGGGGATCAGTGGGGGTGGGGTTGGGGGATCAGTCGGGGGTTGGGAAAGGGGAATGATCGCTAAAAGTTGGCGTGCTGGACAGGGGTCAGGGAGGCGCGCGGGGGAGGGGGGCGAGAGCGCGCTGGGCCTGCGCAAGTAGGCCCTTATCACGGCTGGGCTAGGGCTGCGGCCGGCGCAGGGCAGGGGTTTTTCTCTTTTGACGGACGGCCAGGGAGGAGCTGGAGACATCAGAGAGAAACGCTTTACGCCGTGCATATTTTTCAGAAATAAAAAAGAAGGGGGTAAGCCGTGGAAAAAGAAGAGATTTAAGGTAGTCGAGATTATGGGTGTGAGGTTAAGAGAGGAGCCTCACTCTGTGACCACGTGGGGCGGGGGTGCTATCTCGCGAGCTATCGCACGAGCTATCGGCGCGGCGGGCGAGGCGGGCCGTCAGATCGGCTGAGAGGAGAAGAAGGGGGGCCTTCTTCACGCTTTTGTTCTACCGGGGTCATCTCCGCGCCGCGAATTCATCTTGTCAAACTGAAAAGAAAGAGGTTAAATATAAAAGGAAAAGGAGGAGGAGGGGGAGGGAGAGGCAAAAATGAAGAGGCTGGTTGTGAATGGTGAAGGTTCAGGGGTGGTGAGACAGGGGGTGGGGGCGGGGGGGAGGGCAAGGGACGGCGGGACCCCTAGTGAAGTGACTTCCTTTCCTTTCCCGCCACCGCATCTGAACGGCTACCGCCCCACCCCGTCCGACCCGCCCCACCCCACCCCACCCTGCCCCGCCTTGCCGCTGCACAGTAGCAGCAGCAGCGGTCCAAAGGCGAATAAAATTAAGGGAGGAAACAAATGAAGGAGAGAAAAAGCGACGGACGACCGCGGGAGGGGGGCCACGAAGCAAGCAGTGCAGTGGCCCCGCTCCGCCGCGCCCCGCCCGCGGGCCACCGGCGAAACAGAAATAAAGAAACTAAGAAGAAATCCCTGGAAAGCCATAAAACCTGTGCGGTGTCGGGATGCTGCCCGCGCTGCGCGCCGCCACGGCCTCACAAGCGAGGCGGCCTGCTGCTGGTTTTTGGCGGGAGCACCAGTCCCACCCCACCCCGCCCCGCCCCGCCCCGCCCCGCGACAACAGTACACTCAGGGCCCAGCAGCCCCCCGGAGAAAAATTCTGCAGGCGGGACGCTCCCCCCCGCCCTCCTCATCGTCTTGGCGGACGTCGTCGTTCGCGTTAGCGTCAAACAGCAGCGTAATCTGCATTCCTACGCGTGCTCCCGGGGGCGGGGCGGGGCGGGGCGGGGCGGGGCGGGGCGGGGTGCCGCCGCTGCTTGGCGCCCGGGGCACGCGCCGGGAGCGCGTCTCGCAGCCGGACGGTCAGCGGCTGCCCCCGCCCCACCCCACCGCACCCCACCCCGCGCCCCGCCCCGCCCCGCCCCGCCCCGCCCCGCCCCGCCTCGCTGACACTACTGCCCTTCACTGGCTAAACGCGTGGCGGGCTGCTGTGTATGGCTGCCGCCCGGACGCCCCTATCCCCCTCGGTATATCGCGATGCTGACGGGCGAGAGATGCTGTACTTGTTAGTTTCCTTCAGAGCCTTGTACCGCTGTAGGTTGCTACAGGTATTTCCATTTGGTAGGCAGTCCAAATTTGACTTATTTTATGCCCAAAAGGAGTGGAATTCCATGAGTGAAGATTCGAATTTTACTGTACGTTATTTTTTAATTCCAATTTTCATTTCCGCACTTAAAATTTCGAGTTAACAGACCCTATGTTTAAGTTAATAACAAACAAAATTAATATTAATTTTTCGTGGAATTTCGCATTGAATTTATATCCAAAGCGGTGCTTGCCGTCGGCAGGAAAAAAATAGGAAACACTTTGGGCTCGCTGGCGCTATGGAAAATAATCCGAGCCGGCCTTCTCTCTGTGAGCACGGTGGTGGAGGCATGGGCCGGGCCGGCCGCGTATGTGTGTACATAACAGTGCTCACAGGGCGTCAGAGAGCGAGAGAGAGAGAGAGAGAGAGAGAGCGAGAGAGAGAGAGAGAGAGAGAGAGAGAGAATGGGATGGAGGGAGGGTGGGAGGGAGGGGAGAGTTGGAGAAGCGTAAAATAATAGAGAAAGAAGGGGGGTGGCGGGCACCTGCTGTCACTTCTCTCTCGCACCCATACGTTTGAGTGACCAGCAGGTTGGCGGGGCGGGGCGGGGCGGGGCGGGGTGGGGCGGGGCGGCCGAGCCATTCGTTTCCAGCCCGCTAGCTGTCTTGATTTACGCTCCTGGGTGATAACCACAACTGGGCCGAGCCGAGCCGTACCGAGCCGTGCCGGGCCGGGCCGGGCCGAGCCGAGCCGGGTCGGATAAGCGCACAACTGATGGTGCTGCTAATTCACTTGACTGTCGTCGCAGTGCGCGCTGCTGGCCTCCCAGAGATACGGGACCAGCCTACTGTGGGATAGCTGCTGTATGTATATAATTTTTTTTTTGTATTTTGTGTCAAAAAAAAAAAAAGAAGGCAGTCGGTGCGGTGCGGCGTGGGCCTGGAGAGTCTGTGGGATGGATGCGTGGAGACGAGGGGGCGTGTGGTGTGGCGCGGAGGCCTGTCACTATCGGCAGCCCTCTGCCATTCGTTATTGCCAGCGATCCACTTTCTTTTGTCGCGGTTTTTTGTCGAACTCGCAATCCACTTTTTTTGTCCTTTTTTTTTTGTGATGCGTGATACTGGTATACATCTGGTCACAGACGAACCACTCTATGGATCATTGCCTGTATGCACTGTAATTTTTTTTTTTTTAAATCAACTTCAATGAGAGAAATTTTTCGTTTTCAGTTCGCTCGAACTTTTACGCAGTATGCGATCATTATCGGTCAGGTTTCTGTTTTTCAAAACCAAGTTGAGCCCCGGCCCGGCTCGGCCCGGCCCGGCTGAGTTCGCGGCGGACAGCTTTCGCAGGAAGTTTTGTGCCGGGGAGTTGCAATCATCTGTCGAGATAGTGGTCTCGTGCTCCGCGCGGCGCGGGGCGGGGTGGGGCGGGGTGGGGCGGGGCGGGGTGGGGCGGGGCGGGGCGGGGCCTGACGTTCGTACGCAGTAACGAGGCCCTACCCCCCCCCCCCTCGCCTCCCTGCGCCCTGCTCCACGGCGTTCCGTTTCTTTTCTTTTCCTTCCGATAATCGCCTGATCGCTGCCGCTACTGCAGCGCCCGCTCCTTGTCCCGATCCTGCAGGTGAATTGTGCGCGCCCCTGTGAGGTAGGCAACAGGGGTAGTTTCTCCGCGCGTGGGGCTTTTAGAAGAGAGAGAGAGAGAGAGAGGGGGGAGGGAGGGGAGAGAGAGAGACAGACAGACCAGCATGAGAGAGGGGAGGCGGTGAGCTGCTGCCAACTCTCTGCAGCCTGGAGAGAGGGCGAGAGGCAAAAAAAAATCTGTGGCGCCAAGGCGTCTTTCCCTGCTGAGATATTCCATACCGTAACGCACCCAACCGTCTTGGGGTTTGTCTGCCCCAATCCCTCCCTCCCCCGGCCTGCACCCGCCTCTGTGTCTCACTCTTACACCCTCCCCTCCTCTCTCTTATCTATATAAGGCGGCCTCTCTCTCTCTCTCTCTCTCTCTCTCTCTCTCTCTCTCTCTCTCTCTCTCTCTCTCTCTCTCTCTCTCTCTGCAAGCTCTTTGCTTTATTTTATTTTATCTACCTCTCTTTGCTAGTAGTAGTAGCGCACCCGGACTGCACTACGAACACACACACACACTTAAAAAACTAATGATTATTTGTGTGGCTCCGTCGACTCGCTCCCAACGTGGAAACACATCACATTACCCCCCGCCTCTCTCTCTCTCTCTCTCTCTCTCTCTCTCTCACTCTCACTCCACGCACACTTATATACACATATACGGCCGCAAGAACGATAACCGCTTGGTGTGAAGAAGTTTCTCTGGAAGCAATTAACGCCAGCCGGCGCGGAGCAGCGCGGCGCTGCTCGAGTGCATATCCTGAGGGCGGAACAGAAACATCGCCTCGGTTTTGCTTTAGTTACAAAATATAAGTCAAAACGCCTGCGTGTTTTCTGTTTCTCTCACTGATTGTCCTGGAATTTGCCGAGTATTTTATAAAAGAACACGTAACACGTACGCAGTGTGTGACATTAGGATTCCCAAAGAAATGTTTTTTTCAAGGCAATTTTTGAAAAAAGAATTGCCAGAAAGAAACAGCGTAAATACGAGTGTACTCGGTGAGAGCTAACGGCCGCTCGTCCAGAGCGCACAGCCTGAAGCCGTGGACGCGTGCTCTCTCTCTCTCTCTCTCTCTCTCTCTCTCTCTCTCTCTCTCTCTCTCTCTCTCTCTCTCTCTCTCTCTCTCTCTCTCTCTCTCTCTCTCTCTCTCTCTCTCTCTCTCTCTCTCTCTCTCTCTCTCTCTCTCTCTCTCTCTCTCTCCCGTGTACCGCTTGACACGCCTTGACCCCTTGTCCCGTCCCCTGTGCCTACTTCCTGGCCCCCCTCCATGTGCGGTAGGCTGGGCTGTCTGCACAACTCCCGGCAGGGGCTTCACAGTCAGCGCCAGGCCCGCGCCCCGCCCCGCCCCGCCCCGCCCCGCCCCGCCGCACCTTGAAGCCCCTCCCGCCCCACCCCGGCCGCCAGGGATCAAGCCCTCCTGCCCCGCCCCGCCGCACCCCGCCGCACCCCGCCGCATCCCGCACATACCGCAGGAGTAGCCGCTCCGCTCCGTTCGTCGGACATGCGGCGCGGTACTGGAGGGCCAGTCGTGTTTCCTGGTAGAGTTTCGCCGGGGCCGCCGAGTTGTCGACGTAGGTCGGCAGCAGGGGCATCAGTGTCAGGCCCTGCCCCGAGCCCAGCGCAGACTGAGCCGCCCCTCCCCCTCCCCCGCCAGCCACAGGCACAACCGCTGCTCTGGAATACCTGCTCGAAAATCAATTGGAATTTATTGAAATCCCTACGAGTCCCGTCAAAGACGAATTTTATGAGCAGAAATGTTTTTTTTCTATAATGTTGTAGAACTATAAATTTACTGAGCCTGGTGTCTTTTATACAGAGGCACACTCCGGATAAAGGTGCGCTGTTAAACGCGTCTCTTCCCTGTACAGAGGCGTCAGTGGAAACTCGAGCCTTTGTAAACGCACGCCGACAGTAACGCCCATTTTTTTTTCCGGTTCCATAATGTTGCACCTTTGTATTTCTAGTCGACACTTGTATTTCCCGCCAGTGTTCGCTCCCCGCGTCTCTACGTGCCCGCCTCGCCTCTCACAGATGAGCAGGTGCGTGATGGGAGCACTGGACCGTGAGGCCGGAGAGAGAGAGAGATACAGAGAGAGAGAGAGACAGAGAGAGAGAGAGAGAGAGAGACAGAGAGAGAGAAAGAGAGAGGCGGGGAGAAACATCCCGTGAGGCGAGAACAGTCGCTGGGAGGCTCAAGGCAGCAGAAGGCAGGCGCCGCGCCGCGCTGTAAAGAATGGAAATGAGACGGATGGCGCGCTTATTCGCAGAACACGATTGAGTGAGGCATCCTTTTCTCCCGATTGCCGCTCTACTCGGCGGAGGGAGCAGCTGCCGCGGCGTGTCGGCTGCTAGCTCGCGTCGCTCCCAACAAAAAACAGGAAAATCAGGCGGCCGCGCATGTTTTAAGATAGTTAAATTTTGCGGAGTATTTTCCTTTTTAAGTCAGTTGATTTTAATATGGATGTCGCACACTTTTAATTTTTTGTGGCCAAGAAACGTATCGCTGCAAAGCTCTGAGAGGACTGCCCGACCACACTGTTAAGCCAAGTGTTCAACTGTTCAACACTTGTATGTGTGCAACTTCCAACCTGGCACGTGCAAGTGCGCAATCGGCAATTGTGCAATTTCACGTGTTTAACTCACCAGTTGTACACTTCTAAGTGTTGAAATCGACAGTTGTGCACTTGCAAGTGTTCAACAAGGAGAGTGTTGAACGGGGCAGTTGAACACTTGCAAGTGCACAACTGTTGAGTTGAACACTCAGAAGTGTAAAACTGGCGAGTTAAACACGTGAAACTGCACAACTGCCGGGTTGCACACTTGTGCGTGTTAGGCCGGAAGTTGCACACATACAAGTGTTGAACAGTTGAACACTTGGTTTTACAGTGCACAGCAGCCGCGGGCGTGACGAGGCGCAGCGCGAAAACAAATAATCAAACTAACAAACTAACTAACTAATCAGCACTCAGCTCCGGAGGTGCACCGGCCAGCGGGCTCGGGCCGTGACGTCAGGTCAGGGCGATAAAACCGTCGCGGCAATCGAATTGGCCGCATGCTAGACGAGAGTTAGCGTGGGACCAGCGGGGAAAACCTAGAGAGAGAGAGAGAGAGAGAGAGAGAGAGAGAGAGAGAGAGAGAGAGAGAGAGGTGACGGCCTAGTTTTGGCTGAGTCGTGCGTGTGACCTTCGTGCCCCGCCCCCACGTGACCACATGGCGCTCGCGGACAAGTGGTGACTGCTCCCCCCCCCTCCCCCCCCGTCCCCTGTGTGGTCTCTGACTAACTTTCTGCACCGCTCCCCACCCACACACCTAGTGGACCCCAATACACGCGCTCCCTCCACCTCCCGCCACGCGCGGTCCTGTGTTCGACTCCCGCCGGCCCCTTCTTTTTGCTTTTGCTATCCAAAGCGCGGACAGGGGTCCTGTACTGGCTGAGTGTCCCAAAGAGGAGAGACTGCTGGTCTCGTAAATTGTCGCCACGTCATGTCCAATCACTGATGCCCCTTATTTGCTCGTTCCGCTTCTTTTTTTTTTTTTTTTTTTGTACCCCGCGAGGATCGAAGATTCTTGACTTTGTATATAAAGTGATGCTTTTCTCGTGAGGTCCCGCCGAGACGCGCCGCGCTGCCTGCTGTAAAATATTCGCGCAGTACAGGTCGTTGTGGGCCGAGCGGGGCGGTGCTGGGCGGGGCGTCGTGGTTCTATAATCGTACACTTCCAGCTGGGGGCGGAAGCAGAATGGATCTACGGCGGAACCGCCATTGAAAATGACGTCCCCGGAGGACGTTGTGTAATCGTGATTTATTTCCGATTTCTTTCTCCTTTTTATTATAATGCGTCGTGGGCCATTGCTGTCTCGGCGTGCCCCTTTTCTTCCCCGTGCCCGTTACAGTCCCCCCCCCCCCCCCCCCCGCGGGCGCCCGCGCCGCTGCCGCTGCTCGCTAGATTCGCAACTTGTATTTTATTGCATTATACAGGCCACAAGTTTTACTGTGCGATCAACAGGGAGGGTTGTATGTTAATTTATGTGTTTGATCGGGGCCCCCCACCCCCACTGCACCCCGCCGCCCCCCACCCGCACCACCACCCCCGGGCCGCCCCGCCCTCTTGGCTCCTCCCAGACTTGGCACGCCGCGCGGCGGGGGCGGGGCGGGGCGGCGGCGCGGGGGGAGGCAGATAGGGGTGAGCGAGAAGTTGAAATTCGTCCAGAAAGTTACCAACATTCAGGCGGCATTTCAGTACGAAAACGCTCGGTGAGTCTCCAGGCCGAGCCCAGCTTACTAAAATCACAGGGAGAAAGGATGGGAGGGCGGTAGGGGGGAGTCACCACCTGGCCGTGCACACCGCGCTAGACATGCGAAACTTATTGTAGGCGTGGGGGCTGGCGTTATTGGAGTGGGCGGGGCGGGGCGGGGCGGAGCGGGGCGTGATAGGAAGGAGGAGGGGGAACGCTCGTCCTCATTTGGCGAGGGATTGAGAGCATGTCGACTAGGCGGGGCTGCTATAGAGTTTCCTGCAGTCTGCTCCGAGACGTCCCCACTTTTACCTCATCACTCCTCTCAAGTCACTGTTAAAAAAACTAAAAAAAAAAAACAACAACAAAATAACACTGTAAGCAATTGTGGTTCCAAAAAATTGCCAATAAGGTTTAATTTGAGTCCAAATTTTCAAGCACAAAGTACAAATTTTGCACTCGATTCTATAAAGACTTAGCGCTCGTCACGAGTACACGCTTTTCGGGGGCGTTCCCCTTTTTTCCTCGTTGCCTTGGCGGCCCTCCTCTCGCTTGACTAGCCGCCGGGAGGACGCTGGGGGGAAAGGGTGGTCACGGGGACCCCGGTGGAAGTCCCCCCCGGCAGCACACTGCGCTCAAAGGCTCGATAACGAATCAAATCACTGCCCACTTGGTGCTGCGGGGCGGGGCGGGGCGGGGCGGGGCGGGGCGGGGCGGGGTGGCCGGCGACTACTTACCTATTCTGATGACGGGCGGTAGCGCGGCCTGGGTGAGGGGGAGCACGAGGACGAGCGCGCACAGCCAGCCGCCGGGGGGCCCGCGGCCGCGCACCCTGACCTGCAGGGGGGCCTGCTGGGCCCCCGTGGGGCCCCGGGGGTGGTGGCCCCGGGGGTGCCCCCGCGGGCCAGTGGTGGTGGGGCCCACCCGGGGCGGCCCGGGCCCGGGCATCCCCCGCACTACGCGCCCGCGCGCATCCTGCGGGCAGAGGAACACAGTTCATTTCCGATGTTGTCCTGAAAAAATGAACCAACTAGTATATAAAGTATAAAAACAATCTGTGAAGGTTTTTTTTTTCTAAATGCATGGCACATTTATAAAATGAAAAAATGTGTTACTTTTCTCCCGTGACTTTTTGTCGACAAACCCTCTTATTTTTATTTTTTATTTTTTTTTTAACCGGTACGAAAATATACATATTCACATTTTCTGTGCGCTTTTGTTATAATTTGTAAAAATTGGATGCAACGAAAAACGCACGCATTTCTTTGCCCTGCTATCACGTATAGTAGCGGTTAATCTCCATAATACATAAAGAAATCCCCCTCCTACTCTCTCTCTCTCTCTCTCTCTCTCTCTCTCTCTCTCTCTCTCTCTCTCTCTCTCTCTCTCTCTCTCTCTCTCTCTCGCAAGCCGTCGCCATGTCACGGCGTCATCCTTTATTGCGAAACATCCCACAGACTGTCGATGGCGGGGCGGGGCGGGGCGGATATCGAGCAGAGAGGCGAGTCGGCAGCCACTTCGCAGTCGGTTCGGCGGTGGTAACGACACTGAGCGCAGCACTGCGCCGCTTGTTTTAGGGATGGGAGGGAGGGGGGGGGGGGGAGTGTCATTGGCTCTGAGGGTGTCGGCGGCGGAAAGTCATCGCAGGGTGCAAGAAAAAACGACGGTAAATGTTGCGCCGAGTGTTATTTAACAGCTATGCGGCCGTGAAACTGAATCATGATAACTGCTTTAAAAAATGTATACTTTTTTTTAGGCACGAAGTAGCCTTATAGTTTTGTCTCGGATCTGACTGTTTTTTTTTAAATTATTTTAATCAGCTCTAACAGAATTTTTTGAAACTCAGTTGTAAGGTGGAAACCGACGTTCTGAAACCAAATCCGGAATCGGCATGTCGGTAAAATGCACCAGATCTCAGATATTTGGCCCGAAAGTTCAGTGTGAAACGTATCTCAGAGGGGACTCTGATGAGTTGAGGGGTTTTAGTTTCGGCTTCTCCCACACTCAAAATTGTCATTCATTTCTCTTTGGGGGAAAAACAAGGCACTCGGCCGTAGTTTCTTTTCTTTCAAACTTTGCTATATCATACGAGGGGGCAACCACTCGTGAAATCCTGTGTACAAACCTGCGGAAATCTCGATGAAATCCGCAGAAATCTCGATGAAATCCTCGGAAATCTCGAGGAAATCCTTGGAAATCTCGATGAAATCCTTGGAAATCTAGCTGAGAAATCTCATGAAATGTCATTGAAATCTTGTGAAATCTCATGAAATCTGAGATAAATCCTGTGAAATCTCATGAAATCTCAGGGAAATCTCTCAAAATCTGAGAGAAATCTTGTGGAATCAGTAGAAATCCCGTGTACACAAGGATGGGGAGTGGTTGCCCCCTCGATATCTTAGATCGTCGATTTCGACGAGTCGTAACTACAGCCGAAGATTAATAACACGGGTCTGAATTCACGCTAACCGGCGCAGGATGGCAAGGATGGACTTCCCTTGGTATGAAAGAATAAGTCCAAAAGCCGTCCGGCCGCTCTCGACACTGAATTTTCCTAGCGACGTCTTTCATTCATGTGAACAGCGGGCTACGATTCAGAAATATGTTGCTATGTTCATTTCAACCCGTTACTAGTCGACTTATGACAGTTTACCCTGTCACCAAAGCATTGAATCCAGCGTCAACATTCCTTGTGAATGGCGGCGCGCTTCAGGCAGCGAGCAATTCGGTCTGCGGTGACGGGCATAAGAAAGACTGTTATTAGAATTGGACGGCGGACGACGTTAGATCAGTGATTGACCGAACAAAGTTGTCCGTCGTCACTGCTGTTCGCCCGTGCTGTACACAGTCCTCGTGTATCCAACAGACGACATGGTCGCCGTCGTGGTGGTGGTCCTGGCGCTGCTCTGCGCCTGCGGGGCGCGGGCCGGTCTCGTCGTCGGGGACGTGTCCACGGCCAATGAGGCCGCGGCCGCGGCTGCGCTGTTGTCCCCGATCCTGACGCCGTACAAGGGCGGTGTCGTGGTGATAGGCCACGCGCCCTGGACCGGCGACCTGCTACGCGCCCTCCCCGCGGAGACGCCACGCGTCGTGCTGGACGACGACGCCAGGTACAACACGGCCGACAGCCTGGCCGTCGCTGTCCTGCAGACCCACAACGTTCTTCTGATCCTCGCGGATGCGCCCGAGGATATCGCGAAGTTTAGGAGGCTGCCGCTGCTCCACCGCGCGCTGTTCTGGACGCGCGTGGCCCGCCCGCCGCTCGAAGTGGTGCACAGTAATACATTTCAGAGGAGCATCTCGCGCGCACGGCGCTGCGCGGACCAAACGGCGCTCGCGCTGGCGGACGCGAACGGCACCGTGCACCTGTACGCCGTCAATAGGATAAAGTGCATCGACGGTGCGCTTCCGTTCGATGCCCTGGACCGCTGGTCGGCCGCGGAGCGGCGCTGGCAGCGGGGTGCGGCGCCCTTCTATCGCTTCTGCGACAAGTGGAGTCCGCCACCGGGGCCCACCGACCCACTCAATCTTCTGACGTTAGCAGAAAACGAGACAAAGTACGTGTTCCGCATTGCCGACGAAATCGTGCAGCACGCTTCAACACCGCGGAAAATTAAAAACAATCAGTATAGTATTACATGGCAGAAGACACAGGAGTACAGACCGGGCCTCGAGATGTTGAACAGGCGTTTGGCCAACTGCAGCATAGACGGAGTAATGGGGATAATAGGCATGCCGATGTCTTGTCCTCTGGAGACTTCGTTTTCATTTCGTGATAAGTTCAGTTCGATTGTTGTCGTGGTCCCCGCCGGGCTCGGCCCCGTGATCAGCCCCCTGGCCGCCGTCCTGCTGGAGTTCTCGCCGGCGGTGTGGCTGGGCACGGCGCTGGCCGCGCTGGGCACGGCGGCCGCCCTGGCCTGCGCGCTCCGCCGGGACCGCGGGGCCGCGCTGCTGCTCGCCCTCGCCCCGCTGCTGGCGCAGGCGCCCCCGCCGCCCCCGACCACGGGCCCCGGGCTGCGCCCGCTGCTCGGCGCCTGGCTGCTCGTCTGCGTCGTGCTGGCGGCCGCCTACCAGGGGCTGCTGCTCGGCATGCTGTCAGCCGCCAAGCCCCGCGGTGAGATCGACAGCCTGCAAGACCTCGACGACAGCGGCCTGCCCGTGTACGCAAGCTTCGAGGCCTTCTGCACAATCGAGGACAAGCTGCCGGAGTCCTTACGCAGCCGCGTTGACATCTGGGAGAAGTCTCACGACCGGTTCAAGGATATGGTCTACCAGCACGTCGCTCACGATCGCAAGGGGGCTGTTATCATGTTTTCGGATGAGGTACCTGGAAAGCGGCTAGAAACGTGGGCTGTCTACGACAAGAAGGTGCACACGTTCCAGATAGGGTCCGGACAACCGAGGGTGTCGGTGGCCTGGCACAGGGGCTCCGAGCTTGGCGCAATCATTTTGAAATTTTTGGGGCGCCTCCGGCAGGCTGGCCTGCGTCGGTACCACCTGAACCTGGAGGACCACGGGGAGGAGCTGCGCAGGAGGGAGGCCAGCGGCAGCACGGAGGGAGGGGCGCGCGCCAGGCCGCTCGCGCTCGCCATGATGTACCCCGCCTTCCTGTTCCTCGCCGGTGGGCACGCCCTGGCCGCGTTTGTCTTTGTCTTCGTCGAGGTTCTACCTGGCCGAGTCTTACGACGGCACGAAATTTAGGAGGGTGGAATGTAGCGCGCAAGTTCTGTACCAGGTGGCTGCTTTACCCCGCGTACTTTTATACTATGCAACCCGCCTGTCCCGCTTCATCCGGGACTGCAAACCCATCAGGCGCCGTGGACTGGCTAGAGTATCTTGAATACTTGAATACTTGAATACTTTCAATACTTGAGTATCTTGAAACGGCGGTCGACTTTAGATCACTGATTAACCGAACAAAGTTGTCCGTCGTCACTGCTGTTCGCCCGTTCTGTACACAGTCCTCGTGTATCCAACAGACGACATGGTCGCCGTTGTGGTGGTGGTCCTGGCGCTGCTCTGCGCCTGCGGGGCGCGGGCCGGTCCCGTCGTCGGGGACGTGTCCACGGCCAATGAGGCCGCGGCCGCGGCTGCGTTGTTGTCCCCGATCCTGACGCCGTACAAGGGCGGTGTCGTGGTGATAGGCCACGCCTCCTGGACCGGCGACCTGCTTCGCGCCCTCCCTGCAGAGATGCCACGCGTCGTGCTGGACGACGACGCCAGGTACAACGAGGCCGACAGCCTGGCCGTCGCTGTCCTGCAGACACAACGTTCTTCTGGTCCTCGCGGACGCGCCCGAGGATACCGCGAAGTTCAGAACAATGCCGCAGCTCCACCGGGCGCTGTTCTCGACGCGCGTGGCCCGCCAGCCGCTCGAAGTGGTGAACAGCGAAACATTTCAGAGGTGCATGTCACGAGCACGACGCTGCGCGGACCAAACGGCGCTCGCGCTGGCGGACGCGAACGGCACCGTGCACCTGTACACCGTCAGTATAGGATAAAGTGCATCGACGGTGCGCTTCCGTTCGACGCCTTGGACCGATGGTCGGCCGCGGAGCGGCGCTGGCAGCGGGGTGCGGCGCCCTTCTATCGCTTCTGCGACAAGTGGAGTCCGCCACCGGAGCCCACCTTGACTTGACTTGAGAGCCGACCCCCTCAATCTTCTGACGTTAGTAGAAAACGAGACAAAGTACGTGTCCCGCATTGCCGACGAAATCGTGCAGCACGCTTCAACACCGCGGAAAATTAAAAATTCTAACGCTAACGCGTTAAACGGCCCCCTAGGTTTTAACACTTACCTTAAAATAAGATAGAATTTTAAAATATAATGTCAAAACTGTTTGTGAAAGTCAATAAATCATGATATTTGTGAGCCACAGATTTGCCACACAAAATGTCGCCCAGCGGGCCGGCTATCAACAACGCTCTTCTGCTGGCCACTCAATCCAACGTAAAATATTTTTTAAAAATATTTAATTTGGGAAAGCAGCAAAAGGATGTTGCAGGCGTTTAGCAATCAACAATACAAGCCTTTACGCATTAGCAGAAGGACATATTGAGTAACTAATTCATAACATTTACTGAAAACATGAACTTAGAATTAATCTTAGGTTGGCGGTATTGTTACAAGCCCCGCCCACTTTCAAATAAAATTATTGGAAGGCGGAATTACAGTCCCAGCCAACAATCAGGAGCCGCTGCCGGCAGCTAGTGGTCGCGTCTGAAACTATCCTGGTGGTGCATCCTTTTGCACGGCGCAAAACTGCTGCGATTCTGACGTGACCACTCCCGCCTAGAAACTTTTGGACATCGAGGTACAAAGCAACAAGTGATCGTTTTCATTGGTTGGGAAAAACCGCGAAATATTCTTATTGGTCGAACCTTCCCCGCCCCGGCTCGGCCTTGCTGCTCCGCTCGCAATTACCATAGAAACAGCGAATGCTAACAATTTTTTTGCAAAAATGTATAGACAGTTTGACATCACACCTATCTCAAAAATTTTCTAATTTTTTGTAGTATTTTTGATTGTAACTTTGTACGAATCGCTCCGGCACGATCGGCTGCGGCCATAAGGGGCCATCGTCAAGAAGAAACTCACTGGCGTGAGCAAAAGGCACCCCTAACGGGGGCCTAAAAACAATCAGTATAGTATTACATGGCAGAAGACACAGGAGTACAGACCGGGCCTCGAGATGTTGAACAGGCGTTTGGCCAACTGCAGCATAGACGGAGTAGTCGGCAGTTGGCCAAACGCCTGTTCAACATCTCGAGGCCCGGTCTGTAGTCCTGTGTCTTCTGCCATGTAATACTATACTGATTGTTTTTAATTTTCCGCGGTGTTGAAGCGTGTTTTTGTGGTGCTTTAGCCCGCGCACGTTCATACTATGCAATCCTCCGGAACCGCTCCATCCGGAACTGCATACTCAACAGGCGCTGGGGACTGGCTCCGAGCGCTTACGCCTTTACAGCCCTGTTGCCAGAGAAGTAGGCATTGAGTAGCCCAAACACAGTGGAGTGAAGTGGCCCGGGCTGCATCTGCGCCTGCCTACTAGGCAACACCTTGAAACAGTTGTGGTTATTTTGACTAGTAGGCAGGCGCAGATGCAGCGTACATTACCCCACTGTGTTTACCTAAAAACGAACTGATTTGATGAAATACTTTTTATGAAATTGACAACATTTTTATTTGCCCAACAATATTTAGTTAAACACGCGGTACTAAAAATTTCTCGGATTTTAGGAATGAGATTTTGTTTTCTTCAACCCCAATTGAGTTCTATCAACCAACTGGTTCTTGTTAGAATTGGATGGCGGACGACGTTAGATCAGTGATACCCTGCTACCAGAGCATTGAATCTAACGTCGACATTCCTCGTGAATGGCGGCGCGCCGCAGGCAGCGCGCAATTCGGTCTGCGGTGACGGGCATAAGAAAGACTGTTATCAGAATTGGACGGCGGACGACGTTAGATCAGTGATTGACCGAACAAAGTTGTCCGTCACCACTGCTGTTCGCCCGTGCTGGTGGACGCGAACGGCACCGTGCACCTGTGCGCCGTTAATAGGAGACTAGCGTTATCTGAGACTCTGAGGCCTATTGGCCGGATCCTTACAGTCCTCGAGGCAGCTATCGACTGCCGTTCAAGACTGTTCAGGCCACGTCCGCCCGGCCTCTCGCAGGTACATGCTCGGTACCTTATGGCGATGAAGTTGCGATTCAGTAAGGAATCGTGAATGGCAGCGCGACGCAAGGTAACGCGCAATTTGGTCTGTGGTGACGGGCATACAAAAAGACTCTTATTAGAATAGGATGGCAGACGACGTTAGATTAGTGATTGACCGAACAAAGTTGTCCGTCGTCATTGGAGTTAGCCCCTCCAGCGGCTGCAAGGCGGTAGGCATGGCAAGGCAAGGCTTACGGAAGGGTTGCAGGGGTCCTTAACTTAACAAAACTTTGCTTTGAGTTAGTTACTATATCGTAACGTTTCGAATTTGTATTTAAAGTTAAAGTTCTAACGTTATATCGGCCGTCGAAAACCAATCTGGTGAATGCTCACCTTCTATTCGGCACACTTAGTCCATAACTTAACGTTCTGTCAGTGGCCCATGTGTTAAAAGTTATACCTTTCACGAGTAAAATAACGTTATAAGCACATTCGTGTTAAGTTATGGACCCCTGAAGGGTTGTCTCGTCACCAAGGTTATTTTTTAACCGTCAAATGAAATTTATTGTGGCCCTTCAGGAGGGGAGACATGGGAGTAGATTTCTTCTGACAATAGATTGTTTAGGGTGAGCTTATGTATTTTTTTAATATCTCAGAACGAAAGAAGAAAAAAAGGTTTGTGAACCAAGAATCTGAGAAGAAACTCAAACTTAAATATTTGTGTTCGGTTCATTTTGCGTATGATAATTAAATGTTTCGATTAAAAAAAGGCGCATGCGTGTGTTTCTGCAGAGCGGAACTGATGGTCCTGCAGGAGATGACGGCCCACCTGCAGCTGCGCGCCCTCCCGCTGCAGCGCTTGACCCCCCCACCTGCCGAGGCGCCGCCCCCGCGGGAGATGGATGTGCAAATCCTCAGCTTTAGTTTACCCGGCGTCCTCCAGGAGGAGGAGGCGACCGCGCTGCAGGAGGCACAGGGGGTGAGTGTCCAGGACCAGCACCAGCCCGCCGGGCCGCCCGCTGCACGTTCACTGTGAAACACTGACTTGCGGCGAAAGCAACCGGCAGTATGGTTAGTCTGTTCGGTTTGTCCCGTCATAATGCACTCAAGTTGAGGTTCAGACTTGCAGAAAACTTTTGTATAAACGAGGGTTTCATAAAAATTGAAACCACATCCTAGGATAAAAATGTCAATTCAGTGTTCGAATGACGATTGCACAACGAACCCACAGTTTAAAAATCAAGTCGATCTGACGACTCAAACCAAACATTCAGACGCATTTAATGTGCATTACACGCATTAAACGGTTTTTAGAAGTACATTTTAATATTCAGTGAACAAACTGATTCTTAGTGATACGACGACTCAAACCTAACTTAAACTTTTCTTGAACCTGAGTGTAACTTAAACCTAAACTTCATGCTACTTCGTGACTCCCAGGATTTCACTTGGTGAAATCGTATTTTTTCACTTCTCAAAATGCTTTTATAAGGCCGTGTTTTTCTTTGAGAAGGAAAGGACCCTTTGGTAAAATCCCGATAGCCCTGATCTCGGCCGGGTCCCGCCCGCCGAACTTGACCCAGTCCCCGCCGCGGCGCGTCCCAAGCACTTTGCTTGTATCTATAGTTAACCAGGCGTCCGTCTATCTCGCGCGCAAGAGCGCTCTTCGCGCTCCCTCTGCTCCCTCCGCTCTCTCCGCTCTCTCCGCTCTCTCCGCGCTCTCTCCGCTCTCTCCGCTCTCTCCGCTCTCTCCGCTCTCTCCGCTCTCTCCGCTCTCTCCGCTATCCTCTATCTCCCAATCTCTTCTGTCTCCGTCTGGTGAACCTGAGCCGGCCTGATCCGACCTCCCATATCTCATGCTTGTAGCGGCCGGGCGGGGCGGCGCGGGGGCGGGGCGGGGCGTGGGGGCGGCCGCCCGGCCGGCAGCGGCATCAGAAAGCAGTAGTTAGCCCCCTCCCCCCACCACTCCCCCGCGCCACTGCGTCTACCCATCAGCTACCCCCCACCCCCTCCCCCCGGGCCAGGCCAGGCCAGACCAGAGCCACATTCGCTCTTGGCGGCGATGTTAGTTATTTGTTGAAGAAATAGAGGCCCGCCAAGCCTTTCTTTAGGGGAGAGAGAGAGAGAGAGAGAGAGAGAGAGATAGAGAGAGAGAGACAGACAGACAGAGACAGAAAAGTGGAAACGGGGTAGTGGTAGGCGCCGGAAATCCGTTACCCTCTCTGACTATTTTCTTTTTTTTCCTTCTTAATCCCACCGACCTGCACTGCAGAGCGCCGCTAGGGTAGGCAAGCCCGCCACACACACGTGCTCTCGCGTGGCCTACCTCACAGGCGGAATGGACACTGTGATAAAACACCGTCACTATTGTCTTCAATCGGTTTTTTCTCGCAAAAATGTGCATTTGTAAATTTACGATACTAATTGTAAATTTACAAAACCGTCTGTAAATCACAAATTACGAAAAATGTCGATAGTATTTTTTACAGTGCAGTACTATTTTAATCACTTTGGCTTAGTGTCTCCCTTCCCCTAATAAACCGGCAGGGCGTGGCGGGGCGTGGTGGGGCGGGGCGGGGCGGGGTGGGGCGGGGCGGGGCGGGGCGCGGTGGCTTCCCGGGGGGACAGTCGGGCTGGGCGCGCCGTGCCGGGCGCCGGGCCGGCCCGAACAGAGGTTTATAATCCCTGCAGTAGTAATCTGCTGCCAGCGCCCAGCTCATTTGTGCGGTGACCGCGTACCGCCCCGCCGCACCCCGCCCCGCCCCGCCGCACCCCGCCCCGCCCCGCCACACCCCGCCCCGCCCCAGTACTCCCGCGTGGGCGCGATGACCAAACGTTGATTGTTTTCCCCGGGCGTGGCGGGGCGTGGCGGGGGCGACAAGGGCGCCTTGCCGGGCTGCCACCCCGCCCCGCCCCACCCCGCCCCGCCCCGCCACTGCCCTCGATGAGCTCACGATGGCGATCGGGGAGAAGTAGTTAGCGTGAGCTGGGCATAACGAGGGAGTCGTGGGGGAGCCGGAGGAACCCGGAGGAGACCGGAGGGAGCGGAACGGAACGACCACCTCGCCGATATTACTGGCCGCACCCCATATACCTCTTCTACTTCCGCCCCGCCCCGCCCCGCCCCCGCTACCACCCTTCCATCGTCCATAGAGGCACTAGAATCTGTTCAAAACGCATGAATGTGAATGACAGTTGAACATTTTTGATCACAGTGAACACACGCCAAGAAAAATGGACTTGGAAAAAAGTATAATTTTGACAACTGTGTCACACTTGCTTGTCGTAGACGGTTGTAATGACTGTTTCTCACCACTGCTGTGCCCTCCTCCTCCTCCTCCTCCTCCTCCTCCTCCTCCTCCTCCTCCTCCTCCTCCTCCTCCTCCTCCTCCTCCTCCTCCTCCTCCTCCTCCTCCTCCTCCTCCTGTGATGACCAAGTTTGTGGCGGGGCGCTGTGCCCGGGTAGGTGTGGGGGACACTTCCCGCCCCTAGCCCAGGTCCGCCCCGCCCCGCTCCGGCCCTCGCACAGAAGGGCCATTGCGATATCGCACAGCGGAGTTTGCGCGCGCTGGTCTGACCCTCTCCCTACCTGGAAGAGGAGGAGGAGGAGGAGGAGGAGGAGGAGGAGGAGGAGGAGGAGGAGGAGGAGGAGGAGGACAGGGGGAGCGGCGTGATCACTGAGCCTGTCATCATCATGATTGTCATCATCGTCTCGCACTCTGCCCGCGGCCAGGCCGGGGTCCTAATGTTATTCAAACACAACACGCACATACGCGCTGGGTTCGACACAACATGTCGTGGGGCGGACGTTGCCCGGCAGCGTGTTTGTGTGTGTAAGAGAGAGAGAGAGAGAGAGAGAGAGAGAGAGAGAGAGAGAGAGAGAGAGCGTGGAGGACAAGGTTGGCTTTCTCCCTGCCAGCCCTACCCTACAGCGGCTCAGATTGTATCGCGTTTCTCGCTCATGCATGGAGTACGGCCAGGGCCCGCTGGTCCAGCCTTTAGAATTCATACGCACTTTGTAGGCCAGGCATCCCTGAGCAGACGCAACACCTCCTAACCTTCAGCATCCCCTCTCTGCTCCCTCCAAGCGCACACACACACACACACACACACACACACACACACACACACACGCACGCACCCTCAAAATTATTCTGCAGTGGACACTTTTGCCTCTCGTTCTTTTATTCTCACTCACTCTCCCTTTTTCTCTCTCTCTCTCTCTCTCTCTCTCTCTCTCTCTCTCTCTCTCTCTCTCTCTCTCTCTCGCTGAGGGGGAACAACCTCGGAGAGCATCATGATGTCTCCAAAGTTTTTGCGAGCGGGCGTGTCGTGGTGGACGCGGGGTGCTGCGGCCGGCTGTGGCGCGGCGGGGCGAGGCGGGGCGGGGCGGGCTCGCGCACTCCCTGCGACGTCACATTCCTTCGAACAACCTCGCATCTGGAATGTTAATACCGCTCCATTAGAGTCGTCCGCTTACTCCAAATGATCCGTCCTCCCTGTATCCCTCGAGGAGCAAGATAACATCGATAATCCTTTTGTGGCCCTTCTCTGTCGCTACAGGGGGGGAGGGCTTTCCCGTGGGCGACGCGCATCGGGGCTTAAGGCGGAGCGGCGCGCGAGGAGGCGTGCTGGGCGCCCCCTCCCGCCCTTAACCCCTGCCCCGCCCCCCCCTCCTGCCCTTACCCCCCTGCCCCCCCCCCCCCCCGCCCCGCCCCGGGGCAGCACGGACCTACTGACTCCCGCGCAGTGACCACCCCCCCCCCCCCTGGGCTGATATGATTGCAGGGGCCCATCTCCTAACTTGGTGCGGAGACCCCCCCCCCTACCTCCTCCATGGTCGCTGCTAGGGCGGCGGCCCGCAGGGGGTTTGTTGTAAAGACGTCCGCGCGAGACACTCGAACTCAACTCGCCAAAGGCAACGGGGGTGCGTATGGAGTAATTACACTGGAAATCCAAGTGTACGAATGTCGCTCACTTGTACATGAGCGAATAAATTCACTCTTTTGTAGGTGAACAAATGACTATTCGCTCACTTGTAGGTAAGCGAATGACTATTCACCAAATAGCCATTCGCTCAGGTGAGCGAATAGTCATTTGCTCACAAGTGAATGATTTTTTTCGCTCATCGTCCGTACCTCCGAAATACGGGAAAAAGCGTAGCTGGAAAGTACGAGCGCTTTTGTTTCGTCTTGGTCAAAGTGGGATACCTTCCCCACCTAAGCGCCCAATAGAGGTGTTCGACTAGCAGAGCCGCCGGGCGCGGTGGGGCGTACCGAGTCCACTTGCCCAATTGCGGGCTGCCCCGTCCCACCCCGCCTCGCCTCGCCCCGCTGCGCCCCGCCCCGCCACGCCCCGCCACGCCACGCCCCAACCTGCTCCCCAAACTCATGTTAGTTGGGTCCATTTGGCTTATATCGCTGCCACTTAAAAATGCATCAGCTGGAAACCGAAGCGCGCCGACAGCACGCCGGATGGGGGCGTGGCGCGGTTGGGGGGGGGGGGGGGGAGTGCGGGCGGCACGCCCCTGCAAAACCACTCCTCTGCCGCGTGTATTCATCTCATAAGCGAGCGCCCAGGGGAGGCCTGCGCCGGCTCGTTAGAGTCTCACTGACGCAAGGGGAAAACGACTTGGGTGGGTTAATCCGGCTGACGCAGCCCGGCCCGGGCCCGCTACTGGTGGTAATCCGCGCGGGAATCCGAGGAAATTCGGATCAAGTTAAGGTTAATTTCGGGCAATTTTCAGTTGAAAACCGAAAGCGGAAAGCGATAAGCCGCCGCGCTCCAGCGCTGCCTGTGGCCTGGCCCAGCGCAGACACTCACGGAGGATTTGATCCGGCTTTTGATTCGACCGAAAGACAAAGTACACAAGCATGGTGAACACACAAATACTTGAAAAAAAAAATATTTCACCACTTTCTTTTTTATACTTACTTTCTTTCACACTTTCTTAGTCTCTCTCTCTCTCTCTCTCTCTTTCTCTCTCTCTCTCTCTCCCTCTCTCTCTCTCTCTCTCTCTCTCTCTCTCACTCTCACTCTTACTCTCACTCTCTCTCTCTCTCGCTTCTGACGCCACTCAAGGCGCACACAAACTGCCCCTCTGTTGTGATGGGAGCAGCGGGGGTGGACCGCGCCCCGCCCTGCCCTGCCCTGCCCTGCCCCCCCCTGCCCCGCCCTGCCCTGCCCTGCCCCGCCCTGCCCTGCCCCGCCCTGCCCGCCCCGCCCCAGACAATGAACTAAGTCGTTGTCGACTTGTCACCGCGGCAAAGTGGTTCGCGTTCCTGGGCCCGCTCCGCCGCCAGCCCCCCGTCCCGTCACCCCTCCAACATTGTGCACGCGTTACAATAACACTGTATGTCATACACGGAGGGTGTAACTCTCTCTCTCTCTCTCTCTCTCTCTCTCTCTCTCTCTCTCTCTCTCTCTCTCTCTCTCTCTCTCTCTCTCTCTCTCTCTCTCTCTCTCTCTCCCTATTTCTCTCTCTCTCTCTCTCTCTGTCTCTCTCTCTCCTATTTCTCTCTCTCTCTCCCCTCTCTCTCTCTCTCTCTCTCTCCCTCTCTCTCTCTCTCTCTCTCTCTCTCTCTCTCTCTCTCTCTCTCTCTCTCCCCCTCTCTCTCTCCCTCCCTCTCTCCCACTCAGCGCCAGCTGCTCGTACTGCTGCCGCCCTGATGAATGGTACCTCTAGTCATTATGCAGTCGCAAGGCAAGACGCTCCTCTCTCCGCTCGCCCTGTATAAAATGTTCTCTCTGGTATCCCCCCTCCCCCGCTACCCTGCAATGTGACCCTGCTTGCGCTCTTAGACAAGTAAGGGCAAATGCATTTCGACGGGGCATGTCGTCACGCACCTGAAGGGTCAAAGTGTGCGGAGTGAAACACTCATCTGAAAGTGTTCCAGTATGGAGTGCGCTAGTGGCTCACTCACTCACAGTGCTACGCGCTCCTTGCAGTGCTTGTGCAGTACTTGTAAGGACTTTTCCTCTTGCTGCTACTTCACGACTCGTACCCTCTCTCCCTCTCTCTCGCTCTCGACGACTCCAGTCGCTCTCCCGCCCCCCACTCGTGCTAGCTGCTGATAGTCGAACTCTCTCCTCCCTCTCCTCTCCTCTCCTCTCCTGTCCTCGATTCTCCTCTCCCCTCCTCTCTCCTCCCCTCCCCTCCCCCGGCTCCTCCTCCGAGGCCGTCTCGCTGGCTTGCTCGCGGCCCCAGCTCGCCGTGTTTACGTTTCATTACGGGGGGCCTATATCCGCGGGGGGGCTGAAGAAAGAACAATGTGACAGTCTCCCCCCCCCCCTCCCCCTCCCCCTCCACTTGTAGTGGATTGTAAGGTGGGAGGTGTGACCCCGGGGCGGGGCTCGACGAATACAGTCGCTACATAAGAGCTTATCCCGCCACTACAAAGCCCCTCTACTCGCTTAAGTTGTACTTTTATTTGGAGCGAGGCCGCTTCCCCAAAGCATTAAAGGCGTTGTCCCCGTCATAGAACGGGGTCAGGTCACCGCACACACTCTGCAAACCAACGCAGAAATTTGCTGGATAATACGACCACCAGTAGGGAGTGTAGTCATCCGGATAAAGTGGGCCAAGAAAAAATTCATCGTAAATTTTTCTTGTAAAATTTTTATTTCCCCAGCATTCCGAAAAACAATAATTTCTGGCCAACTTTATGTGCAACCTAAATTTTCCTCTATCTCGTATTCGGTCCCTGTGCTATGTTTGCACGCAGAAAGGCTAATGTCTTAAATCAATTATTTTCCACATTCATACTTGCGGCCGTACTCTTCTAGTAAAATGCCATTATTGCTTCAGATCCAAGAACTCTAGATTTTTGGGATAGACTTAACTCAAAATGTGCGACAGCTATAGCCGTTCAAAGTGCCATACACTTCCCATAAGATGGCAGCCTGGTCCTTGAGTGAACAGTGCGGTTTTCAGTTCAAGTCCGCCGCCCAGTGCCCGCCCCGCCCCGCCCCCGGCATGTGCCTATTTGCTGCTGACTGCTGCTCCCCGCCCCGCCCCGCCTCACCACGCCCGCGTCCCCGCCCCGCCCCGCCCCGCCCTGCTCCCGCTACCTCTCTTTTATATGGCTGCGGTACAGCGCGGCGCACGACGATGGGCATTTGTAACCGCCTTCATACTAGGCGCCCCGCCCCACCCCGCCCCGCCCCGCCCCGCCGCTGTGGGGCCGGCCCCCGGGCCTCGTCCTCCCTCTCATGGCAAACGAATCTCAAGCCGTAAATTGTCTGGCAGCGGGCGGAACGCCCGGGCGGGGCGGGGTGGGGCGGGGCGAACAGGCAAACTGGACCGAGACGTATAACCGACAAATTTGCGAAGTTGCTTTAGGGCGAGAATAGAAGAGGGAAGGCAGCCGCAGTACACGGGGCGGTCAAGGCGGGCACTCGCACCGTCATCGCTTGTGATTGGCCGCTTTTTATATGCCTGCTTCCAGTATCAAAACGGAGTTCCTTATTCGTGTGTTTTTGTGGTTTTTTTTTTTACTTTTTCTTTAAATTTAAATTTAGTCGTCGTGCGCGACTTCCTCGCGGGTCACGCGGCTCCTCACCTGGCCATGCTGGTGCTGGGGCGGCGCTGGTGCAAAATCCACTGCAGGGCGATAACTGCACTCCACCGTCACGCGCACGCGGCGGCCCGTCACGCACACACACACACACACACGCACGCGCGTGACACACACACTAGCGCGCGCGCGCGCCCGCACGGCCCGACGCGACTCGCGTGCGAGTCTCTGTTCGCGAGGCGAGGCCTTCCCCCCGTCAGCTCCGGCGCGCGTCCGACCCGACCGTCCGTCCGCCGCCTCCGCTCGCTCGAGACTGGGGAGGGGACCAGTCACTGGGCTCCGCTCCGCGCGCGGGGCCGGGCCGGGCGGGGGCGGCGCGGGGCGGGGGCGGCGCTGCGCCGGCGGGGGAGGGGGTGGCACGGCGGGAGGATGCTGGTGGCGCCAGCCGCCCCCGCCCGCGCCGCCCCCGCCCGGCCCCGCGCCGCCCCCCGCGCCCAGAGAAACTGGCCACCGCCATTTCATTTTTCTCCCCGTTGCAAAAGGGCCTTGTACACTGAAGATGAGGGGGAGGGGGGGCGTACCTCAACGGAACCGTCTTCTTAGAACACCTGTCGTAAGGTTCACACGCGTGGTCTGACACATACACTCTAAATCTTCTACAAAGAATTTTTTCGTATAATACAATGAATTCTGTGCAACCGTAACATACAGAAAATTTTCTTGTGTTAACAAAAATTTTTGCTTTGTATTACTAAGATTTTTCTTTGTATTACAAAGAAAATTTGGCTTTGTATTACGGTTGTACAGAACTCTTTGTAATACAAGAATTATCTTTGTAAGAAGTTAAGAGTGTATGAGTTAAACATTTTTTTGTGGCCTATTAAAAGCTTACGGTGATGGTCACTGTAAGCTACGGCGAACCTTGCAGCACTGTAACTTACGGTCAATTTTCACCGACAGCTACGGTGAATGTCACATTAACACTGGAAAAACAAAGGTAGGACATAACACCCTTTTAGGGGTGCTACTACTCGTATTAGTGCGTTTACAAAGGCATTATTCACACTGTAAATACCAGAGCGAGGATCCTCCCTCGCCCTCAGGGGGGCGAGATATTCTCCCTCTCTCTTTGACAACGACAACGGTGTGGTTTTCTCGCTTGATTAGAGCAATAAATTCAAAAATCTCGCCCTGTTTGAGCGAGGATTGGGAAACCTCGCCTGTTTTAAGTGAGGATTTTTATCCTTAATCTCACTCAATTTGAGTCATGTTGCAGATTCTCTCTCAATAAGAGCGAGGTTCCTAAAGTCTCTCTTAAATGGGGCAGCGAAAAAAAATCTCGCTCTTTTTAAATCAGACATATCACTCTCGCATTTTCAGTGCAAACAGCACTCTTACAGAGGCACTAATTTGACCGAAAGGCGCTATATTTTAGTGCCTTTGGACACAATTGCGCCTTTCTAAAGGCACTACACTGTGAAAAATACTTGTAAAGGGTACAGGAAAATTTTCCATGATAAATGTTGTAAAATTACAACTTGAAATTGTAAAATTACAATTACTTTGCATTAACTTAGAATTCATTGACGAGCAAGAATGGGCGGTCGTACACACTAACCGGATTTGTATCTTTTATTTGTACAAAGTTAAGCAATCAAATTTTTCACACAAATTTGTGCGGTGATTTGAACGATTTTCTGCATACATTTGCATAAATTCGTGCAGGTTTTCGCATAAATTTGTGTGAAACGATATGCATGTTTAACTTTGCACAAACGTTTACACAAAAACATACAAATACAGTTAGGGTGTAAATTTACAACATATTTTGTCAATCGTGATTACGAAAGATATTTTTCACAGTGTAGATTATAGCACCTTTAAAAGGCATTAGGTCCTACCTTTGTTTTTCCAGTCAACCTACGGGGGTGAACCCTGAAATTCACTAAGCTTTATACGGTGTGCGCTTTGCCATCCCACGCAGCGCAGAAAGGGTAAATTGAAAACACAAAATACAATTTCGGAGCCAAGTTTCACCTCTATGACCAAATTGATTTCACCCGGGGCAGGGGGATTCATATTTCCATTCGATTTTTCCTCAACGCAGAATGTGTCAGTGCGCTTTCTTCCCTTGGCACGATCTTGCGAGGGAATGACACTGTCAAATAAAAGGCGATAGGGTTGCCGCCCCCTCCCCCCCACCACTCTCCCCGGCCTGGGCGGCCCTGCCTCACAATGTGGGCGCTCCGCTCCACCCAGCTCCGCCCGCGCGCGGGGTATCGCCGACAGGACCCACGTGATGTCTCTGCCCCCCGCCCCGCCGCGCCGCGCCCCGCCAACAACTAGACAACTGTAAAACTATGGGCGCGTGTCGTACACTGTAAAAAAAATTAGGGGGAATTTTCCCCTCCCGGCGTGGCAACGCTCCCTTGCTAGCTAGTCTTCAGTAAATTTACAAACCCAAATAGCCAGGAAATCCCCGGCCCATGGTGGGGAATTTTACATGCCAAACTGGTGGGGAAAGGAGTCTTTCCTGCCCATCCTAGTAAATTTACTAAGTGGGCAGGAAAGGGGTCTTTTCTGGCCCACCGTCTGCAAATTTCTAGCCCAGGGCATGGAAGGCGGCGTTGCCATGCAACTATGAAGTGAATTTCGGATGGATGATTGGGAAATATCACCATGTAATTGAGATATAGAGGAGCGCGACGACGGTGGACGTCACACAGTAAGAAGATCTTACATACTCAAAAAATGTGATGATGTGCAGGGCACCTCATACACGAGTGGAGTGCGCAGCTGCACCTAACCAAGGAGAGTATGTGGAGACACCCCCGCGCTCTGAACTTCAAGAGCGTTTTTCTGAGACATGATAACCGTGTTTAGTAAATGGCGTACCTTAAAGGAGGGGCACTGTCTAACCAAGCATAAGACATTTTAAAAAATAAAATTATTTCAGAAAACTTTGAATTTAGAGCAAATATTCATTCACGTAAGAAACCTTCTGACTGGATCGCCATCTAGCGGTACTTTCTGACAGCACACCCTTTACCGGACACCCATGCTGTGGTAGGGCAATTTTGACAACAAAATGGTCGGTGCTGGTAAGTTTCCTGCTCTCGCATTATCGAAGAGCTGCGAAAATGGCCCGATTACACTTATAGCAGGAATGTTCCAATCCCGAGGCGTGGAGATTTCCTGGTGGTGGGCTGCGCGAGTACACTTTCCTGCCCATGGTAACGGAATTCCCCTACCGCGGCGGGGAAATTCACCATCGATGGGCGCAGACGGCACCCTTGCCTGCTCACGTAGGGAAATTTGCAGTCAATGTTGTCAGTAAATTCACTTGCGTGGGCAGGAAAGGATACTTTCACAGCCAAAGTGGCATGCAAAGGCTTCTTTCCATTCCAGTAGGCAAATTTCAAACCCATATAACTGCAAATCCCGAACCATGTACATGAAATCTCCCCAACCAGTGGCTGGTAAAATTACTAATATTTTTTACAGTGTACCGTCAGCGGCGTAACCAACACAGTCATACACTGTAAAAAAAATACCGTCAATATAAGAATCGTACAACCCGTTATTGTACTTGAAAATTACAGTGAACCACTGTGAATTCAGTTCGTTGCACCCTACAATTCACAATAAATTTCAACAGTTTTCTATTGGGATTAGAAACAACAGTTCGACACTGTTGTTAAATTGTGGAATATTTTTTATTTTTTATCAGATAAAAACACCCAGGTTGTTACGAAATTTTACGCTCCTTGAAGAGGGTTGAAAGACGCAGAGAATGATAATTTTATTTCTCGCCCGCTCGACGCGGTCCGCCCCGCCCTGCCCCGCCCCGCCCCTCCAGCGGCCTTATCCTTTCATATCACCTTTTCATATTACGCACTTTTACCCCCGCCTCACATGAGGGGAGCTCGTCGCCGCCTCGCACTACTCTGCGAAAATACATTTCTTAACGTCACGAAATCTCGTGGCTTCAGTGACGCTCGCGGCAAAAGTTCGTTCTCATTTCTTTTTTTAAAACAAAAATAATCTTATTACGATACTAACATGAGATAGGTAATTTTTTCATTCAAGCGTTAATTTGATTTTCAATTTCCTCCGAGGCGAGATGCCCGGCTCCTCCCTCTTCGCCCCGCTAGATGTCGCTCTGCCCGCAGGTTCGCTGGCTCGCCGGCGAGCTCGAGATCACATTCATGATTTACCCATCCCGATCTCATACCTGCCCGCCGGCCGGCCGGTCCCCTGCCTGCCTGCCTGCGCTCTACAGTATTTTCTCGTATGAGGTCCTCCGCGTGCCTCCCCTCCACTCCCCGGCCACTGACTGCACCCCCCCCTCCCCCCCCCCCCCCGCTATCACACAAACTTTCTCTGTTGCCTCCGGACTTAGGACGCCGGCTCCCCCTGCCGATGCCTCCTTGATTCCCCCTCCCTTCCCCCTCTAGCCATGTCTGCCCCCTCCCCTCTCTCTCTCTCTCTCTCACTCTCTCTGTCTCGAGCGGTCCTCCCTCCTTCCCATGCTGTCCAACGTGTGCGACGAGGACAACACACTGGTAGGCAGGGCGCCTAGGTCGGCGTGTTGGCGCCCAAATCCGCCGCTGGCGCCCCCTCCCCCTTAAGGCCGTTACGGCGGGCGCCACACCCCCTCCCCCCCAGGCCGGCGGGGCGGGGCGGGGTGGGGCGGGGCGGGGCGGGGCGGGGCGCGCCGACTCCCGCCGCTCCGCTCCGCTCTCAGTCGAGGAAGAGACGCCGCGCCGGCAGAGCCAGAGAGGGTGACCGGGGCGGTGGGCCAGCGCTCGCCTCGCGGGGAGCCAGCATCGGCACCAGCGGCGGCGTGGTCCCGGCGCGGGGGCGGGCCGGAGCCAGAGAGAGAGAGAGAACACACAGCACCGGCCGACAAGCAGGTGAGCTGCATGCATTTAGCAATGTAGTGTGACAACCGTCACGCCGCCCGTTACGGCGCCCGTCACGCCATTCGTCACGGCGCCCGTCACGCCATTCGTCACGCCATTCGTCACGCTATTCGTCACGCCGCCCGTCACGCCACTCGTCGCGCCGCCTGTCACGCCGCCCGTCACGCCACCCGTCTCGTCACCTGTCGCGCCAACCGTCACGCCATCTGCATGTGTGACGACCAGTGGTATTGAGCAGGTCGTCACGCCGTGTGTGCATACTTGTCACGTGGCAGAGTGTATACTCACATGTTTCGCCAGGTCTTTCACGTATTCGCAGTTGAAGTACAATGTCGTAGAAAAGTAAATCATCATCGGCACATTCGCGCAGTGAAATTCTTCCTTGTCTGAAACTTATGGCGCTCTTCTCAAAGGGGTAAACAACTCTCCAATTTTTGTACACATAGTAATTTAGAAATATTTTGAAAAATGCAAAGAAAATTAGGGCAATTTAAGATGATTCTAAGCCTACAGTGCAAAAAATTCAATAAAAATTCATAAAATGTTGGGGGACAGTTGGAAAAATTAAGAGAAAAATCACGACATTTGTGCACTAAATTTCAGGGTTGTTTCCCCCTCGTCTACTCTACACTGCATTATGATTCGCTCTGCGGAGCACGGGTCCCCTGCCGAGCTAGTTGTCAGCTCTTCCGCATTACTGTGCTGGATTACTATTCATTTCTCCGCGAATATATGCGGCCCGCACTGTACCACGGGCAGCGATATGTCTCCCGTGAATGGCTTTAAAAAGGAGAGGGGGTGGGGCTTCGTGGAATGGGGAGTTGTGTGTTTGGGGGGTGGGGGGGGGGGGGCGCTGTTTGACGACTTGATCCCTAACGCCCCCCTTCCCCAGTTCAGCCGGTTACACCGTGAGAAAGAAAAAGGGAAGCAAAAGCAGAAAGGTCGTGTTTGATGGGTGCGCGTTTGCAGAACGTTGACGAAGGTTAGTTCTGCTATAAGAAAAATTGTGTGTGTGTGTGTGTGTGTGTGTGAGCGTCCGCCCCGCCCCGCCCCACCCCGCCCGATTGCTGTTGCAGTGGCATACTGCACTGCAGCCTCTCTGTTTATGTCCTCGCATGTTTTCCCAACTTGCTTTCATGAGATGGCCGCTTGTTATGGCGGGGCGTGGCGGGGGCGTGGCGGTGGTAGAGCGGGGTGGGGTGGGGTGGGGCGGGGTGGGGCTATACCGGGGCCCAGCGCTGCTTGCAGTTCTCTGATGGGGCGCGTAGTGTGTGTGTGTGTGTGTGTGTGTGTGTGTGTGTGTGTGTGTGTGTGTGTGTGTATGTGTCAGAGTTCTGCAGCGGTCGCTTCTGAGCGACCGCCAGTGACCGCCGTACGGACCGCCGGGTGACCGCCGGCGCGACACAGGTTGTCCTAGGCGGAGCGGAGGGTGATTCCAAGGTGCGATTCAGGTGTCAACCGACCCTGCCGAACGCGGAACACCAACGTCGCACCCTGGAACCGCCCTCCGCTCCGCCTGGGACCGCCTGTGTCACGCTGGCGGTCACCCGGCGGTCGGTCCGGCGGTCACTGGCGGTCCCTCAGAAGCGACCGCTGCAGAACTCTGGTATGTGTGCGTGCGCGCGCGCGCTCTGAGAGTAAGGCTGCAAAGCCCTATAGGTTATACCCTGTGAGTGGCTCTCGCCTCTTCTTGGTTTCACAAACGGCCTCAATACTGCGCGCGCCGAAAAAGCTTTTTTATTGTGTGACTCTCTCGCGCGTCGCTTCCTCGTCTCCTGTCTTCCCTTTTTTTTTCTGCTTGCTAGGTTGACAGTCAGGACCCCCCCCACCCCCACCCCCTCCCCGGTCTCACTGTGAGCCTCTCCAGGGCGCGATTGACGCCTCTGATGATGGATGTCACCGCTTTGCTCGGGGATGGACCGGGGGAGGGAGAGAGAATGAGACAGACAGAGAGAGAGAGAGAGAGAGAGAGAGAGAGAGAGAGAGAGAGAGAGGGAGAGAGAGAGAGAGAGAGAGAGAGACGCTTGTTGGGGAAGGTGTTGGCGCGGTCTAGAGGCCGCCGGCTTTTCGTGGTGTCGGCAGCGGCGCGGCGGCGAGACTTGCAAAAAAAAAGGCAGAACTAAGGAGAAAGGCGAAGAAAAGAAAGAATGTGTACCGGGGAGAATGCACAGCGCGGGAAAAGAACTGAGAAAGGAGACGACTTTTTTTGCCCCGCCTGGCGCGCCCGGCCCCGCCCCACCCCGCCCCGCCCCGCCCCGCCCCGCCCCGCCCCGCCCCGGCGCCTAGCTCTCAGACGGTGTAGGAGGCCTCTGGGGTTATATGACCCTCTGCAATTCATTACCGTATCTCTCGAGGCTGAAACCACACCTTCCCCTTTGCCCTTGTTACACCCTATTGCCGGCCCTAGCGCCTCATCAGCAGGTCTCTCTCTCTCTCTCTCTCTCTCTCTCTCTCTTTTTCTCTCTCTCTCTCTCTCTCTCTCTCTCTCTCTCTCTCTCTCTCTCTCTCTCTCTCTCTCTCTCTCTTTTTTTCCTGGTAGGCCGTCTTTGTTTTCCTTTTTTTTTGGGTGCTATTTTCCCTGTAATTTTTTTGAGACGCGCGCACCAGGCCAAGGAAGCCCGCGTGTGTTCCCCTGCGCCGTATATCAATTTGTAGTCGGATTCTCGTAATGGTCAGTAGGCGGGGCGGGGCGGGGCGGGGCGGGGCAGCTTGTGCAGAGATAGAGATGAGCAGGCCCGTCAGGTCAGCCCGGCGGCCGGGCAAAAAGCACAGCCAGTGGCTCCGGGCTCCGGGGTCCAGCTCCGGAGCTCCGGTCCTGATCGTATGTCTGAATCTAGTCGGCCGGAGCCGAGCCGCGCGGCGTGGCGCGGCGCGGTGCGTGGCGCGGTGGGGTCCTCGCACGGGAAAGGGTGACCTCTCTCTAAAATCTTCCGACGGAACGAATGTGTCGTAGTGGTGCATGAACAAGGGGAAAACAACTCTAAAATTTTTGTACAACTAGTAATTCAGAAAAATTCAGACAAATTCAAAAAATTCAGAAAAATCAAATCAGAAAAATTCAGAGAAATTCAAAATAAATTCAGAGTAATTCAAAATAAATTCAGAAAAATTAAGAAAATTTTACAAAAATTCACCAAAAAAAATTAGGAAAAATTCAAAAAAAAAAAAATGGAATAAAAATTCACAAAAAAAAATTCGCGACATTTGTACACCAAAGTTCAGAGTTGTTTCCCCCTCGTGCATGAAGCTGTGTAAACTTGACATCAAATGTTGCGCGGGAGATTTTCCCGTCAGATATCGCGACTACATTTATCCACTGTGTCCCTGTAGGCTGCGGCGGGAGGCTCCCGCCGCGGGAACATAATGCGGCCCCTACCCCGCTCGGACGAGGGTTGTCCCGGTGGGGTCCCCCCCGGTGGGGTCGGCCCCGCCGAGGCACCGTGCCCCGACCCGCCCCGCCCGCCCTTGCCCCTGGCCCCCTTCCAAGCGGTCGTCCTATGCTGCTGCACCTAACCCAATAACGGCCGCCCTAACTTGGTCGCCCGATCTCATGTCTTCAAGTAGAAGACGCGTAATTGGTTGTGCTCTCTGATGCGCCGGGTCGGGGCATCCCCCTCCCCTCCCCACCCTCTCTACTTCGACCCCTTGGCCTGATTTAGAATGCGGCCTAAATGTTGCCTCCGCCACTTACAAGTGTGCGAAGTTCACAATTTCTCTCTCTCACACACACACACACGGCTATTTTTTAGTGCTAACCATTCCGTATAAAATTGCGAAAATTTTCCGTGTGCAGATGATTGAATGAAAATCAATCGAAGGAATCGGCTTCTCTCTTAGCCGCACGCCCTGCCCTGCCCCTCCAAGGGCACCGCGCACATATGGCGTGTGCGTGTGTGTGTGTGTGTGTGTTGTGGGATCAAGACGGAAGTGCTCTGTTTTCCGGCGGATGCGCTCCATTTCCCGTCCGGACTCCGCTAGCGGGAAGCTGATGATGCCTGAGCTCATCGCCCCCCCCCCCCCTCTCCACTGACAAAGTCACCTCCCACTCGGGGGAACAAAAATCTTAAGCCGTGAAAAAGTGTTAATAGTTAATAGAATTTATGAAAAAAAAATTGTGGAAAATCGTTAAAATTAAACGGAGAAAATTTCGCCGTAAGACTACAGTTAAATTTTTTAAAATTGTTTCGTGAGCTCAGCCCGATGATGGCGTGAGTCCTGCTGGTTTGTAGACCGCGAGCTTACAGAGTATCTTTTAAGTTTCCGAGTTTTCTTTCTACAGTGAATGTGTCTGCGACGCGTTATGTAAACGTTCCCAGCGGTGTTCTGCGAGTGCCCCCTCCCACGCCCCCCCCCCCCTCTCTCGCTCTCCATCCGTGTCGCGTTACGCCCCGCCCCTAAGCCTCTGGTGGTCACGCCCCCCCCCCCCCCCCGCTCCCTCCGGCCTAGTGGCTGGTCTGTCTCTTCCGGCGTCGCTGCTCACACGGTGGATCATATTAGTTTGTAGTTTGGACGCGCTGCTGTAAGAGGCCCGCGCGGGGAGGTGGGGGGTAGGGGTGTCGTTAGAGAACCTCCGCAGCAGTGTGATCGCTGCTGTGAGTTCCACGACGCCCCCTCCCCCCTCCCCCTCCTCCTCCTCAAAGATCGGCCCACTATGCACCGTTGTCCGTAAAGGGTTGAATATCAAGTTGCCATCGGGCTGTCCCCCCCTCCCCCCCCCCCCAACCTCCCCAGCCCACCAGGCCGGCGTGGCGGACGACGGGAGGGGGGAGGGGGCATCCTTGTGATCGCATTAGGATTACTAGAAGCCCCTCTACTCGCACCCCCCTCCCTCCGGCCCCTGTCCCCCTTTCTGTCTCCCCTCCACCCCCCAGGCCAGGGGACACGCTTATTCCTCTGCGACTATGCGACTCTCGGTGTGTCGTACACTGCGAAAATGCACTGCATACCGCTTAGTTTATTGTTTCAATTCTCGACGTCGTTTACGCTTAAAACACTGCTAAAAGTGTGAAGAAGTATGGAAGTCTCTCACTTGGATCGACACTGTATAGGTGTAAGTAACTGTACTTGAGATTATTTTGAAACTACTCAAAAATCCTAGAGTGTTCCGGTTCAGCTCCTCTTCGGCTGGTGCGTTTCCCCGCGGGGGTTCAGTGTCCCGTGTACGCCGTGTACACACGCTCATGTAACCGCGGAGCACAGCGCGCGGGGAGGGCGTCTGTGTGGCGAGCAGTTTAGGGGGCCGTGACAGACAGTCGGATTATCGGAGACACAGGCGGCCGTGAGGAGCGAGATAGAGAGAGAGAGAGAGAGAGAGAGAGAGAGAGGGGAGAGAGAGAGGAATCAGTCAGTCATAAAGGAAAGGAACGCTAGCAGACAGACGAGAGAGAGAGAGAGAGAGAGAGAGAGAGAGAGAGAGAGAGAGAGAGAGAGAGAGAGAGAGAGAGAGAGAGAGAGAGCAGGCACTCCTACAGTACGAATCCTGTGTGTCTCCCGGATTATGTACACCATTAACGATTCGCGCTCACTCACCACGCACGGCTCGCAGGGGGGAGGGGGTGCATTGAGGTGGAATTATGTAGAAGTGTGTGTGCGAAACAGGAAATCCCAAGTGTGTACGAATGTCCGCTTACCTGCTCGTGAGTGAGTGACATTTTTCGCCTACTTATTCACAAGTAGCACGACGACGGCTCTCGTGTCGTCCCTTCAGGCGCATGCCGTGTTTCCTCATGTGCTGCCGACTGATTCAGAAGATCGCTCTCGTCCCTCCTTCCTTGTCACACCTATGGCGGCGCCCTATGCTGGGCATGGCAGCGCTACATGAGTGCGACAAGGACAGAAGTACGAGAGCGATCCTCGGAATCAGTCGGCTGAGCACACGCTCACTCTCGCATGTCGACGGGATTAAGCGGGCCGCTTGGCGCCGTCTTTTTATGAAAATCTGACGCACGTCGCCTTCATTACCCCCTGAAAGTTCCCCCTCCTCGGCCCCGTGGGGGGGAGTCCCGCAGCGACCGCACTGCCTCCTGACCCTACTCCCGACACTGTTAAAAACCCCGCGGTACATAACGGTTACGACTACGGAACGCACCGTAATGTTTTATTACGGAGGTTTTTTCGTATACAGCAAAATCACAGTGTGTGTGCGGGGGGGGGGGGGGGGAACCCGTAGAAAAGATCGTCTAAAAAAAAAAAAATTACCGGTCCATTTTGTTAGAAATTTGCGTTGAAATTTTGGCAGTGGAGGGAGAGGGCAGCGGCGGGAGCGGGAGCCTGCTCTGCGAGTGCGGGCGCGACCTGCTGCCCACCGGACCGTAACGAGGGCTGCAAAAAAAAAAAAAAAGAGGAGGAAAAAAGAGCTCCTACTGCTCTCTACGTTAGGGAGCAGGACTCGCTCTCATCTCTCATAGACTTGCAGCTCAATTACGTCGTTTTCTATTCGTTTGCTCTGTACATCGCGTACTTTACAAACAGATTATCGCTTTCACTTATGCCGGAAAACCGGCATAATAAAATAACCAGAATGCTGCCCTTAAAATAACGTCAAAGTCCGCAGAGAGGGAGTCTGTCATTTTCGAAAAAAAAAAAGAAAGAAAAAAAAACATAATGCAGAAAATTCACATTTAAATGGCGTAGAGTTGGCAGCGCACAGTTTTATTTTGAATTGGCGTTAAGGTGGGGCAGAGCAGTGCCGCTGGTCAGCTCACTCGTCAGCCGCCGAATGGCCTGCGCTGACCTCCCGGCCCTGGGGCAGCGGGGCGGGGCGGGGCCTCCGCAGGGACGCCTCGCCTGGGAGACAGGAACGCCCCACCCCGCCCCACCCCGCCCCGCCCCGCCCCGCCCCGCCCTGCTGTGCCGGAGCGGCAAGGCCCGCGGCAATTAACAGCCTGGTGATGAGGAGCAGGGCGAAAATTGGACTCATGAAAATCATCATCTGAAAAGATCGATAGGAAGGGCGAGTAACGCGCGCCTGCCCCGCCGGGGCTGTAACGCTGTGTAATTAACGCTCAGGTGTAACGACGTGACGTCGCGTAGCGTAACGCCAGCGCGGCGGGCCGAGTTATGTGTCTCGCGCTTTTTAACGACTTTGCAAAGTGAGGTGGTTTTGGCAGGGCTCCCGCCCGCTCCCGCCCCCCCAGCCAGCAGGTGTTAACGCCGCCACCCGGACCGGTGCGGCGCGGCGCACCCAACTCACGCGCGAGAGAGGCAATTACTTCGGCAAAAAAAAAGTCCTGGCAATTGCCATTCGCATTAATGCAAAACTTTTTTTTTTTTGAAAGAAAGAAGATAATTCTTAGAAAAGAAAAGGAATATTTTTCTTATTTAGCAGACGAAACCTTAAGACACAACACCGACATAAACATAAATGTAACTTTGAAATTTTAAGGTGTGAGCTAGCTTCTTTCTCGAACAACATGTTAGAACGGCCGGGATGTTTAAAATGAAAAAAAAATTATTTCCTTCTTTTTTTAAATAAAAATCTAATATAGGTGTATGTCACTAGTCCCACCTGATATTCGTCCCAACTTATAAATTTTAAATTTTTTTAAGATTGATATATATATTTTTTTTTTTTCGTGTGACGTTTCTCTGTTTAATCTGGCGTGTTCCGTGAGTTGCAGGTTCGGTCCGGCGGGGTGGAGGGCAGGAGGGAGCCATGTGGTCGCCCGGCCCTGACCCGGGCCCGGGCCCTGGCGCCGGCGCCGTCACCGCCCTGGTGCTGCTCCTGTGCCTGAGCTGCCGCAGCAGCGGCCTACCCCCCATCACCAACATTGGTGAGTCTCCTCGCTGCGGTGCATGGTCATCCTCGTCCAAATCTCCTATCCGCCCTCCTCCCGCCGTAAATACAGATTTTAACGTGCGCGCCGCGCCGTTCAAGTACGCGATCAAGTGGCTGTAAAGCGTGTTTCTTACGGCCGTTTAAACGTTTGCGCGCCAATCGCTCTCCCTCCCTCTCCCTTCCCCTCTCCCTCTCCCTCTCCCTCTCCCTCTCTCTTCCTCTACCTCTCCCTCCCTCCCTCTCCCTCCCCCTCCCTCCCACCGCTGCTCTCCCGCCACCGGTCGGAGGGCCCCTGTGGACCGGTGGGTAGGCCTCCACGCTAGCGCCTCTGCTCTGCGGGACGGTATCTCGTGCCCCTGCCGCTCGGAGCGCTGCGCTGCGCTACCCACAGGATGTGGACAGGACTCGCTTTCTTACAAGTTTTTTTTCTGACCCTGATTGTCGCTCTCTGTGCGCATCCCATTCTGCTGTCCGCGTAAAATCACCGACCACGTAGCCCCCCCCTCCCCCCCCAAAAAAAATAAATAAATAAATAAATAAATAAATAAACCTAAGAAAGTAAAATTGAGAAAGTACGGGAATGGCGGTCTGTAGAAAGAGAGAGGGGGGAAAATCTCGGAAGTCTGGATTGTGGTGCTGCGACCACGGCGGGGCGGGGCGGGGCGGGGCGGGGGGGTTATTGGTGGTGACTCGCTAATTTTGTTCAGAGGAGGCCAATATATTTGCGAACGTCTTTTTATGCGACAAATAAGGCGGCCGGGAGGAATGAGGGGAAAAAAAGGGAGAGCGGGGGAAGACAGCAAAGACAGACGAATACACTGCACGTAAAATGTCTTAAATTTACCAAGGTTGACTTTTTTTTTATCAACCAGGTGTATAATCACCCAGAAAAAAAATGTAATAAAATAAAATAACAGGGATTGGAAAGAAACGATGCTTTGTCTTTATTGGTTGAATAATTTAGCCTAATTCTCGCGCAGGCGTTCCTCGCCACCATTTCCCTTCGTACGAACAACTACTTTCGACAACTTCGATGGCTGAGCTGGCCGCTCTGCCGGACCGGGCGGGGCGGGGCGGGGCGGGGCGAGCCCTGGTCACCGCTAAGGCAGATCCAATTATCAGTTTGTTTATTTATTCAGCGCGACGAGTCGGCGCGGCGCCGCCAACTTTACAGCGCTTCAGACGCGGCAACTAATTTCCTCCCAGAAGGCATTGTGCGGAACTGGGCGGGAGTGATTTTCGAAGTGATGGAGAGAGAGAGAGAGAGAGAGAGAGAGAGAGAGAGAGAGAGAGAGAGAGAGAGAGGATGGTGGACGGCGCTGCCGGAAATAGAGATGAGACCAAAAGTGCGCATTTACCATTTCCGTTTCGATAATGGCGGGAGTGAGCAGTCATGGCAGCTACACTATAAAAAAAAATTGATACAAAAGACTGTAATTTGGATAACTACTGGACTAGTGGATAACTAACCCTTCTCCCAGTCTTTTTTTCTTGTAAGCAGTGTTTCATAAGTAGTTGCACACCACATGGTTGATCAGAGGTAAAAGCATCCCCCTTCTTTTGCATCCTCTCTCTCTCGAGAGAAAGCAAACTCTTTCTCTCTCTCCCTCCCCGACTATCGTGCAAGTCCGAACAGCTGTCTTGTTGTTATTATTCTTTGTAGTCGTGGTTATTTTGCAGCCCTTGGCACTCGACGCGCCCCCTCCCCCCCCCCTCTCTCTCTCTCTCTCTCTCTCTCTCTCTCTCTCTCTCTCTCTCTCTCTCTCTCTCTCTCTCTCTCTCTCTCTCCTGCGCATTCGTCGCTCCGCCCGTGACTACGGCCATCAATTAGAAGCTTTTATGAGAAATTAAAAAGATCCGCTTTCTTGTCAAACTCCGAGCTGCTGTTGCTGCTGCTCCTTTCCTCTCCCAGACCGACTTGACTTCTCCGCTCGCGTTCGTTTTATCTCTTCTTGTTCGTCCTCGTCGCAGCGGGAACCCTTTTCGTTTTTTGCTCGACTCGGAGGAACGCTGGTTTATCGCTGATAACATTTCATAAATTATAATACCGTTTTACTCAGGCGCATCACACTCTCTGACACCCAAGAACTACTTAAGTAGTTCTCTCTTGCACTCCCTTTCCCTCTCTCCCTCTCTCTCTCTCTCTCTCTCTCTCTCTCTCTCTCTCTCTCTCTCTCTCTCTCTCTCTCTCTCTCTCTCTCTCTCTCTCTCTCTCTCTCTCTCTCTCTCTCTTTCTTCCTCTCTCTCTCTTTCTATCTCTCTTTCTCTCTCTGTCTTGCTGACCGGTGTGACCGTGGCTGCGGCTAGAGGGACTGACAGGGGTTTGGTCCGATGATGTGTAGCCCGAGGCTTCCGAGGCTCTGCAACCCTTCTTCCTTGCCTCCCCCCCGCCCCGCCGGCTTACAGCACCGCAACACTGTCAATAACTTGTGTGTAAAAACCCCTTGTTTGCACTTTTCATTTAAAAAACGAAACAAAACTTTCTGGCTCCCAAACTAAAACTCTGCATCTCAATTATTGTCCTGTCTTTTTCATACATACGTCATGTAATTATTATTTTTTTTTGCTTTTTGCAAAATATTTTTTGCAGAGCTTCGCGTGGGCTTGCCACTTTACCCTGCATTTGCTTTTTCCCGACTCGACGTCCCGTGACAATTAGTCCTATTAAGGCGAGTATGCGTGTGAGTCCGGACGGGTCAGGGACCGGCGGGGCGAGGCGGGGCGGGGCGGTCTGTCGGCCAGACAGGCAGCACAGCACAGAGGGGAGGAACGGGCAGCCAGCGGAACACGACGAAATCAAATTAGTGCCACTTAGAGCGGCCCAAGTGCGCTCCCGCGGCCTACCCGCCCCGCCCCGCCCCGCCCCGCCCCGCCCCGCCCCACCCCGTCCTGCCCCACTCTGTGCCGACTGCATTCTCTGACAGCACGGCGCCGCGCCCGCCATAAACGACTTCTTGTCACTGGTGGTCGGTGTCAGCTCGCGTCAGCTGCCGTCAGCACACCCCCCCCCCCTTCTTCCTTCTCGCCTTTCGCACGATAAGTCACGATAACTTTCACTGCGAGCCACAGTGATGCACCCTGATTCGCCATATGAGTGGAACGTCAGCGTAAGCGTAGGATGCCATCAAAATACTATAACTACCGGTAGTTTTAAATCCCTGTTGGCTGCTGGTGGGTGGCAGAAGGCAGCGGGGCGCCCCGGCTCGGCTCGCGGCCCTTACCTCCACTCTCTCTCTCTCTCTCTCTCTCTCTCTCTCTCTCTCTCTCTCTCTCTCTCTCTCTCTCTCTCTCTCTCTCTCTCTCTCTCCCTCCCTCCCTCCCCCTCCCTCCTCCTCTCCCTCTCTCCGCGCCGAGCGCTTGCATGTGACCAGCGGACCGTGGGGCGGGGTTGGGGGTTGGTTGTAGGCGTGCCTCGCCTCGCCCCGCCTCGCCCGGCCGCCGCGGCGGCGGCTAGGGGAAGAAAAGAGCGCCTCTGTCGGGAGATTTATCTCTTTGTTTACAGCGATTGGCGGAAAAGAGTATAGCGACCCTCAATGCTATCGCGGCATCACGTGTGTTTGTGTGTGTGTGTGTGGGGGAGGGGGGGCTCAGTGTTTCGGAACCAGGTCGAGCCGGTCGCCCTGGAGAGAAACTCCAGCTCGGCCACGCACGAGAAGTAGCGGCAGTACAACACTCTGAAAAATAGTCGTAGGTTTACGCGGGAAAATTTTCCACAAAATGCAGTTGTAAAAAAGGTCCGTCTCAAATTTTCAACGTATTTAGTACATCGAAATTTACAAAATTTACTGTAAATGTACGAAGACATTTTTCACGCAGTGGATGGCGAGGGGGTGCGCTCTCGCTGTGGCTCGCGCCTTTTTCTGGCAGTGTACCTTCGCGGCGCCTCCGGGGCGGTGCGAGCGGGGCCTACCGTATATTGGAGACGACAGGACGGCATATGTACGGAGCGGCACATTGAAAAGGGCTGGGGGGGGGGGGGCTCAACGAGCGCCTTTTAGGCGGGGCGGCCGGCCAGCAGCCCCACCGCACCCCGCCCCACCCCACCCCGCCCCGCCCCACCCCGCCCCGCCACCCCCCACCACGACACGCACGGGCATTGACGGGCTCTGGGGAACTCCCGGACCTCTCCAACTCTTCAGCACCAACCATACCATCCGCGCGCGTATTAACATCCAGCCTCTTTCTCGTCTCTCTCTCTCTCTCTCTCTCTCTCTCTCTCTCTCTCTCTCTCTCTCTCTCTCTCTCTCTCTCTCTCTCTCTCTCTCTCTCTCGCCCCCTCGCGCTCTCCTCCATCAGCGCCGCCCATCACCTGCTCTTGAGATTGTAGAGGTCCATTAGATTCCCGTTGCTGTCGTCTCGTTCGTAGCGTTTCAGAGAAAAAGAGAGAGGGAGAGGGAAGTTTCTCATATCTCCTGGGCCTCAGCAGAATCCAGGCCAAAATCCTAAAAAGTGAAGTAGAACACGTGTCAGAGTTAAAGTGCTATGCTCCGAGGGGCGTTTTCTCTACACACGTCAGCTTGTGTATAGGTAAATATATATAAAAAAAAAACTTCTCAAACTGGCGCCCCGCGTCGTGTCCTGCCAACTCAGCGGCCCCGTTACTTTGAATTTGGAATTGATTCATACGATTTGGTGAAAGGAAAAGCAGAGGCCCCAGAGGAGACTGTCGCACCAGGCTCGCCAACCCACAGCGTTTTTCTACCCGGAATGTTTCGCCCTGCTCTGCTCCAGTGCGCACTTTTCACTGACTGTCGAAGAGAGAGAGGGAGAGGGAGAGGGAGAGAGAGAGAGGGAAAGAGGAAGAAGGAGTGCGGAAAGGGTCGGTGAAGAAACGTGGGCCGTGAAAACAAGGAGTATGTGATCAGACCGTGGCAGCTTGCCAGCACAAGTCTGCAACCTACTTACGCAGATAGACCAGGGTGTGTGTGTGTGTGTGTGTGCGTGTGGAGGATCGGTGTCGGGAAACACAGAGCTCTGTCGCCGCCGGATGCTGATTCGGGGACTCATCTAGCTCCAAAACTACTCCGCGTGATTATATATATATTTTAACGATTCCCGTCGTAACTTATTCCAGTCTCCCTATAATCATTACTCTTCTTCGCTTCGCCCCGCCTTCGTGAGGAGCCGACGGGCTACGCAAATCACCCGCGTCTGGAGAAGAGAGCCCTTCCCTCCCGCTACTTCTATGCCCATCCCCTCTTTTCTGCATCGCGCCGGTTTTTTTCTTCTTCTTTGCCACTATAACGTGCGAAAGTTTTCTGCGCCCATTTTAGGCCTCCGAAATTGTACTCCTATGAAACCCGCATTGGATAGAGAATGGGAAGTTTCCAACCCTCCCCTTCTCTCTCTCTCTCTCTCTCTCTCTCTCTCTCTCTCTCTCTCTCTCTCTCTCTCTCTCTCTCTCTCTCTCTCTCTCTCTCTCTCTCTCTCTCTCTCGCCGTCTCACGTCGCAGCCGCACGCGTTTTGGCAAACGACTCGCTAATGAGCGAATAATGATTTGCTGATAATTTACATTCCCTCTTGCGAAACTCTGTTACATCTTTCACTAGTACCATATAAGTTGCATTTAAAAAAAAATACTTAAAATACAAAATTAAACTGAGGACTACGTCAAAAAAAGAGACTCCTCTTTTTTCTTTCGTTACTGTGAAAAACAAATCATTTTACCACCTGAGCGGTTTGCTCTTGGACTGACATCGGGGGGAGGACACTGTGTAGTTGTAGTCTTCTGGAGCCTCGCAGTTGTTTCCCCACAACATTCACCCGCTCTGGGAGCGCCGCACAGCGAATGGTGACAAAGCAGGAAGAGTCGTGTGAAGGTGGGACTGGGGTCTGCATGGAGAGAGAGAGAGAGAGAGAGAGAGAGAGAGAGAGAGAGAGAGAGAGAGAGAGAGAGAAGGGGGGGTAGAAAGGGCAGGACTGACTGTCGGTATCTGAGCCAGTTCTTTTGTTTTTCTGTGTGGAGGTGTAGAGGGTTAGCAGAACAGAGGGGGGAGGGGGAGGGGTTTGTAGGGGATGGGGTGGGGGCGGCAGGGAGGGTACTCTTATCACGTGACTGTTATGTCTGCCGCAAACTCCCGCTGTCGTGATCCCGGCCGGGCCGGAGGGAAGGCCAGGCAGGCAGGCCAGCAGAGGGATATGAATGGCCCCCGCCTGCCCGTGTTCATTATTGCTGTTGCTGTTTAGTGTTGTGCGCGCGCGTACGTTGTTGTTTTTGTTGCGTTTGTTTTGTTTTGTTTTGTAGGCGGTCGGTGTTACTATGCCACGCGACGCGTTCATCTCGCGCGGACTTTTTAGTTTTTGTTTTATTACATTTTATTTTGCACGGAATGTAACAATACGACGGCGGGGCGGCGGTGATTGCCGTGCCGGGCGCGTCGGCTGGAATGTTGTCATATTGGTTCGGTCGGGGCCGCCGTCAATGTCACCCCCCCACCCCCGGGGGCGTTTAGAAGCTTTTTATGGCTTTTTGCGCCGTGCGTTTCATTAAGTCTGTCTGTGGCTCGGGCCGGGCGCGACGCGACCGCTCGGCGCCCGCCCAGCATCCCGCACGCGGGCTCAGAAACAAAGGTGTGACGCCTTTTTAAACGTGTTAACGGTTTAATGCCTTTTAACATCACTGCGAAAAAAATTTCCGTACATGTACGATATTTTTCGTAATTTACCATTTACAAAATGAGTCGTACATGTCCAACCTCCCACTTTTGATCGTCATTCGATTCCAAGTCGATACGCAGTGCTTGTACATTTACAATCTAGGATTGTCATTGTACGACATCTTCCATGGAAAATTTTCCCGTACCCTGTACGACATTTTCTTACAGTGATCTTTGCAGAGACGATACGCTATTATATTTGCTAAACGCTCGTGGAAGGGTTTTAATCGAGGGGTCCACCGCTCTGGTAATCATGTGTACACTTTGTCCGGTAATCGTTGGTAATCACGTCCCACAACTTCACCTTTTCCTAGTTTTTCACGCTGTTTTGGGTTTTTCCTCATGAAAATATGCAAAAACTGATATAAAATTCAAAGTTTCTTTAAAAAT